>CP137684.1:21614813-21702561 GCA_037976565.1 Mesocentrotus franciscanus | reverse complement strand
GTGCATTATGTCCATGTTAATCTAATACCAAAATCATGATTGTATTCTCTACTTATTTCTCCTATATAATTAATTTCAATTGAAAATAGAATTCTAATGTTTCTTCTTTGGGCTAGATTATATTTCAGCAATGAATTAACAGTTTTGGTAGACATCTTGGATGTATTATGGCAATAAATTCTTGGCACATGACGTATTGCAAACGATAATTATGATAAGAAGAAGAAGCATACAAACAACTATAAGAATAATAAAAATAACAAATGATAACAATAATAATGATAATAATTACGATAGTATAAATATAACAATGATAATAATGATTATTATGATACTGCTGCTATCACTACTCCAACTACTACTACTAGAAGTAGAAGATGAAGAAGAAGGGGAAGAGGAGTCGTTTCTTGAAATTAGTGATTATATTCTTTATGATTGAGGCATACACTGAAATTTAAATCATAATCAAACAGGCATCTGAAGTTTTAGATGCTTACTATTTGCTTCATGTTGTTATCCTCGCCGCCACAGATCGCACCCTACGCTTCCTGCATCAACACACACACCTTTGAGAAAAAGATTTTTGTCTCCTTTAATTCAAAGTCGTTTTACAACATTTGAGCATCGAATAATACCCGCATTCATTTCAGCTAAACTTGACACGATGTTATTTTCGGCCAATTGTTTATCATGTATTTTGTAGAAAGATACGAACCCTCGTTAATAATTTAAATAACGTTGGAAATTTGGAATTGAATTGGGGCCTTGAGCGAAGAATACGTTTAGATGACCAAAAGTGCGAGATGTTTCACCCCGTGGGATCATCAAATATGTCATCTAAATCTTTTTGTATCAAGTTCGATAAATTTAGATCAGACCTTCGAAGGTCATTTTATCTAATTTTGATCTGACAAATTTGAAGCGTAAAAAATCAAAAGCAGTTAGAAAAAGACATCTCCAAGTCTCCAGCGGTAAGACAAAATCTAAAACGCGTTCATAGTGATCGTTAACGGGAGTATGTTATAGCGGTGTCAACAGAAATTTACAGACAGCAAGCAGCCATATTAAAGACATGTTCGATCCGCCAATGAGTTAGCAATCGATTGCTATTTGCAATTGACCATCATGATCAGGGGTGTCGATTTGTATCCGTGGTTGGGGATGATAGGTGCCAAAATATTTTCGGCAATGGATTAAGGAACCTAAGAGGTAAAGCGTGTGGCAGGTTGCCCCTCCCAAGTTATTAACTTTTCAAGTCACCCTCAATAAAGATAACATTTCAGAGAATATAAGATGGGTAATAAAATTAATAACATGCTAAATGTTAGTCTGACTCTTGCCTGCAGTGGCAAACACCGAATAAATCATCTATTTTTAAACAAAATTTAGACATTACCAAAAAAATCCAATGGTGAGGATCCCAATTTAAAGTATATGTTACCAGCCAAATGCATTGATAAGCAGCCAGAAAAGGTTCATGTAGATAGAAAATTCTTCATTTCCTGGTGATAGAAACATACATTTTATGAATATTGATGTCCCAAACAACATTCATCATGAAAAACCCATTCCAATATTCTGTGTAAGGATATCTCAAAAAAATAGTTCTCATTAGTAAATGAAAAACATATTGCTTTTGGTTCTTCATTTGACTCTCTTCCTTCTTTAATTAAACCAACTGAATCCTCTCTGCAGGAAACTCAATTCAATGAAACAGAATATCACTGATGCAAAATTTGGTTCTCAAAATGACAGAAAATTTCCACTCCTGATCTCATACAAACTGTCTGTTTCTTAAAAACATAATATAAAACTTACGTTCCAACTACCAAACAACAAACTTCCATTATCTCCTTCTTCACCTAGATATACTTATCATACCAGATACGCTCTAAAATATTAGCATAATATTCCCTTAAGGCCCTGACCAGAGCACTATTTTTTCTCAAAACTATAACCAGTCTTTATAGAATGTGCATTATTATTGGAAGGGTGTTATAAACAAAACTTCGAACTTAATAACATTCTAACTTTCAAAAACACCTTAACTATCTTATGCCTGTTACGTTTGAATACAATACATAGGCCTACATCAGCTTTTCAATAAAACAAAAATAAGTTGTGACATAATCTTTCTCCAAAATATCGAACTGGAGTATTCTGTTGTATTGCTTGTTTATGTACATACAAAGAGCTTATTTTCAAGAGGCACATTCTGCGCGAATGCCTGAGCTTGTAATTTCGCGTATTGAAATTCACAATCAGTCCCAAATTTCATTCAATCTTTTTGTTTCTTGTTTTTCTTTTCACATTCCTTAAAGCCCTGTCAATAATATGGCATTGATTATTTATTCGTTTTTAATTAGTTTTTGAAGAACTCCTAGGTGAAAGAAATCACAACTATTCTTGAATATTATTACTTGTTTTAGAACATGTTGGGCCTGTCTCACATTGCCTTCCATCATTCCATGGCAATTTTCCATGTTTCTTTCAGCTTATTTCTCACTTCTTTTCCATCCACTCAACTAATTCCTGATCATGCATTAACCTCATACCTACCATCACCCATGCCTAAGCTTTTTAGGAGGGGATCCCGTAAAGTAATTTTGACATTGTAAGAAATAAACATGAGCAATATTTCATCGTAGGTTACTTTAAAGTCAACCTCTTTTTTCATCCCCCATTCACATCAGTTCCCTGAAGAAATGCTGGAATATATATGTCCCTCTTTCTCTTGTCTTTCTTCCTTTTCTCTTCCCCCTTCCTTTTTTCTTCTGCCCTTTTCTTCCCCTTTTCCCAGGTAGCAAGCCCATATGGGGCCATATGGGGATGATCTGGGTCACTTGTGCCATCTGGACTATTAAATGGAACCCATATATGTAACCCATATGGGGCCAATATTTAGTAACCCATATGGGATCTATCTGGGCCAGCCCTTATGGGTCCCAGATGGGAATGAGCTGGGCGTACAAATATGGGTAGATTATGAATATGCCCATATGGGTAACATATGGGGAATATCTGGGTTAACCCACATGGGATATATCTGGGTTAACCAATATGGGTACCAGATGGGATTAAGCTGGGCATACCCATTTGGGCCCAGTATGGTATGGGTTCCATCTGGGTCCCATCTGTCGTATATGGGTTTACCATAGGGGTCCCATATGCTTCTTGGGTGCAGATGCCTTAGTGCCCCAGATGGTTTTCCATATGGGGCCCATGTTTCAGAGAGTATGGGACCCATGTGGGTCCCACATGAGCTTGCTACCTGGGTTATTATCCTCTCTCCCACTCTCTACTTTTTTTTGCACTCTTGCGCTTCGCGCTAAACATTTAGCTCGTTGCTTTTTAACGCTGCGGCTTTGCATTTTGCGCACTGCATTTCTATGATGCTGTTGATTGAATCAATTCCTGATGAAGCCGTATGAGCGAGAATTCAATTTATTCTTGTCTCATATACGGTTGTCTCATTTACTTCGTTTTCTATTTATATATGTATGTATTATGAAAATGAGATAGCAAAATGTGTATATTGATGGTCATCTTGCGAGTAATAACCATTAACTACTCTCATCGGGCTCTCATTAATTTTTCTATTCCTTTCTTTTTTTTTTGATGGTGAATTATTGGGGATGATTGTACAGGCCATCCCCACCTAAATACCCCACCCCAATCCCCTCCCCGTGATCGACACCCATGATCATGATGCTGTAAAATCACGAATCGTGAATGATGTAAGCTTTGAAAACTTTCCTGTAAAATTGGTCAAATATTTTACCTGATCGGTGTTGGATATAATAGGTAAACAATGCTGATGAGATCACCAGAAGTAATACCATCAAGATGAGGGTTCGGCGAGTCCAGAGTGGAACTAATCGAGAAGCCATCTCCGGTGTATAACATTCTGTTAAATATGAAAATGATATCATGTTAGGTGTAAATAGGCAAACATATATGACGTTCTAGCCACACCCCTGCGTGAAGAGTAATGTAAACCAAACCTAAAATGCGTTCGTAATTACCCCTTCCCGCACCCGACGAACCTTGCACACTGGCTTCGGAGTTCGCTAGAGCCCCACCCACCCCTCACATGTTAAGACATACGTTGGTGTGCCGCTCTAATGGGTCACTTTTTCACCCAAAATTCCCTAAACATGGGTCCGTTTTTTCAAAATTGTGTAAACTGTGCTTTACGAGAAAAATCCCCCCAAATGACCCTTAAAAATTGGTAGGGGTTTCGAGGCTTCAGCGGCACACCCCCGTACAAACCAAATCTTATTACCCCCGGGCTACTTAGCGGACTCTTCTTTCTTCTAATAACAAAGCACTTTAAAATCGGTCGAAAATTAAACCAAAAATTTGAAAATTTGATACCGTAGTGATAGCGATGTGCTTACCAAATCAAATTTTCATTTTTGGTTCAATTCTTGACCGATTTCAAAGTGCTTTGTAATTTTGTTATTAGAAGAAAGAAGAGTCCGCTAGCGAATTTCGAAGATACATTGTGCTTTGCAAGCTTCGTCGGCGCGGTGTGGATTAGGGACTTTACATTTGCACGTCGACATAGTGGACTGCTACGTGTGACGTTCTTTATAGGCACTGGCAGTGTCTTAAAAGGACATCACATTGCCTGAAAAGGACGTCACACGTAGCAGTCCACTATGTCGATGTGCAAATCTAAAAGTCCCTAATATGGCATACGTAGACATGCATCTGCCCAGAGAGGTGATAGAGAAGGAGTGGAATCAAGCCGCTCTCCTTTGACCCCATGCTCCAAGCCGCCGAAAAGTTATGCGCTAATCTGCAACTGTTGACCAGGTGGTGAGATAAAATAGCGCATGAAATATCTGGATTTAGAATTCCTACATCAGAAAATGGTATCTCAGCAAATGTTTGCTGTCCCTCTCAATGATTTCTCATCACATGTTGAATGTGTAATGAGTTGAACAAGCGAACACAAACTTTTGTAATTTCATTCTTTTTTTCCAAGTGCAAAAATACAAAAGCACGCGAAGCACGCAGTTGCAAACTTAAAGTTATTGAAGATTGTAAATCATGGATTATCCTAAAATATTGAGTTTTTGTCAGGATCTAATTTTTCTTGTACTAACTCTGGCACACAAATAATAGGAAGGGCTGAGTACTAAATTTGAAAAATTGTTTGATGCACTATTCCCAATTTCTACAATCCCCATATAAAGTTTATAATTTACACTGAAATTTTGCCGGTAATTTAATAAATGTGAAACTGGTGCCCGGCCTCTGAGATTCCCCGCAGTGGAAGAGCGGTGCGGAGCATGGCACTTCAAAGCCAGGTGGAATGTTACGCATCCCATTGTTACGCTTTAGAACTCACGCATGCGTTTGAATAAATTACAAGAGTCTCCACTCCTTCTCTATCACCTCCCTGATCTGCCTTAGCAAACGTTTGCTAATTAACCAATCAGTTATTTAGGCACCGTTGGGTGATTACGAACGCATTGTAGGTTTTGTTTACATATTCACTCTCCACGCAGGGTTATGCATGGGTGCCAACTAAGGCTATAGTGATATCAATATCATATGACATATTATATCCCTTACCGCGTAAGATTGTTGCATTAGGAGTGTACACAACAAGAACAAGAACAGTTTTACTAGAAAAGACGTTTCCTGCCGAATAGTTCATTTTTATTTTATTTTATTGCTGACGTCACGAATAGTTCACCTTTTCCCTAGGGAAAAGTAAACTGTTCGTTTTCCCCTCCCCACCCCTAAACTGGCAACATTCAGCGAGCGTACTGGATTTCCAATCCCTCCAGAGGCCAACTCCCGCGGTGTCACGGCGCTCACGCCGTGCAATATACGCTGAGCCGCAGTAACTGCACTATACACTACTATACTGTAGTACCTGTAATGTTATAGCGCCATGCAGCTAAACATATTGACATCCTTCAATGTTTTCATTTGAGCCGTGCAATTTTTTTTATTTTTTTAATGTGATGTGAATGTGAGTACGGTACAAGGTATAACAGCAGTGTCCAAGGAATGATACAGGTGGAAGGGATATACAACAAATAATTATGACTCATTCTCGGAACAAGCTAAAACTATTCGCACTCAGGAACATCAAGAGTACTATTTGATGTTCCTTCGATGCGAATAGTTTGAGATAGATTCTCGAGTATCATTGTATATCATATACGTCATTCATATATTCTTGTTCAGTGATTGGTTAAAAAGTGTGTCACATGATAATAAAAAACGCACTATTTTCCAAGCCGTAAATAGTACCTAAACTAAAAAGACTATTTACGGCTGGGCAATGTCGGCCGCGTGATTTGATCCTACGCGCAGACATGTTATACGCAAGTAGTGTGCGAGCGCGCGCTTGTATGTGTGATCTTGTGAAGAAGTAGGGGTGGTAGTTGGAGTTATGAAACTGTTTGTTGAATCCTACTTGAAATTTTACTGTTAATGGGCCTACTGTTATATTGTTGGAATACAATGTATTGACTTTTTAACTGCAGAAGAATGGATTAACTTACCGGATCGATGATCATCTTTTAATTTAAACTTTATGGAACTACCGTAGCCTAGCTGCCCGGTTACCGCTCCCCTGATACAATTAAGTGGCTTATTAGACACAACGGCCGTCTTCCATCGCCCGAGTTTCTCCGATGCGCACTGAAAGCGTGCAACTAACGAGCCTATGGCAGCATACACATTGCAAGGAACGTGTGCACGAAATATGGTACACTGTTGATCGCGCAATGAACGGAGATACGCGAATGACGGTGCAACAGTAAGCATTGAGCTTATTTAGGTGTGAATCAACCTTTTAAAAAAACATCAAGTTCCTACTCAGAACGATAAGGAAAGAATGTGGTGGAAAATTTACTTTTGTTTATAGAGATATAAAAGCTAGAATTCCTGATGTTTTACCTGAGCACATTTCTTGCGGAAATTATCATTTATAAAAAAATTATCGAGGCTTTAACTCGGCCATGTCGCCCTGTGATGCCCCTGCCCTATTTCCGCTCGCTCCTACACACGCGCTACTTCAATTTATGTATCGTGCGTCGTTTATGCTCTAACAGAGAAAAGGTTATCTGCCCGTGGATTTTGAGTCTATTTGTGTGTTTTTAGGTGATACGTACGTAGTTATACGTATCACCTTTTGATTTCGTCAAGATTTTTCTTTATTATTTATCAGGTGGGCTGTATATAATACAGACCACCTTGTTTTCGTTAGAATTGCCTTTATTATTAGGTGGGCTGTATATAATACAGACCACCTTATGTTTTCGTTAGAATTGCCTTTATTATTTATTTATTTATTTATTAGGTGGGCTGTATATCATACAGACCACCTTATAATTTTGTTAAAATCGCCTTTATTTATTAGGTGGGCTGTATATCATACAGACCACCTTATAATTTTGTTAAAATTGCCTTTATTATTCTTTATTATTTATTTTTCTTATTTCGACCCACTTTTTTGTTAGCAAGATAACTTGAAAATGGTTAAATCAAATACCTTGAAATTTGGCACACATATGTATTGGCATATAAAGAAAGCACAATAAGGTTTTCAACCTTGACCTTGACTGATGACGTCATCTAGGCGCCATTTTGTAAATTTTCTGAAAATCTACTCATGATCATATCTTCATAACTAAAAGTCGTTTTTCATTCATATTTATCATGATCAAGGTCAATATCCGTCCGGTCAATTTCAGGTAAAAACGCGCGCGCATGCGTACGTCCGTGCGTCAGCGCGCGCGCAAAATTTCAAAATGTTCCAAATCGTCTCAAATTCATTTTGATACGTTTCAGGCCATTTTAAGCATTTTATAAAAATCGCGCACGCACATGCGCGCGCGTTTTCGCGCGTAACACGATTATACAACATAAAATCGCCATTTTTTTCTTTCATGATATTTCCCATATTTTTCAAACAATTTGATACCATGTTTATCTCTTATTGACCATTAATAACAAGATGAGCGTCCATTCAATATAAATGTCCGTGCGCGCGAGCTCTTGTAATACATAGCATATATGGGCAAAAACATGCCTATACAAAATTCATTGTAACTCTTCAGAATGGATGGGAACTCCCAATTTTTTTCATATTTGGATAGATTATGAGTCGGAGATATGATTTCATGTCTCATTTGACCCTCAATTAACTCATGACGTCATCATAATGGCCTCCGAACTCAAAATTTCAATTTGCATATTATGACGTCAGCATATTTTTGAAAATTGATTGTATCTCTGTAAATGTTGTTCATTTTTCTCCCAATTTTTGATATGTTCTAGCTGAGACAATTTTCTACAAATGCAGTCTGAACAATTTTTCATTTTGACAAAGGCATCATGGCGTATTTTTGCGATTAAAGGAGGCATGTCAATTTTTCACATTTTGCGTGTATTCTCTATGGGACATGACTTTTTTTCAAAACTGGATTCTACATTCCCGTCTTTCGCGAGCAATATCTCCGTCGTTTTAGTTTTGTTTTTGCTGAGCTTCGAGTATGTTGTAGCTGAGACAATAAGCTATCACAATTGTGCCCTTTATTTTTCGATCAGATGCCGGGATCATGCTCATATTTCACTTGCAAAGTGGGATTTGAGAATTCCATTTTCCGTTCACGTGTAATGTCTATGTGGATTATTTTGGTATAGTGGTCATAGCACTTGCCTCCCATTTCGGCGACCCACGTTCGATTCCTGGTGGGTCAATGACCCTGGTGGGTGATTTTTTTTTAAATCAATAATTCATAGGAATATGTAATGTGTATGTGTATGCCTCAATCATTGACAATATAATCACTAATATCGCTGAAATGATTCTTTTCCTACCCCTTCTTCTTCATTTACTTCTTCATAGTAGTAGTGGAAGTAGTAGTAGAAGTAGTAGTAGTAGTAATAGCAGCAGTATCATAATAATCATTATGATTATAATTTTTATATTTATTATTATAGTAAATATCGTAATTATAATCATTATTATAGTGATTATTTGATATTGTTATTATTCTTATAGTTATTTGTATGCTTCTTCTTCTTAACATAATTATCGTATACACAGTACGTCATGTGCCAAGAATTTATTGCTATGATACATCCAAGATGTCTACCAAAACTGTCAATTCGTTGCTGAAATATTAGCAAGCCAAAAGAAGAAACATTAGAATTTCTATTTTAAATTGAAATAAATTATATAGGAGAAATAAGTAGAGAATACAATCATGATTTTGGTACTAGGGATTAACATGGACATAATGCACTTGTTTACATGACCACATTATCTCTTATTCATTCTACCTCCAATGTTTTCTGACTGTTTTCAAAACAATATCATGTTTGTCGATCATAGTTCTACGTAGCGTGATGTCTCATGGTAATTTAAGCAATTTAAGCAACAATTTCTGAATTTTAGCGACAATCGTTCGCCATTGCTGCTCTTTATTACTACTGTGACGTGCAGTAACAAATTGAAATTTCAGGACTCATGATAAATTCGTTTAACAGTTGATTCAACTTGGTTGGTTCTATTGTTCGGATTTTTAGCAGAGCGAGATAGAAATTGACATTGTCATGGCTTACGACTTTGCATTAGAGTTTATCGTTTCTACAATGCTATTTGAACAATATTTGGTGACAAAAGACGGCATTTCTATGTAGCGTCAAAAGCCGTCAAATAACAAAAACATGGCAGATAAAAAGATCCTCAGTACTGGGTCTAATAATTTAAAGAAAACTTAATTTGAACCCGGCCATATTCTGTCTGTCTGTCTCTCTCTCTCTCTCGTTTGTCATTGCCTTCATTTTCCCTCGATTACTTCTTTCTTACCACGGAATATGTAATGTGTATGTGTATGCCTCAATCATTGACAATATAATAACTAATATCGCTGAAATGTTTCTTTTCCTACCCTTTCTTCTTCATTTACTTCTTCATAGTAGTAGTGGAAGTAGTAGTAGAAGTAGTAGTAGTAGTAGTAATAGCAGCAGTATCATAATAATCATGATTATAATTAGGTGGTCTGTCATCGACAGACCACCTATTGATTTCGTCAGAATTTTCTTTCTTTATTTGTATTTATTTCTCCACTTTTTTGTGCAGACGATAACTTTTAATTCGATACGGTCAATTTCTTTCAATTTTGGCACAGTCATAGGTCATTGTCCTAAGATGTTTCTGCAACATTTTCATGTTCATCAGGTTATCATGACGTCATCCAGGCGCCATTTTGTGAAAATCAACTCATGATCATATCTTCATAACGAAAACTCATTTCTCATTCATATTTATCATGATTAAGGTCAATATCCGTCCGGTCATTTTCAGGTAAAAAAACGCGCGCGTACGTGTACGTCCGCGCGTCAGTGCGCGCGCAAAATTTTAAAATGCTCAAAATCACTTTTTATTCAAATTAGAGTACGTTTCAGGCCATTTTAAACATTTCGCAAATAAAAACGCGCACACGCAAATGCGCGCGCGTTTTCGTTCATCATGGCCGTACAACATAGAATCGCTATTTTTTTTCTTTCATGATATTTCTCATTTTTTCCGAACAATTTGATACCATGTTTATCTCTTTATGACCATTAATAACGAAATGAGCGTCCGTTCAAGATAAATGTCTGTGCGTGCGAGCTCTTGTGATACATAGCATATATGGGCCAAAACATGCCTATACAAAATCCATTATAGCTCTTTCAGAAGCCCGTTGACCCCACAATTTTTTTCATATATTTGGATAGAGTATGAGTTGGAAATATGATTCCATGTCTCATTTGGCCGTTAAGTATATCGTGACATCATCATAATGGCCTGGGAAATCAAAATACGAATATGCATATTATGACGTCAGCATCTTTATGGAAAATGGAGTGTATCTCTGTAAATATTGATTGATTTCCTTCCAAATTTCGATATGTTGTAGCTGAGACAATTCTCTACAATTAGATTAGTTATTCAGATTAAATAACAGATCACCTAATTCGTCCTCAGTGACGAATTAAATTTCTCGTTTTTATATTTATTATTATAGTAAATATCGTAATTATAATCATTATTATAGTGATTATTAGGTGGTCTGTTGTCAACAGACCACCTATTGATTTCGTCAGAATTTTCTTTCTTTATTATTATTTATTTTTATTTCTTCCCGTTTTTTGTTTATCGGTTAACTCAAGATCGGTTGTGTTAATTTCTTTCAATTTTGACACAGTCATAGGTCATTGTCATGAGACGTGACAGGAACATTTTCAAGGTCATCAGATTATCGTGACGTCATCCAGGCGCCATTTTGTGAAATCACGTTATCCATCATATCTTCGTGATCCATAAGCAAAGGTCATTCATATTCATATCACATATACTTCAGGTCAAGGGTCAACAAGTCATGTCATCAAAGGTCACATAAAGGTCATGACGCGCACGTACGCGTGCGTCAAAATTTACAAATGCTCAAAATCACTTAACTATTGAAGGAGAGTACGAATCAGGTCATTTTAAGCATTTCAAAATTTTCCGTCCGTAAGTGTCCCCGCGCGCGTTGCGCGCATCGCGCGGAAAAGGTCAAATTCAAAATTTTTACATGATTTAGATTGCTCTTACCGTAAATGACAATTTACATTTTTTTTCAGTCACCCTTGACCTTTCATAAGGCCGTGAGCGCGCGTCAAAGTTCAAAATCCGCGCGTGCTGCTATGGGCAATATAATGCAAATTTGATCAAAAACATGCCATTTAAAAATCATAATAGCTCTTCAGATAGTCCATTCACCCAACTTTATATCATGGTTAGAAAAAGCATGAGTTGGAGATATGATTCCATGTCTCATTTGACCCTCAATTGACTCATGACGTCATCATAATGGCCTCCGAACTCAAAATTTCAATTTGCATATTATGACGTCATCATATTTTTGGAAAATTGATTGTATCTTTGTAAATATTGATTAATTTTCTTCCAAATTTTGATATGTTCTACCTGAGAATATTGTCTACAAATGCAGTTATCACGATTTTTCATTTTGACAAAAGCTTCATGGTGCATTTTTGCGATTAAAGGAGGCATGTTAATTTTTCACATTTTGCGTGTAATCTCTATGGGACATGACTTTTTGTCAAAACTGGATTCTACATTCCCGTATTTCGCGAGCAATATCTCCGTCGTTTTAGCTTCGTTTTCGCTGAGCTTTGAGTATGGTGTAGCTGAGACAATAAGCTATCACAAGTGTGCCCTTTATTTTTCGATCAGATATCGGGATCATGCTCATATTTCACTTGCAAAGTGGGATTTGAGAATTCCATTTCCCGTTCACATGTAAACGCTTTGGGAAATGATTTGATATATCGGTAACACACTTGATTCCCGACCTCGAGATCCCTGGTTCGAGTCCGGGCGTCTCCAAAAAAAAATTTTTCACTTTTTTTTCTTTATGACCTTTCACTGATCATAAGAATTGAAGACAGACCACCTAATTCGTCACCATGACGAATTAAATGTCTAGTTTGTTATTGTTATTATTCTTATAGTTATTTGTATGCTTCTTCTTCTTATCATAATTATTGTATACACAATACGTCATGTGCCAAGAATTTATTGCTATGATACATCCAAGATGTCTACCAAAACTGTCAATTCGTTGCTGAAATATAATCAAGCCAAAAGAAGAAACATTAGAATATCTATTTTAAATTGAAATAAATTATAAAGGAGAAATAAGTGGAGAATACAATCATGATTTCGGTACTAGGGGACTAACATGGACATAATGCACTTGTTTACATGACCACATTATCTCTTATTTATTCTACCTGCAATGTTTTCTGACTGTTTTCAAAACAATATCATGTTTGTCGATCATAGTTCTATGTAGCTTGATGTCTCATGTTAATTTTTAGTGGAAAAGCAATCTAAGCAACAATTTCTGAATTTCAGCGACAATTGTTCGCCATTGCTGCTCCTTAATACTACTATGACGTGCAGTAACAAATTAAAATTTCAGAACTCATGATAAATTCGTTTAACAGTTGATTCCACTTGGTTGATTCTATTGTTCGGATTATTTTGCAGAACGACATAGAAATTGACATTCTCATGGCTTACGACTTTGCATTAGAGTTCATCGTCTCTACAATGCTATATTTGAACAATATTTGGTGACAAAAGACGGCATTTCTTTGTATCGTCAAAAGCCGTCAAATAACAAAAACATGGCAGATAAAAAGATCCTCAGTACTGGGTCTAATAATTTAAAGAAAACTTAATTTGAACCCGGCCATATTCTGTCGCTCTCTCTCTCTCGTTTGTCATTGCCTTCATTTTCCCTCGCTTACTTCATTGTTACCACGGAATATGCTATGCCTGTATACCTCATGTCAATTAGAGTCAAAGGTGTAACTGGTTGTTGTCCAGGGTCAATAGTCAAATTGTCTCAATCTATCTTCCATACATCTATAATGATCAAGGCTAAACAGTAGAAACTTGACATATGGATAGATCATAATGGTAGAAGCATTTTATATAACAATATGAAATCGTGAAAATGCATTCTTCATTATGTAAATCATTAGCATACGTATCACCTAATTCGTCAAAGTGACGAATTCAAGTCTAGTTCAAAGTTGGATAGAGTATGAGTGGGAGATATGATTTCTCATAAAAAAACAAAAATCTAGAAAATGCATATTTCATTTTGATATTTAGATTTGAGGGTCCAAGGTCATTATACTGTACATGGTTTCTCTAAAACCATGCATTGTATAGACTAGAAATTTGGCACACTAATAGACCTGAATAAGAGGATTATTTCAAAAAATAAGGTCAAATCATGCCAATGTTATCTTAACTACTTAGTATGTCACTAAACATGTGTGGCATGCACTTGGAACAGCCCACCTATACTTGTTATTAACAAGTATTACATGTCTAGTTATTTATCAGGTGGGCTGTATATAATACAGACCACCTTATGTTTTCGTTAGAATATTTTTCTTATTTCCACCCACTTTTTTGTTAGCACGATAACTTAAAAATGGCTCAATCATATGCCTTGAAATTTGGCACATATATGTATCGGCATAAGGACAAAGTAAAATAAGGTTTTCAACCTTGACCATGACTGATGACGTCATCTAGGCGCCATTTTGTGAAAATCAACTCACGATCATATCTTCATAACGGAAAGTCATTTCCCATTCATATTTATCATGATCAAGGTCAATATCCGTCCGGTCAATTCCAGGTCAAAAAATGCGCGCGTACGCCATTATTAGCGTTAGCATTTCATAAAAGTCGCGCACACGCGCATGCGCGCGCGTTTTCGTTCGTCACGTCCGAACGCAAAATAATTCATCCTAGATTTTTTTTGACACGATATTCCTCATTTTTTTTCGAACAATTTGATACCATGCTCATCTCTTTATGACCATTAATAAGGGAATGAGCGTCCATTCAAGTTAAATGTCCGTGCGCGCGAGCTCTTGTAATACATAGCATATATGGGCAAAAACATGCCTATAAACAATCCATTATAGCTCTTTTGGATGCACCGGAACCCTCAAACTTTTTCCATATTTGGATAGAGTATGGGTCGGAGATATGATTTCATGTCTCATTTGGCCATCAAGTAGATCGGGACGTCATCATAATGGCCTTGAAACTCAAAATACGCATTTGCATATTATGACGTCAGCATATTTTTGGAAAATTGAGTGTATCTCTGTAAATATTGATCATTTTCTCCCAAATGTGGATATGTTGTAGTTGAGGTAATTGTCTACAAGATTGGTACACACTAATTTTCATTTTAATGACGTCATCATAGTCAAAAATTCAATCAAAGGCCACATGTCACAATTTCTTCATTTGCGCGTTATGTCTATGGAAGGTGAATTTCGTTCACATGATGTGTCTACATGACATTGTTCTTTAAGCAGTATCTCGCTTTTTTTTTGCTCTATTTTCTCCTAAATTTTGGTATGTTATAGCTGAGACTATGGAATATCAAAAACATGTCATTTGGTCTTTAATCAAATGTGAGGATCATGTCGAAATTTTCAATTGAAAAATGTAATCGCGACCATGCCAAGGCCGTTTGTCAGCTTTGCATGTAAAGTCTATGAGAAATATTTTGGACTATTGGTTAAAGCACTAGATAGATCCATAATGATCAAGGCAACGCAGATGAAAATTGACATATTGATAGATCATAATGGGAGGAGCATTTTATAACATAATCTAAAATCGTGAAAATGCATTCTTCATTATGTAAAACATTAGTATACGTATCACATAATTCGTCAAAGTGACGAATTCAAGTCTAGTATTTATTTTGTGTCTGTATAGAAGAAATTTTTATTATTCTTCCTCGAATTCGTTCGCAGGATATCTCAAGAATGGCTTTCCATGATGATAGATCGTAGTCCAACTTAGAACTGCGTGACTTTTCAGCGACGCCAGGTCATCGTGACGTTATCATGACGTCATTATGTGAAATGTCATTAATCGTCGTACCTCAGCCATGCAATATCAATTTCCATTCAAATTTGGCATCAATAATGCTCAGGTCATGGGTCAGAATTTTAGCCCACGCACATGTGCCTTGCCTTTCAAACGTGCGCGTACGCGTGCGTCAAAAAGAAAATAGAATTAAAAATGCTTAAAACCCCAAACCAAGTAATTTTCTATACGTTTCAGACAATTTTAGGCGTTTCAGAAATTTCCGCGCGTGCGGGTCGGTGCGCACGCATTTGCGTCCTTGTGAATAGCCGTCATTATGACTAGCACAGTTACCTAGCTTTTTTAGTGGATTTTTCCCACAAAATCTTTTTCCAATTTTCTACATGATTGTTACAAACTGATGGGTCTTAAATAAAAAAGCTAAAGAGGCTGTACATTGGGAAGTGCAAGAAAGCGTGCGACGTTTAAAAGAAATATAAGAGGAAACACAAACAGCTGATGCTGAGTAAATTAAGGGATTAAGGTATGTGAAAGTGTAAATCATTCATGCAAATGGAATACGGCAAAACCTTAAACATGGGTTGCGTTTTGAATGGAAGTCCCTAATAATGTGTACCATTTTCTGCCAAAATGTGTTTTAAAAATAGGTATGGGTTTAGACGCTTTAGCCGTACACCCCATCCAAACCGAATCTGGGTATTCCCCCAACGGGGCTGAACCGTGAGTTTAATGGAGAACGCAACCAAGTTTATTTCTATCTGCACAATGTATATAGAGCATATACATTAAATTTCACTTAAACATTTCAAAGTCATTCTAAAATGTTTCAGGCCTTGTCTAGGCCCTAAGCTGGATTTCTAGGGAACCTCTGAGTGGGATTGGTCCCCCGGAGTTTGTGGGAGAATGCAACCCAGGTTTTGGTTCAATTTCTTGTATTTTTACAAATTCAAATTCGCTTTTTATCGCTCCCACTAATGTTGTACAGTCTGATTCTATCTGTAAAATATATATAATGCATAAACGATAAATTTCACTGAAAAATATTAAAGTCATTATAAAATGTTTCAGGCCTTGTGTAGGCCCTAAGCTGGATTTCTAGGGGCCTCTGAGTGGGAGTGGTCCCCCGGAGCTTGGGTTAGAATGCAACCCAGGTTTTGTATCGATTTTGTGTACTTTTACAAAGTCAAATTCGATTTTGTTGTTGTTGTTGTTGTTGTTGTTGCTCTCACTAATATTGTACAGTCTATTTCTATCTGTAATATATATATATATATATAGAAAGCATATACATTAAATTTCACTCAAAAATATCAAAGTCATTCTAAAATGTTTCAGGCCTTGTGATAAATTCGTTTAACAGTTTATTCCTCTCTGTTGATTCTATTGTTCGGATTATTTGGCCGTGAGAGATAGAAGGAAGTTTCTTCAGCGTAACGACGTTTTGAACTTTTTTAATACAACAAACCTGATGGTACTTTTTTATTTAGCGTCATAAGGCATTCACATGGTGGATAAAGGATCTTCAGCACCGCGGGTCTAATATTTAAAGAAAAACTGAATGTGAACCCGGGCCATTTTTTCTATTTCTCTTTTGTCATTGCCTTCCGTTCCCTCGCTTACTTCTTTCTTACCACGGAGTATGTAATGTGTAAGTGTATTCCTCAATCATAAAACATAATTTAAATTAAAATAAAAATAAAAAAATAAATAATTAGAGAATGCAATCATGACAATTTACAATATGTCATACATTTATGTCTTTATGTTTACCTTTATTTGCATCTGGTTCGAGTTTTACTTAGGTATTTGGCACTGGAGGATTAACATGGACAAATTGCACTTGTTTACATATCGCATTATCTCTTATTCATTCTAGTTCCAATGTTTTCTGACTGTTTTTAAGACAATATCATGTCTTTTGATCATATTTATATGTAGCTTGACGTCTCGTGTTAATTTCTCATGAAAAAGCAAACCATTAAAGCAACGATTGTTGAATTTTAGTAATACTCGTTCGCCATTTCTGCTCTTTAAAGATAAGGTTGAGTTCTGGTCATGCGATTGCATTGTGAAAGAAACGGTGTGGAAGCGATAAGAAAAAGTTGATCACGTAACATATAAGTATTGGTGTGTATTGCAAGGTTTTGGAGTCACCAAAATGATAGGAAAATTTGGGACATTCTTGGTAAAGTAACAAGCACTGTACACAGAAAGATGTATATGGGACTACACAAACGTGTGGCATAAAATTCGGGCCTCATTTTAAGCTGTTACTTGTCATATTTAGCATAAGTATGAAGGCATTTGAAGAGCCATGCTTTCAGGGAACTTTTTTTCTCTGATGTTCTTCCTCACTTGCAAAATTACAATTACAACCCTCACAAATTATTGTTCACCTCTCACCAGAACTCAACCTTCTCTTTCATACTTCTATGACATGCAATTACAAACTGAAATTTCAAGACTCGTGATAAATTCGTTTAACAGTTGATTCCTCTCGGTTGATACTATTGTTCGGATTATTTGGCGGTGAGAGATATAAGGGAATTTTTTTCAGCGTAACGACGTTGTATTATTATTCTTATTTTTCATCGTCTATACAATTCTATTTGAACTGTTTGTTGACAATAAACGACCCCTTGGAACTATTTTTTATATAGCGTCATGAGGCAATCACATGGTAAATAAATGATCATCAGCACCGGGTCTAATAATTTTTAGAAAACTGAATTTGAACCCGGGCCATTTTCTCTATCTCTTTTGTCATTGCCTTACTTTTCCCTCGCTTACTTCTTTCTTACCACGGAGTACGTAATGTGCAAGTGTATTCCTCAGTAATAAAACATAATTTAAATTAAAATGAAATATAAAAATAAATAATTAGAGAATACAATCATGACAATTTACAATATGTCATTCATTTATGTCTTTGTGTTTACCTTTATTTGCATCTGGTTCGAGTTTTACTTGGGTATTTGATACTGGAGGATTAACATGGACAAATTGCTCTTGTTTACGTAATCGCATTATATCTTATTCATTCTAGTTCCAATGTTTTCTGGCTGTTTTTAAGACAATATCATGTTTGTTGATCATATTTATATGTAGCTTGACGTCTCGTGTTAATTTCTCATGAAAAAGCAAACCATTATAGCAACGATTGTTGAATTTTAGTAATACTCGTTCGCCATTGCTGCTCTTTAAAGATAAGGTTGAGTTCTGGGGCGTTTCATGAAACAATTAGTCGGTGGTTTTCACCGACTAATATCATTTTCACCGACAATTTTATTGTCACCGACTATTTTCCAGGCCTCTAATTGGTCAAATTTAGTCGGCCCCGACAGTTGTCGGTGGACAAATGTTGATGAAATGCCCCCCTGGTCATGCGATTGCATTGTGAAAGAAACGGTGTGGAATCGATCAGAAAAAGGTGGATCATGTTGCATATAAGTATTGGTGTGTACTTCAAGGTTGTGGAGTCATCAAAATGATAAGAAATTTGGCTTAGTCTTTGTAAAGTAACAAGCACTGTACACAGAAAGATGTATATGGGACTACACAAACATGTGGCATAAAATTCGGGCCTCATTTTAAGCTGTTACTTGTCATATTTAGCATAAGTATGAAGGCATTTGAAGAGCCATGCTTTCAGGGAACTTTTTTTCTCTGATGTTCTTCCTCACTTGCAAAATTACAATTACAACCCTCACAAATTATTGTTCACCTCTCACCAGAACTCAACCTTCTCTTTCATACTTCTATGACATGCAATTACAAACTGAAATTTCAAGACTCGTGATAAATTCGTTTAACAGTTGATTCCTCTCGGTTGATACTATTGTTCGGATTATTTGGCGGCGAGAGATATAAGGGAATTTTTTTCAGCGTAACGACGTTGTATTATTATTTTTTTTTCATCGTCTATACAATTCTATTTGAACTGTTTGTTGACAATAAACGACCTCGTGGTACTATTTTTATTTAGCGTCATGAAGCAATCACATGGTAAATAAATGATCATCAGCACCGGGTCTAATAATTTTTAGAAAACTGAATTTGAACCCGGGCCATTTTCTCTATCTCTTTTGTCATTGCCTTACTTTCCCTCGCTTACTTCTTTCTTACCACGGTGTACGTAATGTGCAAGTGTATTCCTCAATAATAAAACATAATTTAAATTAAAATAAAATGTAAAAATAAATAATTAGAGAATACAATCATGACAATTTACAATATGTCATACATTTATGTCTTTATGTTTACCTTTATTTGCATCTGGTTCGAGTTTTACTTGGGTATTTGATACTGGAGGATTAACATGGACAAATTGCTCTTGTTTACGTGATCGCATTATCTCTTATTCATTCTAGTTCCAATGTTTTCTGACTGTTTTTAAGACAATATCATGTCTTTTGATCATATTTATATGTAGCTTGACGTCTCGTGTTAATTTCTCATGAAAAAGCAAACCATTAAAGCAACGATTGTTGAATTTTAGTAATACTCGTTTGCCATTGCTGCTCTTTAAAGATAAGGTTGAGTTCTGGTCATGCGATTGCATTGTGAAAGAAACGGTGTGGAATCGATCAGAAAAAAGTGGATCATGTTGCATATAAGTATTGGTGTGTACTTCAAGGTTCTGGAGTCATCAAATTTATAAGAAATTTGGCTAAGTCTTTGTAAAGTAACAAGCACTGTACACAGAAAGATGTATATGGAACTACACAAACATGTGGCATAAAAATCGGGCCTCATTTTAAAGGGATCGTTTAACAGTGTTAAATCTGAGATACACGGCCCTACATGTTATTAGTGTCTGTGATATGGTGTAATAATGAAGCCCTAAAAAAATTGCGCTTCATAATGATCAAGAAGTGCCTCAAAAAAGTAAAAATCTTTGATTGACCGGTTTTACCATACTCGTTTTCCTAATAGACTATAGTGTTATGAAAACCATCAGGCGAACGGTTTTCAAAATTTGTAATTCCAATCATAAATATCTTGATAATCAGACAGGCGATCAGCTTGTAAAAGTCATGGGGTTCCTGACTGACCTAAAGGTTTATGATTATCATTGCATCATGAGCTAAATCCAGAATTTTGTTTCAGAATCTGAGACAAAGTTACCGGATCCCTTTAAGCTGTTACTTGTCATATTCAGCATAAGTATGAAGGCATATGAAGAGCCATGCTTTTCAGGGAACATTTTTTTCTCTGATGTTCTTCCACACTTGCATAATAACAATTTTAACCCTCACAAATTAGTGTTCACCTCTCACCAGAACTCAACCTTCTCTTTCATACTTCAATGACATGCAATTACAAACTGAAATTTCAAGACTCGTGATGAATTCGTTTAACAGTTGATTCCTCTCGGTTGATACTATTGTTCGGATTATTTGGCGGTGAGAGATATAAGGGATTTTTTTCAGCGTAACGACGTTGTATTATTATTCTTATTTTTCATCGTCTATACAATTCTATTTGAACTGTTTGTTGACAATAAACGACCTCGTGGTACTATTTTTATTTAGCGTCATGAGGCAATCACATGGTAGATAAATGATCATCAGCACCGGGTCTCATAATTTTTAGAAAACTGAATTTGGACCCGGGCAATTTCTCTATCTCTTTTGTTATTGCCTTACTTTCCCTCGCTTACTTCTTTCTTACCACGGAGTATTCAATGTGCAAGTGTATTCCTCAATAATAAAAAATAATTAAATCGGTCAAATATACTGTACATGGTTTCTCTAAAACCATGCATTGTATAGACAAGAAATTTGGCACACTAATAGACCTGAATAAGAGGATTATTTCAAAAGATAAGGTCAAATCATGCTCATGTTATCTGAACTACTTAGTATGTCACTAAACATGTGTGGCATGCACTTGGAACAGCCCGCCTATACTTGTTATTAACAAGTATTACATGTCTAGTCAGGTGGGCTGTATATAATACAGACCACCTTATGTTTTCGTTAGAATATTTTTCTTATTTCCACCCACTTTTTTGTTAGCACGATAACTTAAAAATGGCTCAATCAAATGCCTTGAAATTTGGCACACATATGTATAGGCATAAGGACAAAGCAAAATAAGGTTTTCAACCTTGACCATGACTGATGACGTCATCTAGGCGCCATTTTGTGAAAATCAACTCATGATCATATCTTCATAACGGAAAGTCATTTCCCATTCATATTTATCATGATCAAGGTCAATATCCGTCCGATCAATTTCAGGTCAAAAACGCGCGCGTACGCCATTATTAGCATTAGCATTTCATAAAGTCGCGCACACGCGCATGCGCGCGCGTTTTCGTTCGTCACGGCCGAACGCAAAATAATTCCTCCTAGATTTTTTTTGACACGATATTCCTCATTCTTTTTCGAACAATTTGATACCATGCTTATCTCTTTATGACCATTAATAAGGGAATGAGCGTCCATTCAAGTTAAATGTCCGTGCGCGCGAGCTCTTGTAATACATAGCATATATGGGCAAAAACATGCCTATACAAAATCCATTATAGCTCTTTTGGATGCACCGAAACCCTCAAACTTTTTCCATATTTAGATAGAGTATGGTTCGGAGATATGATTTCATGTCTCATTTGGCCATCAAGTACATCGGGACGTCATCATAATGGCCGTGAAACTCAAAATACGAATTTGCATATTATTACGTCAGCATATTTTTGGAAAATTGAGTGTATCTCTGTAAATATTGATCATTTTCTCCCAAATTTGAATATGTTGTAGTTGAGGTAATTGTCTACAAGATTGGTACACACTAATTTTCATTTTAATGACGTCATCATAGTAAAAATTCAATTAAAGGCCACATGTCACAATTTCTTCATTTGCGTGTTATGTCTATGGAAGGTGAATTTCGTTCACATGATGTATCTACGTGACATTATCCTTTGAGCTCTATCTAGCTTATTTGTGCTCTATGTTCTCCCAAATTTTGGTATGTTATAGCTGAGACTATGGGCTATAGAAACTGTGCTTTTGGTTTCTTGATCAGATGTTGAGATCATGTCGAAATTTTCAATTGAATGTTGTAATTGCGACCATGCCAAAACGAGTCATCAAAATTGAACCATATTTGAAACACTTGTATTTAAGGTCAAGGATCAGTATAACATGTCATCAAAATCCGAAGGCGCACCATGTTTCGCACGTACGTGCGCGTCAAAATAAAAAAATGTTCAAACTCACTTTAAATAAATAAGAGTGGGTATTAGGCCATTTTGAGCGCGCGGTTTCTTGCGTAACGCCATTACACAACATATAATCGCCATTTTTTCTTTCATGATATAACCCATTTTTCCGAACAATTTGATACCATGGTTATCTCTTTATGATTATTAATAACGGAATGAACGTCCGTTCAAGATAAATGTCCGTGCGCGCGAGCTCTTGTAATACATAGCATATATGGGCAAAAACATGCCTATACAAAATCCATTATAGCTCTTTGGGATGCACCTGGGCCGGTATTCAATTCAATACTTAGAATAAGTAAGAAATTTACTAGGTAAATGGCTAAGCTAAGAAGTTTACTTATCTCGTATTCAAATCGCATTTTAGACTATTACTTACCTGAGACAAAATCTTTTTTTCTTTCATGATATAACCCATTTTTCCGAACAATTTGATACCATGGTTATCTCTTTATGATTATTAATAACGGAATGAACGTCCGTTCAAGATAAATGTCCGTGCGCGCGAGCTCTTGTAATACATAGCATATATGGGCAAAAACATGCCTATACAAAATCCATTATAGCTCTTTGGGATGCACCTGGGCCGGTATTCGATTCAATACTTAGAATAAGTAAGAAATTTACTAGGTAAATGGCTAAGCTAAGAAGTTTACTTATCTCGTATTCAAATCGCATTTTATAGACTATTACTTACCTGAGACAAAATCTAAGTAAAATACTTACTGATTAGCATTGTGACATCACACCGTCAATCAAAAGTAATGCGCAATTATCGCGTCGCAATAAATGCGCGCTAAGATAATTGTGCTCAGGTTATGGCGTAGGATTGTACATAGTGGACAAGATACATTTTCTGGTAAGGTGTATATTATCTTAAAATTACTCTTTGAGAAGAATATCTATCTGGCACCTTGGTTTAAAAAATCAAGCTGACTCTGGGCAATATGGCATTATGGGGTTGTCTAATTTATGGGAAATTTGTGAAAATACTAGCTGTGAGTGGCTCAATTAAACTGTGGAACGTCGATTGAAAGATTCTCATGCTCAGTATTCGTCTGCTCGTATATGTACGATAATTCGCATTGTGTTAACTATCGAATCTTCAAACATTCTTTATGTTTAGAAAGATACTTAATCTATCTCATTAAAAGAGATCGGACAATATTAAGTCGTTTTCGCTGTGGCAATCATTTCCTGCCGATTGTAGCTGGTAGATATTCAAATACTCCCAGGAAATGAGGCTATGTGTACGCTGTGCAATTTGCAATCGCTTGGGGATGAGTTTCATTACTTGTTTGTATGCCCTGCCTTTTGTTCAGACAGAAAATTGTTCATCGATAAATATTTTATTGAAAGCCCAAATACACTGAAAATGGATCAGCTTTTTAACTCCATTAATGTACAAACACGTTTAAACTTAGTAAAATTCTGTCGAAAAATAATGCTTCGTTTTCATTAATTTAAGTATGTGCAAAAAACATGTTATGAATTCAATATTAACTTTATGTTTCTCTTTTTTGTCTTATTAATATCAAATTATTAAATTGATATCAAGAATATTTTCAGTAATTCATTAATTCAAATATCAATTTACTGGTGCCAGTAACTTTCTTTTTCAATTGCTTCCACTAATTTCGTCATTAATTGTCGTTGTAATTATTATTATCGTTTTGTTATTATTATTATTATCATTATCATCATAATTTTTCTCACTATTGTCGATAGTGTTATTTTGTATTGATTAATATTAATTCGATTTGTATTGTATATTTTACAGTGTTAAATTGACAAATTCAAACTGATTGTAAACTTCTCCAATACCCCAGTGTGGGTGATATGAGAATAAATTGTCATTGTCATTGTCATTGTCATTGATACTGCGTTATAAAACCATATGCTTGACAAGCGCCAATCAAGGCCTCCAAATGATTGGCTAAAGTCTGTGGGGAGCCGTCTAAAATTTAGGGTAAAATACTTAACCAAAAGTTTGAATTGAATACCAAAATTGGCTAAGTATTTTATCAACGACAAAAGCTAAATAAACAGCTTAAATTTTGTACTTAAGTATTGAATCGAATACGCGCGGGCCCTGGACTCCCAATTTTTTCATATTTTGATAGAGCATGAGTCGGAGATATGATTTCATGTCTCATTTGGCCATTACAAATATTCTGACGTCATCATAATTGCATTGGAACTCAAAATACGAATTTGAATATTATGAAGTCAGCATATTTATGGAAAATTGATTGTATCTCTGTAAATATTGATCGGTTTTCTTCCAAATTTCGATATGTTGTAGCTAAGACAACTCTCTAAAAGCTCAGTTGCCACCGTTTTTCATTTTGATGACGTCATCATAATACAAATTTCGATTAAAGGCCACATGCCAAAAATTTCTTAAATTGCGTTTTATGCCTATGAAAGGTAAATTTCGATCACATCATCATGAATCTACATGTCTTGTTTTTATAGCAGTATCTCGCTTATTTTTGCTTTATTTTGTCACAAATTTTAGTTGAAACAGCCCACCTATACTTGTTCCAAACAAGTATTACATGTCTAGTTTATTTTTCTTATTTCGACCCACTTTCTTGTTAGCAAGATAACTTGAAAATGGTTAAATCGAATACCTTGAAATTTGGCACACATATGTATAGGCATATGGAGAAAACACAATAAGGTTTTCAACCTTGACCTTGACTGATGACGTCATCTAGGCGCCATTTTGTGAAATTTTCTGAAAATCTTCTCATGATCATATCTTCATAACGGAAAATCATTTCTCACTCATATTTATCATGATCAAGGTCAATATCCGTCCGGTCAATTTCAGGTCAAAAACGCGCGTCTGCGTACGTCCGCGCGTTAGCGCGCGCAAAATTTTAAAATGCTCAAAATCGTCTCAAATTCATTTTGCACACGTTTCAGGCCATTTTAAGCATTTTATTAAAAAGCGCACACGCACATGCGCGCACGTTTTCGCGCGTAACACCATTACACGACATAGAATCGCCATTTTTTTTTCTTAAATGATATTTCCCATATTTTTTCGAACAATTTGATACCATGTTTATCTCTTTATGACCATTTATAACAAGATGAGCGCCCATTCAAGATAAATGTCCGTGCGCGCGAGCTCTTGTAATACATAGCATATATGGGCAAAAACATGCCTATACAAAATTGATTGTAACTCTTCAGAATGGATGGGAACTCCCAATTTTTTTCATATTTGGATAGATTATGAGTCGGAGATATGATTTCATGTCTCATTTGACCCTCAATTAACTCATGACGTCATCATAATGGCCTCTGAACTCAAAATTTTAATTTGCATATTATGACGTCAGCATATTTTTGGAAAATTGATTGTATCTCTGTAAATATTGATCGATTTTCTTCCAAATTTTGATATGTTCTAGCTGAGACAATTCTCTACAAATGCAGTTCACACGATTTTCATTTTGACAAAGGCATCATGGCGTATTTTTGCGATTAAAGGAGGCATGTCAATTTTTCACATTTTGCGTGTATTCTCTATGGGACATGACTTTTTTTCAAAACTGGATTCTACATTCCCGTCTTTCGCGAGCAATATCTCCGTCGTTTCAGTTTCGTTTTCGCTGAGCTTCGAGTATGTTGTAGCTGAGACAATAAGCTATCACAATGTACCCTTTATTTTTGATCAGATGCCGGGATCATGCTCATATTTCACTTGCAAAGTGGGATTTGAGAATTCCATTTTCCGTTCACGTGTAATGTCTATGGGGATTATTTTGGTATAGTGGTCATAGCACTTGCCTCCCATTCCGGCGACCAACGTTCGATTCCTGGTGGGTCAATTTTTTTTAATTTTTTTTTTGCCGTCGTTTCAATTTTGATTTCATGATCTTCTTCGACTATTATAACATATTATCATATACAATCACAAACAATTTATTAAAAAGCCTAATTTTGCGTGTTATATCGATGGGAGAAGAATGTCAATCGTTGAGTACAACCCCATGGGAAATCTGAATCATTGTCGTGTTTTAATTTTTATTCATAGTTGGATAGAATATGAGTCGGAGATATGATTTCATTAAAAAAAAAACTAGAACATGCATATTTCATTTTGATAATTAGATTTGAGTGTCAAAGGTCAAATATACTTGACATGGTTTCTCTAAAACCATGCATCGTATAGATTTGAAATTTGGCACACTAATAGACCTGAATAAGAGGATTATTTAAAAAAATAAGGTCAAATCATGCCAATGTTATCTTAACTACTTAGTATGTCACTAAAAATGTGTGGCATGCACTTGGAACAGCCCACCTATACTTGTTATTAACAAGTATTACATGTCTAGTTTATTTTTCTTATTTCGACCCACTTTTTTGTTAGCAAGATAACTTGAAAATGGTTAAATCAAATACCTTTAAATTTAGCACACATATGTATTGGCATATAAACAAAGCACAATAAGGTTTTCAACCTTGACCTTGACTGATGACGTCATCTAGGCGCCATTTTGTAAAATTTTCTGAAAATCTACTCATGATCATATCTTCATAACGAAAAGTCGTTTTTCATTCATATTTATCATGATCAAGGTCAATATCCGTCCGGTCAATTTCAGGTAAAATAACGCGCGCGCATGCGGACGTCCGTGCGTCAGCGCGCGCGCAAAATTTCAAAATGTTCAAAATCGTCTCAAATTCATTTTGTATACGTTTCAGGCCATTTTAAGCATTTTATAAAAAATCGCGCACATGCACATGCGCGTGCGTTTTCGCGCGTAACACGATTATACAACATAAAATCGCCATTTTTTTTTCTTTCATGGTATTTCCCATATTTTTTCGAACAATTTGATACCATGTTTATCTCTTAATGACCATTAATAACAAGATGAGCGTCCATTCAATATAAATGTCCGTGCGCGCGAGCTCTTGTAATACATAGCATTTATGGGCAAAACTTGCCTATACAAAATACATTGTAACTCTTCAGAATGGATAGTAACTCCCAATTTTTATTCCATATTTGGATAGATTATGAGTCGGAGATATGATTTCATGTCTCATTTGACCCTCAATTAACTCATGACGTCATCATAATGGCCTCTAAACTCAAAATTTTAATTTGCATATTATGACGTCAGCATATTTTTGAAAATTGATTGTATCTCTGTAAATATTGATCGATTTTCTTCCAAATTTTGATATGTTCTAGCTGAGACAATTCTCTACAAATGCAGTATTCACAATTTTTCATTTTGACAAAGGCATCATGGCGTATTTTTGCGATTAAAGGAGGCATGTCAATTTTTCACATTTTGCGTGTATTCTCTATGGGACATGACTTTTTCAAAACTGGATTCTACATTCCCGTCTTTCGCGAGCAATATCTCCGTCGTTTTAGTTTTGTTTTCGCTGAGCTTTGAGTATGTTGTAGCTGAGACAATAAGCTATCACAAGTGTGCCCTTTATTTTTCGATCAGATGCCGGGATCATGCTCATATTTCACTTGCAAAGTGGGATTTGAGAATTCCATTTTCCGTTCACGTGTAATGTCTATGGGGATTATTTTGGTATAGTGGTCATAGCACTTGCCTCCCATTCCGGCGACCCAAGTTCGATTCCTGGTGGGTCAATTTTTTTAATTTTTTTTTGCCGTCGTTTTGAATTTGATTTTATGATCTTCTTCGACTATTATAACATATTATCATATACTATCACAAACAATGTAATAAAATGCCTAATTTTGCGTGTTATATCTATGGGAGAAATATGTCAATCGTTTGAGTACAACCTTATGGGAAATCTGAGTCCTTGTCGTGTATTAATTTTCTATTCATAGTTGGATAGAGTATGAGTCGGAGATATGATTTCTTATAAAAAACAAAATCTAGAAAATGCATATTTCATTTTGATATTTAGATTTGAGGGTCAAAGGTCAAATATACTGTACATGGTTTCTCTAAAACCATGCATCGTATAGACTAGAAATTTGGCACACTAATAGACCTGAATAAGAGGATTATTTTAAAAAAATAAGGTCAAATCATGCCAATGTTTTCTTAACTACTTAGTATGTCACTAAACATGTGTGGCATTTACTTGGAACAGCCCACCTATACTTGTTATTAACAAGTATTATATGTCTAGTTCTTTATTTATTTTTCTTATTTCCACCCACTTTATTGTTAGCAAGATAATTTGAAAATGGCTCAATCAAATGCCTTGAAATTTGGCACACATATGTATAGGCATATGGACAAAGCAAAATAACGTTTTCAACCTTGACCTTGACTGATGACGTCATCTAGGCGCCATTTTGTAAAATTTTCTGAAAATCTACTCATGATCATATCTTCATAACGGAAAGTCGTTTCTCATTCATATTTATCATGATCAAGGTCAATATCCGTCCGGTCAATTTCAGGTCAAAAACGCGCGCACATGCGTACGTCCGCGCGTTAGCGCGCGCAAAATTTCAAAATGCTCAAAATCGTCTCAAATTCATTTTGCATACGTTTCAGGCCATTTTAAGCATTTTATAAAAATCGCGCACACGCACATGCGCGTGCGTTTTCGCGCGTAACACCATTACACAACATAGAATCGCCATTTTTTTTTCTTCCATGATATTTCCCATATTTTTTTCGAACAATTTGATACCATGTTTATCTCTTTATGACCATTAATCACAAGATGAGCGTCCATTCAAGATAAATGTCCGTGCGCGCGAGCTCTTGTAATACATAGCATATATGGGCAAAAACATGCCTATACAAAATTCATTGTAACTCTTCAGAATGGATGGGAACTCCCAATTTTTTTCATATTTGGATAGATTATGAGTCGGAGATATGATTTCATGTCTCATTTGACCCTCAATTAACTCATGACGTCATCATAATGGCCTCCGAACTCAAAATTTCAATTTGCATATTATGACGTCAGCATATTTTTGGAAAATTGATTGTATCTCTGTAAATATTGATCGATTTTCTTCCAAATTTTGATATGTTCTAGCTGAGACAATTTCTACAAATGCAGTTGCCACGATTTTTCATTTTGACAAAGGCATCATGGCGTATTTTTCGATTAAAGGAGGCATGTCAATTTTTCACATTTTGCGTGTATTCTCTATGGGACATGACTTTTTCTGAAATCTGGATTCTACATTCCAGTCTTGTTTGAGCAATATCTCGTTATTTTTGCTCGTTTTCTGCCAGCTTCGATATGTTGTAGCTGAGACAATAAGCTACACAAGTGTGCCCTTTATTTTTCGATCAGATGCCGGGATCATGCTCATATTTCACTTGCAAAGTGGGATTTGAGAATTCCATTTTCCGTTCACGTGTAATGTCTATGGGATTATTTTGGTATAGTGGTCATAGCACTTGCCTCCCATTCCGGCGACCCAAGTTCGATTCCTGGTGGGTCAATTTTTTTTTTTTTTTTTTGCCGTCGTTTTGAATTTGATTTTATGATCTTCTTCGACTATTATAACATATTATCATATACTATCACAAACAATGTAATAAAATGCCTAATTTTGCGTGTTATATCTATGGGAGAAATATGTCAATCGTTTGAGTACAACCTTATGGGAAATCTGAGTCCTTGTCGTGTATTAATTTTTTATTCATAGTTGGATAGAGTATGAGTCGGAGATATGATTTCTTATAAAAAACAAAATCTAGAAAATGCATATTTCATTTTGATATTTAGATTTGAGGGTCAAAGGTCAAATATACTGTACATGGTTTCTCTAAAACCATGCATCGTATACGGTATAGACTAGAAATTTGGCACACTAATAGACCTGAATAAGAGGATTATTTCGAAAAAATAAGGTCAAATCATGCCAATGTTATCTTAACTACTTAGTATGTCACTAAACATGTGTGGCATGTACTTGGAACAGCCCACCTATACTTGTTATTAACAAGTATTATATGTCTAGTTTATTTATTTCTTTATTTTTCTTATTTCCACCCACTTTTTTGTTAGCAAGATAACTTGAAAATGGCTCAATCAAATGCCTTGAAATTTGTCACACATATGTATAGGCATATGGACAAAGCAAAATAACGTTTTCAACCTTGACCTTGACTGATGACGTCATCTAGGCGCCATTTTGTAAAATTTTCTGAATATCTACTCATGGTCATATCTTCATAACGAAAAGTCGTTTCTCATTCATATTTATCATGATCAAGGTCAATATCCGTCCGGTCAATTTCAGGTTAAAGAACGCGCGCGCATACGTACGTCCGCGCGTAAGCGCGCGCGCAAAATTAAAAAATGCTCAAAATCGTCTTAAATTCATTTTGGATACGTTTTAGGCCATTTTAAGCATTTTATAAAAAATCGCGCACACGCATGCGCGCGCGTTTTCGCGCGTAACACCCTTACACAACATAGAATCGCCATTTTTTTTCATGATATTTCCCATATTCTTTCGAACAATTTGATACCATGTTTATCTCTTTAATGACCATTTATAACAAGATGAGCGTCCATTCAAGATAAATGTCCGTGCGCGCGAGCTCTTGTAATACATAGCATATATGGGCAAAAACATGCCTATACAAAATTCATTGTAACTCTTCAGAATGGATGAGAACTCCCAATTTCTTTTCATATTTTGATAGATTATGAGTCGGAGATATGATTTCAGGTCTCATTTGACCCTCAGTTAACTCATGATGCATCATAATGGCCTCCGAACTTCAAATTTCAATTTGCATATTATGACGTCAGCATTTTTTGGAAAATTGATTGTATCTCTGTAAATATTGATTGATTTTCTTCCAAATTTTGATATGTTCTAGCTGAGACAATTTTCTACAAATTTAGTCATCACGATTTTTCATTTTGACAAAGGCATCATGGCGTATTTTTGCGATTAAAGGAGGCATGTCAATTTTTCACATTTTGCGTGTATTCTCTACGGGACATGACTTTTTTCAAAACTGGATTCTACATTCCCGTCTTTCGCGAGCAATATCTCCGTCGTTTTAGTTTCGTTTTCACTGAGCTTCGAGTATGTTGTAGCTGAGACAATAAGCTATCACAAATGTGCCCTTTATTTTTCGATCAGATGCCGGGATCATGCTCATATTTCACTTGCAAAGTGGGATTTGAGAATTCCATTTTCCGTTCACGTGTAATGTCTATGTGGATTATTTTGGTATAGTGGTCATAGCACTTGCCTCCCATTTCGGCGACCCACGTTCGATTCCTGGTGGGTCAATGACCCTGGTTGGTCAATTTTTTTATCAATAATTTATAGGAATATGTAATGTGTATGTGTATGCCTCAATCATTGACAATATAATCACTAATATCGCTGAAATGATTCTTTTCCTACCCCTTCTTCTTCATTTACTTCTTCATAGTAGTAGTGGAAGTAGTAGTAGAAGTAGTAGTAGTAGTAATATCAGCAGTATCATAATAATCATTATGATTATAATTTTTATATTTATTATTATAGTAAATATCGTAATTATAATCATTATTATAGTGATTATTTGATATTGTTATTATTCTTATAGTTATTTGTATGCTTCTTCTTCTTAACATAGTTATCGTATACACAGTACGTCATGTGCCAAGAATTTATTGCTATGATACATCCGAGATGTCTACCAAAACTGTCAATTCATTGCTGAAATATTAGCAAGCCAAAAGAAGAAACATTAGAATTTCTATTTTAAATTGAAATAAATTATATAGGAGAAATAAGTAGAGAATACAATCATGATTTTGGTACTAGGGGATTAACATGGACATAATGCACTTGTTTACATGACCACATTATCTCTTATTCATTCTACCTGCAATGTTTTCTGACTGTTTTCAAAACAATATCATGTTTGTCGATCATAGTTCTATGTAGCGTGATGTCTCATGGTAATTTAAGCAATTTAAGCAACAATTTCTGAATTTTAGCGACAATCGTTCGCCATTGCTGCTCTTTATTACTACTGTGACGTGCAGTAACGAATTGAAATTTCAGGACTCATGATAAATTCGTTTAACAGTTGATTCAACTTGGTTGGTTCTATTGTTCGGATTTTTAGCAGAGCGAGATAGAAATTGACATTGTCATGGCTTACGACTTTGCATTAGTGTTCATCGTCTCTACAATGCTATTTGAACAATATTTGGTGACAAAAGACGGCATTTCTATGTATCGTCAAAAGCCGTCAAAAGCCGTCAAATAACAAAAACATGGCAGATAAAAAGATCCTCAGTACTGGGTCTAATTATTTAAAGAAAACTTAATTTAAACCCGGCCATATTCTGTCTCTCTCTCTCTCTCGTTTGTCATTGCCTTTATTTTCCCTCGCTTACTTCTTTCTTACCACGGAATATGTAATGTGTATGTGTATGCCTCAATCATTGACAATATAATCACTAATATCGCTGAAATGATTCTTTTCCTACCCCTTCTTCTTCATTTACTTCTTCATAGTAGTAGTGGAAGTAGTAGTCGAAGTAGTAGTAGTAGTAATAGCAGCAGTATCATAATAATCATGATTATAATTTTTATATTTATTATTATAGTAAATATCGTAATTATAATCATTATTATAGTGATTATTTGATATTGTTATTATTCTTATAGTTATTTGTATGCTTCTTCTTCTTATCATAATTATTGTATACACAATACGTCATGTGCCAAGAATTTATTGCTATGATACATCCAAGATGTCTACCAAAACTGTCAATTCGTTGCTGAAATATAATCAAGCCAAAAGAAGAAACATTAGAATATCTATTTTAAATTGAAATAAATTATATAGGAGAAATAAGTGGAGAATACAATCATGATTTCGGTACTAGGGGACTAACATGGACATAATGCACTTGTTTACATGACCACATTATCTCTTATTTATTCTACCTGCAATGTTTTCTGACTGTTTTCAAAACAATATCATGTTTGTCGATCATAGTTCTATGTAGCTTGATGTCTCATGTTAATTTTTAGCGGAAAAGCAATCTAAGCAACAATTTCTGAATTTTAGCGACAATTGTTCGCTATTGCTGCTCCTTAATACTACTATATGACGTGCAGTAACAAATTAAAATTTCAGAACTCATGATAAATTCGTTTAACAGTTGATTCCACTTGGTTGATTCTATTGTTCGGATTATTTTGCAGAACGACATAGAAATTGACATTCTCATGGCTTACGACTTTGCATTAGAGTTCATCGTCTCTACAATGCTATATTTGAACAATATTTGGTGACAAAAGACGGCATTTCTTGGTATCGTCAAAAGCCGTCAAATAACAAAAACATGGCAGATAAACAGATCCTCAGTACTGGGTCTAATTATTTAAAGAAAACTTAATTTGAACCCGGCCATATTCTGTCTCTCTCTCTCTCGTTTGTCATTGCCTTCATTTTCCCTCGCTTACTTCTTTCTTACCACGGAATATGCAATGCCTGTATACCTCATGTCAATTAGAGTCAAAGGTATAACTGGTTGTTGTCCAGGGTCAATGGTCAAATTGTCTCAATCTATCTTCCATACATCCATAATGATCAAGGCTAAACAGTAGAAACTTGACATATGGATAGATCATAATGGTAGAAGCATTTTATATAACAATATGAAATCGTGAAAATGCATTCTTCATTATGTAAATCATTACCATACGTATCACCTAATTCGTCAAAGTGACAAATTCAAGTCTAGTTCATAGTTGGATAGAGTATGAGTGGGAGATATGATTTCTTATAAAAAAACAAAATCTAGAAAATGCATACCGGTATTTCATTTTGATATTTAGATTTGAGGGTCAAAGGTCAAATATACTGTACATGGTTTCTCTAAAACCATGCATTGTATAGACTTGAAATTTGGCAGAGTAATAGACCTGAATAAGAGGATTATTTCAAAAAATAAGGTCAAATCAGGCCAATGTTATATTAACTACTTAGTATGTCACTAAACATTTGTGGCATGCACTTGGAACAGCCCACCTATACTTGTTATTAACAAGTATTACATGTCTAGTTTATTTATTTATTATTCTGCCATGAATTTGTTCGCAGGATATCTCAAGAATGAATAAAGCCATTATCATGAAACTTGCCATGATGATAGATATTAGTCTAACTTAGACTTTGCAGTGACTCAAGATCATCATGACGTCATCCAGGCGCCATTTTGTGAAAATCAACTTTTGATCATATCTTCATAACGGAAAGTCATTTCTTATTCATATGTATCATGATCAAGGTCAATATCTGTCCGGTCAATTTCAGATCAATAAGCGCGCGCGTACAAGTACGTCCGCGCGTAAACGCGCGCAAAATTATAAATTACTCCAAATTGTCTAAAATTCATTTTGCATACGTTTTAGGCCATTTTGAGCATTTTTCAAAAATCACGCACACGCACATGCGCGCGTTTTCGTCCGTTTTGGCATTACACAACATGGAATCGCTATTCTTTTTTCTTTCATGATATTTCCCATACTTTTCCGAACAATTTGATACCATGTTTATATCTTTATGACTATTAATAACGGAATGAGCGTCTGTTCAAGGTAAATGTCCGTGCGCGCGAGCACTTGTGATACATAGCATATATGGGCAAAAACATGCCTATAAAAAGTCCATTATATCTCTTTGGTATGATTAGAGACTTCCCATTCTTTTTTCATATTTGGATAGAGTATGAGTCGGAGATATGATTTCATATCTAATTTGGACATTAAGTACATCTTGACGTCATCATAATGGCCTTGGAAGTCAAAATACAATATTGCATATTATGACGTCATTATATTTATGGAAAATTTAGTGTATTTCTCTAAATATTGATCGTTTATCACCCAATTTTCGATATGTTGTAGCTAACAAAATTGTCTACATCATCAACATACATCATTCCTTATTTTGATGACGTCCACATGTGAAAATTGCGATTAAATGTGACATGTCAGATTTTTCTTAATTTGCGTGTTATGCCTATGGCTATGGGAGGTGATTGATACTACATATTCCAGTCTTGTTCGAGCAATATATATCTCGATTATTTTCTTATGACTTTTTTCCAGATTCGGATATGTTGTAGCTGAGAAAATACTGTACACGGAAGGTGACATTCATGGTAATATTTTAACTACAAAATGTGACTTGAGAATCCTATTTTCCGTTTACGTGTAATGTTTATGTGGAATATTTTGGTATAGTAGCCTACGTGGTTATATGACTTGCCTCCCATTCCGGCGACCCACGTTTGATTCCCGTCTTTTTTTTTTCTTTTTTTTTTGCTGTCGTGTTTTGGTTGATTTTATCACCTAATTGTTCGACAATAATTATAACATCATATACATAAAATCACAAAAAAATGTAATAAAATGCCTAATTTTGCGTGTTACATCTATGGGAGAGAAATGTCAATAGTTTACGTACAACGTACCCTATGCATGGAAATCTGATTACTTGTCGTGTATTAAACCTGCTATAGGGTTATGATTTAAAAAATAACTTTATTGTCATTATTGCAAAGGTGAAGCTTTGATTGGACAAGGTTATCAAAATTCAATGCTTGGAAACATTCGAAGTAATGATTATTATCAATTACAAAACGCTTAAATACAGCCCCGGCATATAGCACCTGAAGAACTCTCCGAACGCTGCTGAGATGTGTGACGTCACATGTTGAACATGATTTGCACAAGCAGGCGATGTCCCATGACATCTCACACATTTGCAGGGCCTGTTTTGTCATCTTCCCTTCAATTATATTCTCTTACTTCACTATACCGTCACGCTAAATGTTAAATCTGTTGCCTCACTCTAAACCCCGGGCATGGTATTTTGATCAATGAAAAATGCAGCGATAAAAAAATAAAGGAATCCGTCACTTAATTGTAAACAAAATAAGATGCCATTGTATTTTCAGCTGCATACACCGCGGTATGTTCGGCGTTTCAGGAGGAACAAATGCTATCCATGATATCATTCCGGGGGGTTTTCAATTGAGTGTTTTTTTTTTTATTTATGCACTTACTTAACTCATTATAATTTGAGAAATAATAGCATTGCAATTATGTTTATTCTTTATGGGATGTCGTCTGCTTGGGCAGGATGTGTCCATAATGTGACGTCATTAAAACGTCGTTATTTTCTGGCGAATCTCTCGTATATCCCAGATGCTATGGAGGCGGTTTTATTTGTATTAAATTTATTTATTTATGTATTTATTTGTTATAAATCACCCGATATGTAGTTGACCTAAAACTTGTACGATGGCCATCTGTTAGCTTACCAGATTCTATATAGTGATACGTTATTTGCCATATTTGTGATTTTCTTTGAACGGGCACTTTAATGTCTCGAGTCTGCTACAATATCAAATCGTCCCATTTCTATGATGCTAGTTTCCTTCCCAGACGTTATTTTTTCCCATGTATATGCATGTTTACGTTTCTCCCACGGAAATAGAATTGTTTACTTGTCTATAACTTCTCTCTCAGTTTCTTTATATAGTAAATATTCAATTCTATTCATGCTGGAGATATTAAATGCATCTCTCTCTCTTGTTCTGCTTGCTCTGTCTCTGCATCTCTCTTTTTCTACTTTCTCCCTTTCCCTCCTCTGGCTCTCTTATTAATCGATTTTAATTGATTAAGTAATTAATGACAATGCACGTTGGACCATATATCGTTCATCTTTATTCGAATTTCTCAAAAAATGTATTATGTTGTTGCTGGGATTATTCTTGAATTTACTTGTGACATTTATTTTTTATTTTGATGACGGGATCTTGACGAAATTTGTGGTCAAAGACGACGAGTCCAAATCAAATTTCAGTTTTTACATGCACTTGTGATGACGATCGAGCTAAAATGATCGCAGTACAATTTTAAACGTCCCACAGAAGTTTGCCGTCGCTATGAACGCGTCTTAGATTGGTCTTCAATTGTGCTTGTCATTAATTTTCTTACCGTTGGAGACCTGGAGATGTCTTTTCTTTAACTGCTTTTGATCCTTTTTTTGCTTTAAATTTGTCAGATCAAAATTAGATAAAATGACCCTTCGAAGGTCTGATCTTAAATTTATCGACCTTTGATACTCCAGACCTACAGGCAAACGATTTAGATGACATATTTTATGATCCCACGGCGAGTGGAAACTACCTCGCACTTTTGGTCATCTAAACGTGTATTCTTCGCTCAAGGCCCAAATTCAATTCCAAATTTCCAACGTTATTTATATTACACGAGGGTTCGTATCTTTCTACAAAATACACGATAAACAATTGGCCGAAAATAACCTCGTGTCAAGTTTAGCTGAATGGATGCGGGTATTATTCGATGCTCAAAAGGTTGTAAAGCGACTTTGAATTAAAGGGAGACAAAAATCTTTTCTCAAAGTGTGTGTGTTGATATTACAGGAAGCAGGGTGCGATCAAGCCGGGGGCGATTTTCAACAACATGAAGCAAATAGTAAGCATCTGAAAACTTCAGATGCCTGTTTCATTATGATTTAAATTTCAGTGTATGCCTCAATCATAGAGAATATAATCACTAATTTCGCAGAAACGATTCTCCTCCTTCCCCTTCTTCTTCATCTTCTACTTTCTAGTAGTAGTAGTTGGAGTAGTGATAGCAGCAGTATCATAATAATCATTATTATAATTGTTATTTTTATACTATCGTAATTATTATCATTATTAAGGTTATCATTTGTTATTTTTATTATTCTTATAGGTATTTGTATGCTTCTTCATCTTATCATAATTATCTTTTGCAATACGGCATGTGCCAAGAATTTATTGCTATAATACATCCAAGATGTCTACCAAAACTGTCAATTCGTTGCTGAAATATTATCAAGCCAAAAGAAGAAACATTAGAATTTCTATTTTAAATTGAAATAAATTATATAGGAGAAAAAAGTAGAGAATACAATCATGATTTTGGAACAGTAGGGGATTAACATGGACATAATGCGCTTGTTTACATGACCACATTATCTCTTATTCATTCTACCTCCAATGTTTTCAGACTGTTTTTAAAGCAACATCATGTTTGTCGATCATAGTTCTATGTAGCTTGATGTCTCATGGTAATCTTTAGTGGAAAAGCAATCTAAGCAACAATTTCTGAATTTTAGCGACAATCGTTCGCCATTGCTGCTCTTTAATACTATTATGACGTGCAGTAACAAATTGAAATTTCAGAACTCATGATAAATTCGTTTAACAGTTGATTCAACTTGGTTGATTCTATTGTTCGGATTCTTTAGCAGAGCGAGATAGAAATTGACATTCTCATGGCTGACGACTTTGCATTAGTGTTCATCGTCTCTACAATGCTTTTCGAACAATATTTGGTGACAAAAGACGGCATTTCTATCTAGCGTCAAAAGCCATCAATTAATAAAAACATGTCAGATAAAAAGATCCTCAGTACAGGTCTAATAATTTAAAGAAAACTTAATTTGAACCCGGCCATATTCTCTCTCTCTCTCTCCTTTGTCATTGCCTTCAATTTCCCTTTCTTACTTCATTCTTACCACGGAATATGTAATGTGTATGTGTTTGCCTCAATCATTGAGAATATAATCACTAATATCGCTGAAATGATTCTTCTCCTACCCCTTCTTCTTCATTTATTTCTTCATAGTAGTTGTAGTAGTAGTAGTAGTAATAGCAGCAGTATCCGGTAGCAGTAGTACCCGGCCATATTCTCTCTCTCTCTCTCCTTTGTCATTGCCTTCATTTTCCTGGCTTACTTTATTCTTACCAGGGAATATGTAATGTGCATGTGTATGCCTCATTATGTTAATTAGAGTCAAAGGTGTAACTGGTTGTTGTCCAGGGTCAATGGTCTAAATGTCTCAATATATCTTCCATACATCCATAATGATCAAGGCTAAACAGTAGAAACTTGACATATGGATAGATCATAATAGGAGAAGCATTTTATATAACAATATGAAATCGTGAAAATGCATTCTTCATTATGTAAATCATTAGCATACGTATCACCTAATTCGTCAAAGTGACGAATTAAAGTCTAGTTTAAATATTTTTTTATTTGTCTGCGGTTTGTTTTTTGAAAGTGCACACTTCAGTGTTTAGGTTTATTCAGGTTTATTCCATCAAATCGCAACTCGATCGGGAGTAATATGAAGAACTTACAAAAATACTATGAATCTAAATACGGCCTAGACTGTTTTTAAAGTTATAGTGCGTAAAATTGTGCATTCAATTACCCCCTCCCCCACCTAGACGTACATTTTGCAGATAAAAGGAAGATCATAAATGAGATAACATGGTCACCAGGCATAAAACTCTTTACTGGCATTATAACCATGCAGTTGTCAAAATCTGCCGGACGAATTATTTCAAATCTAATGGTCACATATCACTTTTTAATGAAAAATCTGTAAAATATCAATGTCATGTTAAAGCTAAAGCATGGTCTACACAATAATCACTTAGAGTATACGGGTGGTCATGATTTTTTGTTGAGTTCAAAAGTCACAACCATAAATTAACATTCAGTGTAAATTTAGAAGCTGTTTATTTAGTGCCCTGTGCATAATAATATAGGCGATGGTTCTAGGACGATTACCCCCCTGGGCAATTGTCCCCGGCCAATTACCAGCGGGACAATTGCCCCCTTGAAAATTACCCCCGGAAAATTAACCCACGAGGACAACCACCCCGAAGACAATTACCCCGTGGACAATTACCCAGAAGAAAATTACCCCCAAATCTGGTTTCTGTTCGATAACTTTAGTAATGTCTGACGGATTTTGATGAAATTTGATATGAAGGTTCATGGTATCAAAACACAGCGGAAGTTCGATTTCGGAGTATGTAGGTCAGAGGCGAAAGGTCATAGCTTATTAAAAATGCAAAAACACCCAATTATATATGTGAACATTTGGTTTATAAATTCCTTGTCTAGTAATATAATAGTATAGTCTAATGGAGGTAACTTGTTCTGACGTATATAGGCCATTTTGTACCCTGCGAGGGAATGCTACGCTTTGCGTTAAGCCTCGGTCACAAATGCCATTACGAACTGCTACGAACGCCGTACGTAAGAACGATTTTCAGACAATGGAAATTCGGGAAGACAATGTCAATGGAAAAACAGGGAGATCCGTACGAAATTATCGTTCGTACGGACCTTTGTGACCGTAGCATTAACTTGTTTATGCTTTATGTCGCCGAATTAAACTTGTGTCGCCTTTCAATCCAGCGTCATGGCTTTGCAGCGAAAATCATACTTGTTTATGATACGACAAAGATGCATGCAGAGGATTTATGTATTAGTTCGTGTTTGTTATAATATATACCAAGTTTTGTTATAGTCTTTTTAATTTGTTCCCTCAATTTTCTTCGATTACACCCCTCCTTTCCCCTTTTCATCCCTATCCATAACATAAATCTCTCTCGGCAATGAATTAAAAAAATAGATGAATGGATGAATTTAACGGGTAGCATTAATTTTTTTTTAAGGCCTCCTTTACATGCCACTAAGTTGCAGAAATTGCAGGAATTTATTTTTTCTCGGTGATGTAAACAAAATAATTAGAGACTAGCTTTCAACCCTCTTTGGTTGCTGGGGTGGAAAAACGTGAAGCCCTTACTTTGGTCCCTGTAATTGCACTGAACACCTTTCTTTCACAAGACGGGTTGATTTTAAGAAAGTAAATAGATAGTTAGGCCTACTCCATTCCGACTATTTTCCCAAATCCAAATAATGCATAATAGAACTAGAAGAAATATTTCCTATCCCGATTAGCGATAGAACACTCCGATTTGACTGATTACCACTGTTAAAACATTAAAAGACAAGTTGGAGGATTTTCCAAAGGCAGTAACAGAATTGTTTTCCCAAATCAGAAAGTGTAGCTTTAGCATGACGAAAGTCGATCAAGATCTTTCTTGAGCTGCGAGCGCCGACTCTGAAGGTCCATTTTCGTGCGCGCGAGCGGAATTAGGACGGGTCATAGCAGAAATAGGCAAGGAAAATGCCTCACGCAGACGGCGCACTACGGACGATCCCTTACGATTTCAGGCGTAATAATGGCATGGTTGGATTCACTAGAATTTCCGCTACAAAGTGACATGAATTAGCGCCTGTATAATTCATTTTCAGGAAGTTATCTGAGAAAAACTGCCGAGCGAGCGGAAACCGGGCAGGCTACGGTACAGTATAAATTTTGGACTGTGCAAGCAGAAAATGACAAGTCGACAAGCCTTATGGCTACAGCGGGTATAAAGTTTGAATTCTTTGATTTTTACAGCAAAATCTTTTAACCAATCAATGAACAATGGATATATAAATGAAGTATATAAAACAAATATATACTGTCTTTATTCGAGTCTGTGGATTAAATTAAAAATATATGGTCCCTCGGTGACTTCAATAGTGCTTTTTTGCTTCGGTGCTGCGCCCCTCAGCAAAATAGCACTATCGCAGTCACCTTGGGCCAATATAGTTTTAACCATAGCCTCTCATGGCAGTATATATTTGTATATTATCACCTAGCCCTTAAAGTCGAATTAGTACACTAAACATGCTCAAGTTTGCACATAGTGAAAGTGAAGGAAGTCAAAATAAATATGTAAGTATTATTTAATCACTCCTGCGCAATTAATGCATGAGGTATATAAGCCGTAAACGGTATTCAACCTATAATATATTCAAACAATCTTTGATAAATCTTGTTTAGTCACATAGTCTTAGTTTGTACGACTACAATACAACTGGATATATGCACATTTGTGAAAGATATAGAGAAAATGGCTTACCAACAGACAGATGCAATGTTCCTTCTCTGCTATACTGGAATTGATGAGTCAGAATATTAATGCCTTAGATGACGGTTAGGAACTTAGATAAAATATTGCCCTAAGTCTACACACATGCATTGCAGGTTAATGTATAGGTGTCTTTCTGGAGACAGGTCTGCACCAATTACTCGCGCTGGTATTGTAGTATGGCTGGCACCGGGGGAGGTCACTTCCAACATGACTGGCTACGCACGCACCCGCGTGCGTCCAGAAAAGGCGTCGAAAGTGTGTCTTTATCAGCAATACGGCGTCGTCGACGTTTCCTTATTAAAGGGGTGTTTTTCAAGCTAGCACTGATCGCACAAAAAACAAAAAAGTTACCTTTTCAGGTTCACAGGTTTCGACGTTTTCTTTAAAGGGTACCTTTTCAGGTTCACATGTCATTTCAGTAAAGGTGCGATACGCCATTAGGGTCCATTTCAGAGATTGATGGACACGGGTGGGTAGCACTTGTGTATGAGTGACCCCCGATACAAAATCAGGGGTTAGGGAGAGAAAAATAAACAGCTCTATAGAGTGCCGAAGTACTAACATTATATTCGCTCGTAACGCTCGTTGTCCAGGTTACTGGTTCTTAACAGCAGAGCATGCGCATGAGGTTCACCGCGAAATCATTAAAGCAACGGGCTGGAGCAGGGAAATATCAGTGGATAGCGCTGGTAGCTTTGATCACCACGGCATATACCGTGTGAGTCAAAAAAAAGTTTACACCTAGAAAATTGCTAATTATTTAAAAAATCATCTATGAAGAGTAAATTATTATACAACTTATGAAAGAGCGTTTTATCCCAAATCATGTGGTATCATTTTTGTGTGGTATGTGTTCACGCTTGGATGAACATGAGGCATTGTTTGCGAGTGCAAAAATCGACTTGCGCCAAAATGATGCCTACAGTATGTGATATTCTTCTTCTTCTTCTTCTGATTAAGTCTGCCTCCTTCAATTGATTGAAGATTCTTGCAAACTATGTGTGTGAACCGCAATTTGCGTCCATTCGAGTGCTTTTTACATTATAATACAGTTTATTTACAAAATATTTACAAGCTCATGTATAGGATGGAGGGAGACTAGCCACTGTCACCAACCGTCTGCAGTCGACCACGGAAGGCTCCAACAGATGGCGCTGCAACGATTTCTGAGGGCAGGGAATTCCAACTCCTTACTGTTCTCGGTAAGAATGAATGCCGATGCGATTCAGTTCTTGAGTATGGCATCTGATATGAATGTGGTTGGGTGGCTCTCGTCGACTGAATGACTTGTGTGATATAGTCCTGAGCCGGAAGATGAGCGAGTTTGTTGTGTATATTATACATCATAGTTAATCTGTCATTTTCTCCGCGCTCTTGTAGAGTGGTCCGATCTAGTTCTTTCAGCATACTGCTGACACTTGATGTATTATGGTAACGATTCAGAGTGAATCTCGCAGCTCTTCTTTGCACCATTTCAACTTTGTGAATGAGGTTCTTGGTAGCTGGGTCCCAGACAGAGGAAGCATACTCTACGATCGGTCGAACCAACGTTTTGTATGCAGTGGCTTTGAGGTCAGAAGATTTAATGCGTAGATTGCGTCTTAGAAAGGCAAGGACGTTATTGGCTTTGTTGACAGTATTATTGATATGTTGGGTCCACTTGAGATCGGAAGTGATGGTAACACCCAAGTACTTCGCAGAGTCAACGGTTTCAAGGGGGGTGTTGTTCAAATGATACACATGTTGTACCTTGCTTCTTTTCCTGGAGACCGTGAGTACCTTGCATTTGTCCGGGTTCAAAACCATCATCCATTTTTCAGCCCAGTCACCAATCCTGTTGAGGTCTTGTTGAAGATTGTGTACATGATGTTGGTTGTCGATGGTCATGTAGGAAATCGTATCATCGGCAAATAGGCGAACTTTGGATGCTAGACCATTTGGCAAGTCATTTATGTAGAATAGAAAGAGACAAGGTCCAAGAACCGACCCTTGAGGCACTCCAGATTCCACTGCTATTGATGATGAGTTCTTGCCATCCAAAAGGACTCTTTGACTTCTTCCATGGAGAAAGCTTTGGATCCATCCAAGATTCTTCCCTCTGACACCATAGAAGTTCAACTTGTGCAAGAGCCGTTGATGCCCAACCTTGTCGAATGCTTTCGAAAAATCCATGATTATGGCATCCGTTTGACGTCCTTCGTCCGAATCCATGCTCCGCCGACAATTACTTCGCCGACATTTGCTCCGCCGACAACATTTCTTTCATGGGTTATTTTTTTGTTTTGTTTGATTTGTTTTGTTGTTGTTATTTTAAGGGCCGTAGCCAGAATAGCCAGCAAATGTCGCGGAGCAATTGTCGCTTTTTGCGGAGCATTTGTCACCGGAGTAATCGTCGCCGGAGCATGTGTCGGGTTACCCGCTACGCTAGCTTATGTTCGTAGTACATTTCGCACATCAGTGATTAAAAAGCGATGCTAGGCACGCGATGCTTTTCAATATGAAATGGCAAGCCAAAGCATTTCGACCATTCGCTAATATAGCTCGCTCGCCAACAAGGAATAATTATATACAAAAATCCTGAAATAATACTTGACCATTTGATTCAAATGGGGCGTAATGTAGAAAGATTATACCCAGGTCAAAAAAACAGTTGGGGACCAGTTGAAAGCAACTGGTACTGGTACCAGTTGATTCCAGTTAAGTGAACGGGTTTCAATATGGAAATTGGTATAGTGGAATCAACTGGAATCAACTGGTACTGGTACCAGTTGGAATACCAGTTGTCAACTGGTACCAGTTAGGACCAGTTGGAATACCAGTTGTCAACTGGTACCAGTTAGGACCAGTTGAAACCACCAGTTGATTCCAGTTTAGTGAACTGGTTTCAATATGGAAATTGGTATAGTGGAATCAACTGGAATCAACTGGTACTGGTACCAGTTGGAATACCAGTTGTCAACTGGTGCCAGTTAGGACCAGTTGGAATACCAGTTCTGAACTGGTACCAGTTGATTCCAGTTAAGTGAACTGGTTTCAATATGGAAATTGGTATAGTGGAATCAACTGGTACCAGTTGGAATACCAGTTGTCAACTGGTACCAGTTAGGACCAGTTGAAACCACCAGTTGTGAACTGGTACCAGTTGAAAAACCGTGAGTAGATATTTCCAGTTGATTTACCAGTTGAAAACCAGTTGATCATTTAGTAACTTCCAGCAATCAACTGATAATCAATCAATAATCAATAATCTTTATTGCATGGCATCTTGCGACCAACTGAACCATATTTATATAGACTCTTGCAATTGCTCCATCACATAGATCATTTGAAGTGAATTACAGTTGTGTATATAAATGAGTGATGAAGAGTTCGTACATACATATATACAAAATTGTACATGTTTTTACTGGTTATTAATTACATATATCAGTATTTATATATTTTTACGTCTTAAATTAGATGTAAAACATGATCAGACATATATAATATACTTGTCAATGATTGACTAAGAAACTATAAATCACAAAATTGATGTGCATTGTCACATTTGCTTGTTAGATCATGATAATTACATTTTCTGTGAAAACATGCAAATTAATCATGAATATGCATAAAATACATTGAACTGGTTTTTCAACTGGTATTCTACTGGTTTTAACTGGTAAATCAACTGACAATCTTCATTTGGTTTCAACTGGTAAATCATCTGGTAATCATCTACTGGTTTCAACTGGTAATTCAAGTGGTAATCATATTTTGGTTTTCAACTGGTAAAGCAACTGGTAATCATCTACTGGTTTTCAACTGGTAAATCAACTGGTAATCATCTACTGGTTTCCAACTGGAATCAGCTGGTATCAAATGGTCCAGTTTGGCCACTGTGCTGCAACTGGAATGAAGTTAAGAACTAGTAGATTTACCAGTAAGGCCCATTGGTTTTAACTGGTATCAACTAGGCTAATAATATACCAGTATACGCCTATAGTTTTCAAATGGAATCAGCTGGAAACACCCATTGGGTTTCAATATGTTCCAATCGGAAACAACTGGTCTCAAATGGTCCACTTTGGTTGTATATGGGTTTTAAACTGGAATCAACTGGTAGATGTACCAGTAACGCCTATTGTTTTTAACTGGTATCAACTGGTGTAACAATATACCAGTATGGTCAATAGGTTTCAACTGGAATCAACTGGTTTGTTTTCAGCATGTGCCAGTAGAGTCAATGGGTTTCAACTGGGATATACTGGTGCATGTGAAGTTTACCAGTTGTGTCAACTGGTTTCAACTGGTACAACTGGTACCAGTTGAATCCAGTTGAAACCAGTAGAATAAACTGGCACATATTCCAGTTCCGTCAACTGGATTCAACTGGTACCAGTTGATTCCAGTTGATACCAGTTGAAAATCCAACTGGTTTCAACTGTTTTTTTTACCTGGGTATTCAAGATTATAACCTATGATTTTTACCTTCCTTGTTCGCAAAATTAAAAAAAATTAAAAACAAACAAAAAACGTCCCCCTAAATGTGTTTGTGCCCTCCCTTTCACGGGGCAAGAAGACACATTTACTTTATGGAAAAAAATATGACTATAATTATTATAAAAAAGAAGTGTTATAAAAATCGCTCACTCGCGATTATAATTTTAAACATATTCATTTGACGAAGAAGGGCGGAAGGCAAGTAGATGCTATTCAAAATAAAATTAAGCTTAAAACCGCCCGCTCGATCGCTAAAAATGAAATTGACATCGCCTTTTCTATGAATGTGTCCCGCAGCAAGAAAACTCTGTTTGATGCTCATTATTGTTGAAAATAATTCTTTGGTTTAAAACGCTCGCTCGCAAGTTTATGGTATAAACATGCTCATTTAATTAAGGAGGAAATTAAGAAGGAAGATGCTATTCAATATAAATGATAAGTCTACATTTTTATCTCTCTCTCTATATACCATCGCTTACCAAATTGGAATAAATAAGATTACCTTGAATAATATTGTGCCCCAGAAAAACAATGACTATTTGTTGAAAGAAGGTCGACTCAAGGTTGAGAAAAGTTTTATCTATTACTTAAAAGCTTCTGCACCTGCTCCCGAAAAAAGGATTGCGTCTTTTGCAAAGGTTTATCATTTTTTGTCCACCAGTGTCTCCTGATCGGGAATTAAAACGTACCCCCTCCCCCTTCTCAAAATTCTGGCCACGGTCCTGAATAACAACAACAAACAAATCAAACAAAAACAAAAATAACCCATGAAAGAAATATTGTCGGCAGAGCAAATGTCGGCGGAGCAAATGTCGGCGGAGCAATTGTCGGCGGAGCAAATGTCGGCGGAGAAAATGTCGTCGGAGTAATTGTCGGCGGAGCAATTGTCGGCGGAGCAATTGTCGGCGGAGCAAATGTCGGCGGAGCAATTGTCGGCGGAGCAAATATCGGCGGAGCAACTGTCGGCGGAGCATTTGACGTCGGAGCAAATGTCGCGGAGCAATTGTCGCTTTTTGCGGAGCATTTGTCACCGGAGTAATCGTCGCCGGAGCATGTGTCGGGTTACCCCTTCGTCCAAGTTCTTGTGCAGGTCGCTTGTCAATCCTAATAACTGTTGTTCACATGACATGTTCTTGCGAAAGCCATATTGAAGGGGGAAGATGTTGCTATTTCTGTCCCGATGCTTCATGATATTGCTGGCTAGAACATGTTCCATTAGTTTGCAGCAAATGCATGTTAGTGAGATGGGACGATAGTTTACTGGAGTTGATCTATTACCTTTTTTGTAGATTGGCACAACATTCGCCTCACGCCAGTCCTCTGGTATTACACTCGTTACATATGACAAGCGGAATATATCACGAAGAATAGGAGCCAGAGTTGTTGCCAATTGCTTCAAGACTCGTGGAGTTATACCGTCCGGTCCAGCAGCTTTGTGTATTTTCAAGCCAAAGAGCAACTTTTCTACACCCTTTGGTGTGAACACAATATCCTCCAATTCTTGAAATGATGAGGTCGCGGGTAGTAAGTTGTCTGGGATGGGTATTTCCTTGGTGAATCACTTTGGAACTGTTGGTTCAGCGCTTCAGCTTTTGCTATCGGATCAGTGACTGTAGTACCATTAGTTTTCAGTTCTGCTATTCCTGTGTTGTCAGACCTGTTATGCTTGATGAACCTCCAAAATCTCTTCATACTGTCATATTTCGTGTTATCTTCATCGGTAGAAAACAGGGATTCCACGTAATTCCAATACGCCCTCCTTAGCTCTTGTTGCAGTGTTTTCTTGATTGCTCTTACTTCTACCTCCAAATGATAGGGGATGAGTCCATGATTTCTTGATTGTAGGTCTCGACATTTTTTGTTCAATATGTCTCTCCTTTTGATGATCCTTCTTATCTTGTTCGTAATCCATGGTAGGTCATCCTTCTTAGATGTCAGTTTCTGTGGTACAAATTCTGTCATTCCCTTCTGTATTCCACTCTTAAAGATAATCCATGCTTCATTCACGGAGCATGAGTCAAGCTTGTCTGCAATTTCCTCGCCGACACCTTCCATGAAGTCAGCAAACTTCTCCCATGCAGTCAACTTTGTTGTAGATATTGATTTTCCTTTTCGCTTGCTTCTGCCGATTTGGACATCTAGCAATTGTGAGCAGCGGGCAGTCATGATCTGAAATGCCGGGTACAACTGATACATCAGTGATCAACGTTGGGTTACTAACTAGGAACAGATCAAGTACATTTTCTCCTCTTGTTGTCTCCGTGACTACTTGTGTTAGACCATGATCATCCAGTATTGAACCAAAAGCATGATGAAGCGCAGGGTAGTGGCATGCCTTCACTTGTCGGGTATTCCAATCCCATCTAGGCAGATTGAAATCACCACCTATCACTGCCGTGTGATCATGATTTAATCTACTCAAAGATCGCTGGAGTTCTGTGAGGCTTTCTTCGTCGTTTTCATTGTTGGGATTAAAGTGAGAGAATGACTTGAATGTATCAAATGAGATGCATTACATATGCTTTTTGCAGTAGCAAAGTCACACACACGCGCGCACAAATGTTCGTTGATATTTGATATTTGATATTCGATATTTGATATGTGTGGCATGATTAATTTTGTTAGGGATGTTATTTGGACCTGCAATGACCGAATTAATACTCAAATCCCAATTGTTTTATTCAAACATCACAAAAGCAACTTTGGCGCAATGCCTCCTGTTCATCCAAGCGTGAACACATACCACACAAAAACGATACCTAATGATTCTGGATAAAACACTCTTTCATAGGATGTATAATAATTTACTGTTCATACATGATTTATAAAATAATTAGCAATTTTCTAGGTGTAAACTTTTTTTTTACTCAAACTGTAGTTTAGCACAAAATTGTTTAGAAACAGCAACTTTGACAACTTGGCCAGTGTGACGTCACTCTTTGGTACTCTATAGACTGAATAGAGTTTCGGTTTTTTGTTTGTTTTTATTTTTGCCATGCCGAACACAAACTGAGAGGTATATTGCAATGTTACAGCTCGGGATACTTGCATGGCTTCCCAATTGGTGTCAAGACTTTCAAATCACAAGCCGATCATCCCATAAGTGCGTGGTTAAACAAATTAATTTAAGTCTCCATCCCCGGTCTCCATGTTAACATCCGTCTTGTCTTCTGGACATTCGTCCACAACAACTTCACCCTCGTCACACTGCAGGTAGGACTCAAGCAACTTGCGCTTAGCACAAAAAGAAAGAAAGAAAAGAGGAAGATAGCTCTTTCTCTGTCTCCAATGAAAAGACCCAAGCGAACGGTTTCATAGGAACTAGCCAATAGTCAGTACAGACCAGTTTAAAAACGAATTGTTTAAACTCTTATAAACAGTAGGAACAGGATGGAAATGCTCAATAAAATACGAGCTGCAAAGTGGAACCCCCAACCAAAGTATTTACAGGGGGTGAAGCTTACGTGCAACATTAAACAAACCGATAGATCTATTTGGGAGTGGGTGGGGCAAGATGAAGGAGTGAACAAACGAGTAGACACCCATCGAGAGCAGGGTGGCTTTTATCATTTTGAACTAAATCTCTAAATACACTTTCATAATCTACACAAGTTCAAAGTAAACATATTTTTTAATAATGCAATATGCTTTGGGTTGGGGAATTTTATGCACGGAATTTTAGATCCAAGAAACAGAATGCCATGACACTGACGATCAAAGAGTCCGAAAAAGGGAATAATGACACAAAACATGATAATCCATTATTCCATTACCGTAATGCTTTTCCGTTTTTGTAATCATTCATGCAGATCTGACAAGGAAAGGAGAGATATGATGCGCAAACTATAGAGTTTTCCCTCCCCTTCTATCGTCACACAAGCGAGGGGGGGGGGTCGATTCCCCTATCCCTCCTTTCAGCACGTAAGCCAATGATAATTGGGGCTATTTAAGCTCTATTCAAGCTACATAATTACCAGGGACCTGTCATATTTATACAATATATTCTATATAGGTACAGTCGTCATCTTGATCATTGGTTCGCTTCATTTTATATCAAATGCGGGTTTATGAAAATACTTGATAGCGGTTTTCCAGATAAATTATGTCTATGTAAAAATCATCAAGTCCTTGACATATTCTGATCAAAAACATCGGTCGTACTTGACTAGTTATAACATTAAAGGCGATATTATAGTATATATAGAGAGAGACAGACAGACAGACAGAGAGACAGCGAGGGAAAGAAAGGAAGAGAGAGAGAGAGAGAGAGAAAGAGAGGATGTATGGTAGAGGGACAGACAGGGACAGACAGGGACAGAGAGGGAGGGAGAGGGAGGGACAGAGGGTGTGTGGTAGAGGGAAAGAGGGGGAGAGAGGGAGAGAAAGGGAGAGGGGTGGCTGGTAGAGAGAGATAGAGGGAGAGATAGGGAGGAGAGGGAAGGGATACACTGTAAAGGACAGTGAGACAATATCGACATATTTCTTTCTTCTTTTTTATTATTGCATTCTCTTCTCTGTTATGTTTTGGAAAGACTGGTGTCAGTGCAGGGGCGGCAGAGCGACTTCCAAAATGGGGGGGGGGGGATACCAACAAAAAGGGCACTTTCTGGAGAAAAAGGGCACCTACAAAGGAAATCTCAAAGCGAAAATATACAACGTTTTAGACATTGGTATATACCCCTACATTGTGATTACATTATCTGCGATGCTTTCAATATTTGTTTCTCTTTATACATCATACAATATTTTGCTCAAGCATCATACTTTGCAGTTGAGTGTGATGGTCTGAATATTCATTTGCGGGCGAGCGAGGACAATTTTTAAGATTTGTGAGGTCGCAGTGCGAAAAGTGACATCTTATAAAGAGGGAAAAAAAATCAGTCCTGATGGGGTTATAAGCACATTCTCATAACGGAAGACTGAAAAGACCTTTGATAAGTCCGTCCGTCCTTCCGTCCTTCCGTAACAAATTTGGTTTCCGATAGATAACTTCAGTAATGTTTGACGGATTTTAATGAAATTGGAAATGAAGGTTCATGGTTTCAAAACACAGCGTAAGTTCGATTTCGGAGTTTGTAGGTCAAAGTTCATAGCTCATTAAATATGCAAATCTGGTTTCCATTCGATAACTTTATTAATGTTTGTCAAATTTTAATGAAATTCAATATGAAGGTACATGGTATCAAAATACAGCCTAAGTTCGATTTTGGAGTATGTAAGTCAAAGGTCATAGCTCATTAGATATGCGAGTCTGGTTTCCATTCGATAACTTTAGTAATGTTTGTCGAATTTAATGAAATTTAATATGAAGGTACATCGTATCAAAATACAGCCTATAAGTTCGATTTTGGAGTATGTAGGTTAAAGGTGGAAGGTCATAGCTCATTAAATATGCAAAAACACCTAATTATATATGTGAAAATGTGGTTAAATTCTTTGCCTAGTAATATAATAGTATAGTCTAATGGAGGTAACTTGTTTTGACTTATAAAGGCATTTTGTACCCTGCGAGGGGATGCTACGCTTTGCGTTGACTTGTTATTATAATCACATAATCATCATCTCTCCCTTGTTACCATTCGATTGGGGGCACAATGCCCCCCCCCCCCATTTCCCATGTTGTTGCATCACTGATGAGTTGTTGGCATAGCATGACCAGCGATGACATGCTCATCTCGGAAAGAATTAGTTCTCTAAGAAAATATGAAGCTATCCTCAAAATTGTGCAACATCTTTTAACCCTACATACCAGCGTCCTAGGTTCTCTTGAAAAGGAATTAAAATGATGCTGTCAAAGAAATGTTTAAATAATTTACTGCAGGCGCGTACGCAGCGGGGGGTTTTGGGGGTTAAACCCCCTCAATTTGTTTTAATGTGTGTGTTTCGAGCAAAACCCCCTCACTTTTGAGCAAAAAAATTAAAAAAATTAAAAAAATCGTGCTAAAGGGTGAAAAAAAGACCTTACCCCACCGAACATAATATCGTTTTCCAATTTCCAATTTCCGGGACAAGACTGGGAAAATTCGGAAACTCTTTTTTATTTTCCTGGCATACAATTATTGAACTCTTTTTCAAAATATGAAAATATTGTTTTAAAAAATTCACACTACAAATTTAAAATGACAACAATGAATATCTAGAAATGATTTCCTGAATGAATCTGTAAATACCGTATGTACATGTAGCTTAGATTAATCCATGTCATGGGAGATACGTTCTTTCCTATAAGTTCATTTATTTGTTATAGTTTTCTAACATATTGTTGTCGTCGTTGCTGTGTTGTTCTTATTTCCTTTCGTATTTTATTTTAATCTTACTGTTTGATCACAATCATGCACACTTAACAACTAAATAATTCATACCCTTACCAAGTTTTGTAATCTTTTAAAAGGAAATCCAACCTCGATAGCAAACTACTCTAGAAGAAAGTAACAACAAAAAATAGAGAAGCATACTCGTGAAAGTTGAAGTGAAATCGGACAAAAAAAATAGAAAGTTATGAATTTCTGAAAGCTGAAATCACTATAGGTATGGGCTCATCAAATTGACTGAATTGGTAATGTCTCTGTGATGTAGTGGCAGACAGCTTTCCTAGTTGTTCCAACACAAAAATTTGCCCAAAATCAACCATTCAATCAAACAACCTATCAACCAACCAACCAACCATCCAACCAATCAATCAATTAATCAACCAATCAATCAATCAATGAACAAATTAACCAATCAGTCGCCGAAACGAATAACCGAATAACCAACCAAATAATCAATTAACCAATCAACCAATCAATCAACAAATCAATCAAAAGTAAGCATAAAATGGTTTCATTTTCATTTATTTTGTACCTCTGACATTTTTACCCCTGAAATTTTTACACTGAACCTTCTTATTTACATTTTTCTTCAGTAAGGGGTTGTATAAATTCAATAAAATCACATACTAATACATTTCAAGTTGGCTTTATGCCAACTTTAAGTGTTGTATAAACACAACTGTAGTTGTTTGTACAGTTTCTGTATAATTATCCTTTAATTCCTCTTTCAAATGCCTTTTGTAATTAATGTTTCCAGAGCTTTAAAAGTATTATGTCTGTATATAGACATAATAGAATTTATACGACAATTTTCTGAGCATCAGTTCCACATTACTCGAGAAGAAATATATACAAAAATTACAAAATATTGTTGAAGACGAAGTCGAGTTCTGGTCATGCGATTACAATATAAATGGAATTATTTGGAAGCAATTTTGACAGGTTGATCTGTTGCACATAAGCTTTGATGTATACTGTGACGTTTTGGAATGATAAAAACTACAAGATAATGACTCGGTCTTGCTGAAGATCACATACACCGCACGCAGAAATGGGCTCTCTATTAAAACTCCTTGACACACAAAATGTTTGTTTCAAACTTTTGAGCTAGTTCTATTCAAATACGAGGTTAAAGGGCAATCCAACCCTTCTAATAAGTTCATTTGAAAGAAAGTAGAAAAAAATCAGAGAAACAGAATGGCGAAAGTTTGAAATGAATCGGAACCCTTATAAGAAAGTTATGAGTGTTTGAGATCACTATAGCTATGCGAATCTCAAATCGGCAATTTTGTCAGTGGATTGTGACGTAGTGACGGATTTCTGTCCCGTTTGTCGTGTAGAAAAATATCCATCCCGAGTCATACATTTATGAAAGGTTGAAATTTTAGTCCTTTTGTGTATTAGAGCAAATGGGAAAGTTGTCCGCCACTACATCACATAGACATTATCAAGTCAGCCAATTTGAAGGGCCCATACCTATAGTGATTGCAACTTTCAAAAATTAGTAACTTTCTTTATAAAAAAATTCCGATTTCATTCAAATTTTCATCAGTATGCTTCTTTGATTTTTCTGCTATATTCCAGACAAGTTTGCTATCAAGATTGGATTTCCAATTAACAAAGAGCAATCCTTTTCAGGGAACAGTTCTATGACATTCCTTCAAAGTTGCATAAAGAAAATGAGAAAGATCACAAATTATACTTCACATTAATAAGTACTCAACATTCTCTCTCATATTGAACCATTTTGTAACCCATGCATTTTATTGTACACTTTTGATTCTTAATTCTTCGAATTTATACGACATCTCAATTCAACATTAGGCCAAATAACAAAACTTACGAGTTTCTCGTCCCCGCCCGCCTCCATTTTGACAGCTGCCTCCTTTTGTTTACTATTTACTATTCAGAAAAAAAGCACAAAAAAGCACACCAAAAAAAAAGCACGCCAAAAAAAGGCTGTAATGTACATTTTGTATTTTAAATAGCTTCTATAGATAATTCAAGCTGAGCACATGAACATTTTTACTGTTTATGAATTTTGCAACTTGCTAAGCAAGTGGACTAAAATGATACAAATCATTTGTTTTGTCATATATGCATTGCATCAGTATATTCGAATAGCACTATATCTGTGAATATATATACCTTGGCCAGCCAAATTTAGCATGACAGCCATCTTAGAAAAAATAGCAACGAATTTAAAATAGTAAATAGTAAAGCGCTGCCTCCTCCTTTAAAAAAAAGTCCGAACGAGAAACTCATTACTTTTGTTACATGGCCTTAGTTGTAAAATCTTTTCATAATTATGACGTTTAAACCAACCCAAATGCTTGTTTTTGAATTTCCATGATTTCTTGAGCTTTTTCGTAGATCTTGATATCTTCATATAACGCCTCCATTATGAGCGGATTGGCGCGTATATCCTCTTTCATCTTGTCAATTTTAGATGGGTCCATTTTTCGTTTGACATGTCCTATGTTCTTGGCCCCATGGTAGTAATCTCGAAAAGGCAACCTATACACTTCCTGGTAAAGATCAACAGATGTGCTAAACTCTTCAGTTAAACCTATGACTGCGAACCAGTTTTCCAGGTTTTCAAGGCAATGGGAAAGAAAAGCATGTCTCTCTCCATAGGTCATTCGGTATCCTAATTCATTTCCAGTAACTATGCCGGGGTATTTCTGCTGAAGCTCTCCGGCAAAGACCCTAAACTCTGCCGACTGGTGCTGGAAACGATTAGGTGCCCCTTTGAGCGGGAAATGTATGTTAAAATGACAAAATATTGTGTTAAAAAGCTTACTTCCGGTTTGGAGAGCCCAGGCTTCGAGCGAAACGTTGACTGACGGTCGCGATTTGCTGCAGATTGTCCCAGACTGCTGACAAAAGAGGTAATCTGATATTAATCTAGAAACGGGCTCCCGGGCTAGGACCCTAAGGCGGGCCTCTAAATGCTTATCTTACGGTAATCCTAAAAAAGCCGAGCTTCTGGTGCTCCGCCCCCTGGACTCCACGCCAAATAGTGTTCTACCAGTGTCACATACAAGGTATCAAAATATGCTCATCTGACCGTAATTAAATGCCTAAAACGGTAACCCCTGAGCTTCCGAGGGCTCCGGCCCCTCCACCCCACCTAGGGCCCTAAGGCGGGCCCCTAGATGCTCATCTGACGATAATGTAATGCTTAAAACCCCTGATGTTCTTGGGCTCTGCCCCCTGGACCCCACGCCAATTTGTGTCCTGCCAGTGTCACAAATAAGGTTTATGTCAAAATATGCTCATCTAACCGTAATTAAATGCCTAAAACCCCTGAGCTTCTGGGGGCTCCGCCCCTCGACCCCACCAGGGGGCCTAAGGCGGGCCTCTGAATGCTTATCTGACCGTTATAAAATGCTTCATATCCCTGAGTTTCAGGGGGCTCAGCCCCCTGGACCCCACGCCAATTAGTGACCTGCCAGTGTCATGAATAAGGTATCAAAATATGCTCATTTGACCGTAATTAAATGCCCATACCCCCTGAGCTTCGCCCTTAGACCCCAAGCCAATTTACGCTACGCTCTACCTGATGGTAAGTACATAAGCCCCCCAGTGGCGGATCTAGGGGCCCGGGCCCCCTCCCCTAGAAAAAAACAGGTAAAAACACTCTTTTTTTGAAAAAAGAAGAAGTTGGGCCCCCTCCCCTGGCGCCCAAGGGGGGGCAGTGGAAAAGAATTACCCTTCAGGTGCAAAATTTTTTTTTGTGCTCACTTCCCCACTGAGCGAAATCGACCGACACGATTTTCAAATTTTCGCACGAAGTGGGCCCCTTTAGGCCCCTCCCTTGCCGCCGGCTGGATCCGCCCCTTCCCCCACCCACTTTGAAAAACGTTCCGCGGGGCCTGCATGTAAGAGTGGGGTGATGCGGATTTTTTTTTGTCTGCCTCCCCAAAAAAACGTTTTTGCTCATTACGCCGCTGCTGGTCACCATTACGTACCACTATTTGCCCCCAAGAAATCCTGGATCCGCGCCTGAGTTCATACCCTAGCTTAGGCCTATATCAAGAAGATTACGATTGAACCCAATATAAATATGTGATTGCATATCTGAATCTTTTAATCATGATAATTCTGTAGATAATAACAACAACAGCAACAACAACAACAACAATAATAATAATGATGACGGCAATGATAATTTGCCCCTAATTCATGAATGTCTGTAATCTAATTAGATCCCTACATTTGTTGTCACCCCACCCCTAGAATGATTATTACAAATGATAATTAGTCATCCTGACACCAACGGAATTTGATCTAAATCCTAGTGTAAATTCAAATCATCCATGTGTTTTTTTTCTTTCAGATCAACAAAAAGTACAATTAATTTTAAAATATGGGGTTAGACCAATGAATAGGGCAGATCAAGAATGATGTGGTGTTGCGGTCTAGTGGATAAGTCGTCGGACTGTGGATCACAGGGTCCGAGGTTCGAGTCCCGCCGCGGCACTAATGTCCTTTGACAAGACATTAATCTACATTTGCCACTCTCCACCCACGTGTTAAATGTGTACGGGTAGGAAGGAATTCCTTGAATGCTGAAAGCGCCGAAATCAACAGCCTAGCATAGCCGGGTAATATTGGAGCGCCTTGAGCACCTTGCAAGGTGGATGTGCGTTATATAATATCCCATATTATTATTATTATTATTATTATTACTATAATAATAATTGTTATTATTATTATTATTATGCTGGTACCCCTCCCCCACCCCCTCCCCCCTCTCCCCAAGAGATTCCACTTGGCTTGGTGGCAGGGATATAAGCGTTCATTTTGTAGTAACTTTACATATATCACATTCCTAAGAAACGCGAGGATTCTCAAATTTTCATGTCTCATTTTCATTTCCCATGACTATGTGGGTCCAGATTTAGATGAAGACATTCGTGCAACCAGCCTGCGTGCAACCCCCTTTTCTTTTTAAAATATTTCCACTTGGTCAGTTATCAGTGTTTCTTCTTCATATCACCGACAAGACTGATAATACCTGCATTTGATTTTATCGGATCTGTCAATTTAAAAAGGCAAAATACAGTGTTGGTGAATTTATGTACATATAAGTGCCAAATAAAATATACTTAAATAAAAAAAGAAGAAAAAAAGGATAAAGGCCTGTATTAAAAAAAACAAATTGAGAGCTACCCTCTTTTTCAAGATCACAAAAACTGCCTATGACCACTTTCGTATAAGATATATGATTTTTACTAGGTTCACATTGTTACATGTATTTAAATTAAACGTACTCGTACATACCTTGGATGTTCTCTTGACTAATAACTTCAGCTCTAAATGAAATTTCATCAAGTTTTCCTTATTTAGAAAGCGGTAATTTTGCCATTAATGATCCAGATCATCAAATGACACAGTGTACCCTTATTTAAACTTGTTTACATGCATGCATTCAATATATTATTTTGTTTGTAAACCTCTCAAATCCTAATCAAGCCATGTCTAAATAATTGTGGGCCTGTCTTATTACCGCGCTTTGCTGCGAAGTTCTCATGCAGGTCATGTTAATTATATTCTTTAGAACGTCCTTCGAGGCATGAGTGTTGTTCCTTTGTGTAAAGATTCGTCAATGTTATCATTATGTATCTATATCGTCATGTACCTTTTCAGAAATTTCTCAATTTTGGTAGTATATACTACCTTCGTTTTAGGCATAGTACCGTGATCCAACTTATTTATTTATTTATTTAGTTATTTATCTATTTATTCATTTATTGCAACCAAGAAGGTTTGATTGAAAACGTATATACTTTAAAATGCCTGTATAACTGTACGAATTAAACGTATAACATTCTAACTTATTTCTTGATATACAACACTTGTAATCTGCAATTTTTGTATTTATCAAACGGTATACATAAATTATTAAGAGATATAGCCCCTGCTGCAACCCCTGTCTGTATCTGTCACTGTTTAATTGCGGTAGAATAACGAGTGCACAGTGAGAGGCCATGCACAGTTTCAATGGGTAATGATTTATATGATTATGAAAAAACATTGTTTTAAAATATTTGTATTTGCGTTTTATGGCATGACCTTCTGCGATAAAAAAGAGAATATTTATTGTCCAGATCCTCATTGCATGTACTATTAACTGTTGCTGCGACTGCTGCTGCTATATTTCTTCTTTCTTCTTTCTACTACTACTACTATACTATTACTACTACTACTACTACTACTACTACGACGACGACGACGACGACGACGACGACTCACGACGACGACGACTACTACTACTACTACTACTACTACTACTACTACTACTACTACAGTAACTAGCACGTACACTACCACTACTACTACTACTACTACTACTACTACTACTACTACTACCACTACCACTACTACTACTACTACTACTGCTACTACTACTACTATACTACTACTAGCATACTACTACTACTACTACTACTACTACTACTACTTCTTCTACAACAACTACTACTCCTGCTGCTGCTACTATACTACTGATAATAATGATAATGATAATAATAATAATTATACTTTACTTATATTCTAATACCACATGTACTAATACCATACTTATGATGCTAGATGATCAACCTTTTCTGATCGATTCCACAACGTTTCTTTCACAATGCAATCGCATGACCAGAACTGGTCTTTATCTTTAATACATAATATTAACCATTATTTATCAAGATTTTTTTTTAATATGATATTCAGCAAAGGCTCAAAATAATATATAGTATAGCAACCAATACATTTTATCAGTGGTGGCTCCAATATTCTCTTTTAAAAAACCCAGAAAACACAACAGAAATAATATATTTGGCAGAGAAACTGATTTTTAAAAAATCGGAAAAAAATTCCAGCAGTTCCCGCTCCCAATTGTGCATTGCTGCCCTCTACGTGTGTACATACTGCACAATATTTATTGAGAAATGACTCGCAGATCACGGTGATTGCGAGACTGCCCGAGTCAGATATCTCTTAAATTTGTTATTTGATTGAGAACAATCTTTCGTAAGAATTTTATATCTATTTCCAAATTTGTTTATACATGTTAATTAGCGTGCAATTTATACGTGCAATAATGGTGAAAATGGTGTCTAACTGTGATGTTTGGAAGAAGTTCTTGGACTTGTCAATATTAATTTTGGTCCCATGTATTTAATAATTTGTGATTAGTTTTGATTTATGATGAAAAAGAGATGCACCTAAAATCTAAATAAATCTACCGCTCAAGAATACCTTTTTACCAGATAATCTGTTCTCTATTTCTTGTGTTATGTTTTATTGTCGCTGTTTTCTCATTGTGTTTTTCTAAGGTGGGCCTCAAAAAAATTTGTACAGCCAAATTCTGATATTGCTTGCATTGGGCCTCGACTCTCGAGTTAAAAATAAAAAAGGTTGAGATTTGAGAAGCGCCGCGCCATTGCTCTATGTCAGTATGTGATATGTGTGATATCTCATTTATCTTTCTCTCTCTCTCTTCCTCTCATTCTCTTTCTTTCTCCCGTGCATCTTACTTTCTTCTATCTTTCTTTCCCTCGTCCCTTTCTTTTTAATTCTCTCTGTCTCTGTTATTGTTAATCTGTCTTTCTATTTTTTCTTTCTCTTTTCCCTCAGGTCTTTTCCATCCCATTCTAAAGTCAAGAGACGGACAGACAGACGGTAGCAATGGCTGAAGGAGGCTCTGACGATCCCTGCGATGAAACCGATGGTGAGTAAATGGTCTAAGCCCCACCGCACACTGAACCATTCGTCTATGATCCAATAGACCGGTTTACTAGTTACATATTCAAATTTATGGATGTTTCTTTCCAGGGCCGGTATTCACTTCAATACTTAGAATAAGTAAGAAATTTACTAAGTAAATGGCTAAGCTAAGAAGTTTACTTATCTCGTATTCAAATCGCATTTTAGACTTTTACTTACCTGAGACAAAATCTAAGTAAAATACTTACTAAGGAGGGGCAAAAGGGCCCACTTCGTGCGAAAATTTGAAAACCCTGCCGGCCGATTTTCCGCTCAGCAGTGGTGGGGTGGGGAGGTGAGCACAATTTTTTTTGCCTTCAAAATTGAAAAAATATTTCACCACCACCCCTTGAGCGCCAGGAGGGGCCCATCATCTTTTTCCCCAAGGGTGTTTTACATTTTTTTTTCTAGGGAGGGTCCAGGCCCCCCTGGATCCGCCACTGTGATAAGCATTGTGACATCACACGGTCAATGAAAAGTAATGCGCAATTAACGCGTTGCAATAAATGCGCGCTAATATAATTGTGCGCAGGTTATGTTACTGCGTAAGAAAACCATATGCCTGCCAATCAAGGCCTCCAAATAATTGGCTTAAGTCTGGTAGGGAGCTGTTTTAAATTTAGGGTAAAATACTTAGCCAAAAGTTTGAATTGAATACCAAAATTGGCTAAGTATTTTATCTAAGACAAATACTAAGTAAAAAGCTTCAGTTTTGTACTTAAGTATTGAATTGAATACAGGCCCTGGGGACCCAGGCCTATTGATGAGTTATTCCATTAACCTGCTTTCAATGAATGAACTACAAAACAATACTTGGAATCCAGTCTGCATACATTACTTGTTGCTATGTTGGCCAAGCGTCGGGCAAGATTCCAGGTTGTCAAGAACAACCTTTGTTTAAAAAAATGCAGAAAATTTGAATATGCTAGCAAACCGGTCTATTTTCAAACAAATCACTGTTGCATAATATGGAGATTTAAACAGATGTCATCTTCCTGACTGGGGTTCTGTATAATGATATTAATACTAATAATCAAAATATTTTTAGTTGGCTTAAAAGCCAAATCGGCTTCAAATCGTAGACGGTCACACAACTGAAATACTTCATGACGATTCTCAGTCGAAATGAGATTCCTCCTTCAAGGAAGCTTGCATTCCCTCAAATTTGTAATATATTATTCATATTCCAAACTTTGATTATGAAGATATTACGTGTTTCAATGTTCATGTTGAATGCTATCTCCAACTCTTCCAATATCGGATCTTAGTGACTCTATAGTGAGGTCATGTAATGTCTGGTTGGTTTAAATTGATCAAAACTCTCTCTTCCAAAGTTCAGATTTGTCAGGAAAGCAGTTCAGTAGATGAATGGGTGATATATATTCTTAAATATTACTTGTGTCAAGGGTAATTGCAAGCTAAAGTTAACACAACTCATCGGTAGACTACATGTTGCAATAATATGCTCACGCACAGAACTCAGGTCCGGATTGGGCTCTGTCTTTTGTACCCAAAGTTGTTCACGCAAATAGTGATCATAGATTGTACTCAGTTTTGCCAATTTAGAGACTTCAGTGATTATTTTTGAAGAAATCACTCATATTTACGGTACAATGTACTGCAACAGAATTGTGACTCATGTCAGAGCATTCTGGATCTAAAGATATAAAACATCACAAAAAGAAAATCTTAGAATGAATTATAAGTAATTTACAAAGTAAATCAAGAACTTTACTTACCAGTATCTCGTATTCAAAATAGCATTTTAGACTTTTACATATGTACACTGTAAGACAAAATCTAAGTAAAATACTTACTGATAAGTATTGTGACATCACACGGAAGTAATGCGCAATTAATGCCTCGCAATAAATGCACGCTATTTATAATCATGCGCAGGTTATGCCTACCAAGCAAGGCCTCCCAAATTTGGCTTAAGTCTGATAGGGAACTGTCTTAGATGTAGGGTAAAATACTTAGCCAAAAGTTTGAATTGAATACTAAAATTGGCTAGGTAAATTACTTAAGCCAAATACGAAGTAAAAAGCTTAAGTTTTGTACTTAAGTATTGAATTGAATACCGGCCCTGGTCAATACAGCAGTCTACAAGGATTTTAATTGGGAAACATATCCCATGATATTTTGGGGATTCATTCATTAGTTTGAATCTTTGATTTCAGCAACGACAAGTTTGCATTTTGAGCAGACGAGGATCCAACGCCAAGTGAGTCGTGATGACGTCGGGGAGCAAGCAACTGTTCTCCTTCAGCATTTCATCGTAGAACGATTCCAGCAGGATGGTTTTGCCGATGCTCCAGGGCTGGATGACCTGAGAGCTGGGCTTGCTGTTCCAAGTGAGCAAGAGGTTGTCTGGTCAGAGGTCGGTGTCATGTTGAGGTCAATCGAGACACGTTAGACAGGGATCGAGAGTTGCAGAGGTGAGTGCTTGGCTTACAGGAGACTAATTGAACGATTGACCATGGAACTTATATTATATTTGATATAATCAAACTATTCAATTACCTGTTTGCATGAATATTCAAGTAGTAATATTAGTATTCGTCCCAGAATAATATTAATGATAATAATAAGGTATGTAATAGGGCTGTGCAGAACCGTGTAATGAGGTACTCGAGTACACTCCCAGCCTTGCCCGCGAATACTCGAATACTCGGACGCCATGTTTTTTTGTTTTTTTTGTTTTTTGTTTTTTTAAATATTTAAAAATAAAACTTAATACATAGCTAGCCTTTATTTTGGTGATTTTACTCACACAAATAAGCCTGAGTCGGTACAGTCCTGACTGTTTTTTCGAAGCTGACGCTCCGATAAAAATAATACAAATAGATCTAGTCTAGATCTAGTCTAGATCTAGAATCTATGTCACCGAAGAAAAGGGTTATGTCGGAATGCGGACTTTGGACTCGCGCAGCCATTGTTACCGAAGAAAATGATTATGTCGCAATCCGTACTTTGGACTAGGGCAGACATTGTCACCGAAGAAAAGGATTATGTTGCAAAGCGGACTTTGGACTCGCGCAGCCATTGCTACCGAAGAAAAGGAATATGTCGCAATGCGGCCTTTGGACTCGCGCAGCCATTGTTACCGAAGGGAATTATGTCAGCGCTTTGGAGGCCTAGCTACCTCGCTCAGAAAAGATCTCCTGCGTAATAAATCAACACTTTTTATTAAATCTCTTCCCTTCAAATTAGGAAGGTAGGTTAGCTTTAAAAAGTATTCTTTATTCGCATTATGTTGAGACACAGAGATGGTTGTAAAACCACTAAAAAAATAGCAAAAAAAAAAAAAAAAAAATGGCGGCCGAGAAATCGTACTCGAGTAGCTGTCAACAGTGCGAGTATTGGAGTATTCGACTATTCGACTACTCGTTGCAGCCGTAGTATGTATGTAAGTATTGACTTGAAATCGAATTCTCAAGGCACATGAATGCAAAAGATAATTAATCACATAACAGCACTATACACAAAAGTACAATTTGAGTACCGGTAGGTAGAACATATATAAAAAAAGAAAGCCATTCAAGTACAATAAAACAGATTTATGCTGCTTATAAGTATCCGCTTGCATGGTTATGTAGATATACAGTAGGCTTACGGTTGCACCATCCCCTCCTACCGGCGCTACTATAAGCTCAAGAAAGATGACCAACAGTCCTTCTCAGAACTACCAACAGTCGTTTTCGGGACTACACCAAACTCTTTAAAGGCCAGGTTCATTGAAATTTGGAAAAAAGGCAATTCACACCTCTACAGATTGCTGAGAACATTAACAAAATGACTAAAGTACTTTTAAAGCCCTCACTATTGTGAGGAATAAATTAATTGCAATTTTGATACCCTTTCCAAAACCCACTCACAAAGTGAAATGACGGCGTTATTTACATGCGATAAAATGACGTCACATTATGAACAACCTGCAATCACACATTCGGGACAATGTTGGATACCCATTGCAATTTTTAGATATGGGTTAACGTTGTTTGTATATTTACCGCCAGTTGTGATATTTCCTTTATTTTAGGCACTTTGAATGAGATACACTGAATAAATAATACTTTCTACAAATGTGTATTCGATTTTTATGTTATTTACCGTCACATTTGACCATAAAAATCGGGAAAATAATCACATATTCTGAGGGCAGCTCAGCGTGTATGTGTCGGATCTGGGAGTGCCTAAGACATTTTGCATGCTGAACTAACGACTCTTCTGGGGCAAAATATGCGACAAGTTTACATATAATTGTCCAAATATTCATTACGAAAATGTCTGATTAGGCCGATTAGTTTAGATTTTTGATAGATAAATGGGGAAAGTGGAAGTCGAGAGAAGACTTAGATCAGTCCGGTTCGCGATTCACAGCTAGCTCGATCAAGCGCCGGGCCGGCTGGCCTGGCTGTGATATGCGGGCTCATGTAGATACGCAGCGACTGCGGCTGCCCCGACAGCTTGTGCTTGTCCATCGACTTCGCAAAATCTTCCAGATCTTCTTCTAGGTCTAGATCTCCCAAATCTCCATTGTCGTTGTCGTTGTCCGAGGTACTTCCTTCTTCTATCTCCTCAAAACTCAAATCAAGTATGTTTTCGTCCATATCGATATTTTCAGGGTGACTTTGATGAAGGTAAACAACGTTGGGTAAGAATGGGTACGGTCCTCAAGAGTCAATGCAATACATGTGAATTGCACGCAAACTGCATCGCGCACCGATCAGCTGAGCGGCCCATTGTATTAATTGTTCATTGTGCTACGTCACTCAAAAATCACCTGACTTACGATGTTTTCGGGTCTCGAGTGGGGTGATATTTCGTCAAGTTTAATCAACTTTTATAATTTTCGCACGAATTTACAAGTTACACAAATGTGATAGTTTTACTCAGTGTAATGTTCTGATTACAATGATACCAAATTCAGTCGATTTCAAAATCAATGAACCTGGCCTTTAAAGATTACCAATGGTTCTTTTTGCGACTCCCCAATCCTCCCCCTCTCACATGGTGCAACCGTAAGCCTGCTGTATAAAAAAAGATATGTACATGTAATCATTTTCAGAATTTCAAATAACCCAATGGGCTTGCCTCTCTATTTTAGGATGATAAGCTCTGTTCCCGTCGACTCACCTATCGAGGCTATCATAGCAGTGGCTCATGTCATCTTTGGAGATGGTGATATCACATGGGGTAGAATAGTTGGTCTCTTCTACTTCGCTTACAGGATGTGTGCCAGGGTAAGTAGTAGTGATATTGATAGTGATTGAAGTAGAAGTAGTAGTACTGGTGGTGGTGGTGGTGGTGGTGGTGGTGGTGGTGGTGGTGGTGGTGGTGGTGGAGGTGGAGGTGGGGGTGGTGGTGCATGTGGTGCTGGTGCGGGTAGTAGAATAGTTGGTCTCCTGTACTTTGTACAGGTTTTAGTATTCATAGTAGTTGTAGTAGTAGTAGTAGTAGTAGTAGTAATAGTAGTGGTAGTTAGTAGTAAAAGCTAGTAGTAGTTAGAAGTAGTAGTAGTAGTAGTAGTAGTAGGAGTGGTAGTACCATAACATGTACATATTACATTTTCATCTCATTAATTGTGTCAGTCTATCTTTCCATTTGTCCTCTCTCTCTCTCTCTCTCTCCCTCTCTCTCCCTCTCCCTCTCTCTCCCTCTCCCTCTCTCTCTCTCCCTCTCCCTCTCTCTCTCTCCTCTCTCTCCCTCTCCCTCTCTCTCTCCCTCCCCCTCTCTCTCTCTCCCCTCTCACGTTCTCTCTCTCTCTCCCTCTCCCTCTCTCTCCCTCTCCCTCTCTCTCTCTCCCTCCCCCACCCTCTCCCTCTCTCTCTCCCCTCCCTCTCTCTCCCTCTCCCTCTCTCTCTCCCTCCCCCTCTCTCTCTCTCTCTCTCCCTCTTTCTCTCTCCCTCCCCCCTCTCTCTCTCTCTCTCCCTCTATATATATATCTCTCTCCAGGCAATAGAAACCATTATGGATAAGAGTTTTCCTAGCTGGATCAACAAGCTCATCAAAGAAGTAGTCAAGTTCCTTGTCATCAAATTCGCCCACTGGATTGTTAACAAGGGTGGATGGGTAGGTTTTTGAAAATTGCTCCATTGTAATAATAATAGTAATAATTTATATGATATAATGCCTTGTCCAGAGGTTACAAGGTGCTGTCCCTTAGTTTATTAAGCAAATATTGAATGCTTTGAGCCTTGGAGGGGCATGGTTAAAACAATTGTATTGATATAAAAATGTATGTGCTCTTATACACGGGTTGAGGAAGCATAGTGCAGTCTCAGGCTCGTCAAGGAGCTGTTGTTTTAACCTTCACCAAAAAAAAATTAAGCAATCAATATATTTGTTATATAGTGCATAATGCATGTCAGTTCAACAAGAGAGATATTCTAACAAAATATGCCTGTCATCTTGTCATAATGTATCTAATTGTAGTGAAATTTCTGAGGTCTTAAGTTTTCCTTTGTTAAATGTGATCTTAGACCCTGGGACGGGTTAACTGAATTGATAGAATACGGACTAAAGAGTTCCAAAATTGAATTATGAATTGCTCAAATTTCTGGATTCACCTGTACAAGAGTAACACATATCCTTGAATACTTTTGCATTTTCAGGACATCAAATTTTTAATAGTGTTAATTTTTGTATGTATTTTGTCAGTCACTGATTAGTATTTTTGTTTTGTGAACATAGATGAAATTGTTTCGGTACATATACACTCACAATATAAAGTTCTGTTGGTAAATGTACGATTGAATAAAAAGTAGGCATTCTTTAAGCAGAAAATTAGACTATGATTTTTCAGAGTAGAATATATATTCTTGTCTCATTAGACTATGCTCCTTTCACAATGATGATCTTAAAAATATGAAAGGATTCCTTTTCATTGGACAATAGACCTGTTTACTAATGTATTTAAATTTATGCATGGTTCTCTCCGTTCGTTGGAGAATAGGCCTGTTTACTAATGTATTTAAATTCATGCATGGTTCTCTCCGTTCATTGGACAATAGGCCTGTTTACTAATGTATTTAAATTTATGCATGTTTCTCTCCGTTACCCATGGTTACTATCTATTTGATTGACCTGCTATGAATAATGACATCTCTATTGATGGAATCCACTATGCATACATTAGCTGTTGCTATATCTGGGGGTGTTTCACAAAGACTAAGATCAACTTTAAAGCCCAAGTCCACTCCGATTTTCAAAAATTATAACATGTTGTAAATAAATCAAAGGTTAAAACTGCCAAATATCACGGGCGTACTTCAATCAGGTGATTTTTAAGAGCGATTTTTGTTTCGGGTATTTCGAGCAAAACATTTATATTGCTGTACAGATGTGACGTATGCTCCTCACAATGAAAGTGCCAGCGGTATACATTCTGACAATAGGCTATTTTCGTAATGTAACCAAATTTAATGCATACATCTTTGTGAAGCGCCTCTATACAAACTATTTCATTCACCTGATAAGAATAATAGTGTTTCATTATTCTTATCAGGTGAACGAAATAGTTTGTATCGAGGCACTTCACAAAGACGTATGCATTAAATTTGGTTACATTACGAATCTGTGTTGTGAGGACCCTACGTCACAACCGACTCGATCATTAACTTGTTTTTGCTCATTAAAAAAAATTATTAAAAATAAATCTGAGCACCATTTTCCAAAACCAAGTTATATTTGGGCTTTTTAGATTTTTGTCTATCTAATCAGCTCAACTTTTCAGTGGAGTGGACTTGTACTTTAAGTTGGACTTGACTATGGCAGGCCGTTCATGCCACTGTTTCCTCTCACCATTTACTGGCATTGGTCTCTCAAGGGACGTACAAATCATGGTCACAAATCTACAGAATTAACATTTTTTTATAATGTATTATTGAAGGAAAAATATTATCTAAAGATCATAATTGAGACACCAATGGTCTTAGTCCTTGTGAAACAGCCCCCTGGTAATCTTGCAATCATTTGAGTTGTCAAGGGAAAGTTTTCTTCAATCAGTAAATGGGTCTATTGGGGATACAAAAAAAATAGAAAAAGCTCACAAAATATTGTGTTACATGTACCTTTTCTCAACCTTCTGTTTTGACAGCTGGCCATCCGTGAATATATGGGCTCACCGACCTGGATATGGGGGACTCTAATGACCCTCTCTGCTAGCCTGCTTGTCTTTTCATTCTACAAGCTGAGTAGATGAAGATTTATCATCACAAACCTACATGAGATGTAAGGTGTAGGACTGTAGGGTAATGTTTGTGAAATATTAGATCTCTCAATCGACTGACTTGTAAATATGGGGGGTGTTTCACAAAGACTAAGATAGACTTTAAGTTGGACTTAAGTATAACAGGCCGTTCATGCCATTGGTTGCTATCCCCATTGGTTTCTAAATTATAATCTTTAGATAATATTTTTTCCTTCAATAATGAACTATCAAAAAATGTTAACTCTGTAGATTTGAGACCACGATTTGTACATCCCTTGAAAGACAAATGCTAGTAAATGGTAAGAGCAAACAGTGGCATGAACGGCCTGTTATACTTAAGTCCAACTTACAAGTCGATCTTAGTCTTTGTGAAACACTCCCATGGTCTTTCTTCAAGTGAAATACAATGGATCAAACCTGTCTCGTCTTCTCGTTTTACAAACTGATTACATGAATTTTCATCATCAGAAACCTACATGAGATGTAAGGTGCAGGACTGTAGGGAAATTTTGGTGAAATATTACAAATGTGAACTTCCTTGTAGAAATGGTATTTATTCAAATGGGATACGGTGGACCTTTGCAAATGGAGCCGCAATAGAAGAGATGCAAGGGCATGAGATATTAGAACTGTCAATTAAAATTGTAAAATGTGCTAGAGTGGACCTTTGTAGATGGAACTGCAACAGCAGAAACATACATGAAATGCAAGGTATGGGACTGGAGCTTGACATCTGAAATATTGGAACTCCGGTCTGAAACGCTATTCTTCAAAGTTTTCAACTGTGATAAGGTCAAGTAAGTAGATAGAGAGCTCAGAGGCATACACAGGATTCAAGGTATGGGGCTGTTATAATCCTGGAATATTGAATTGAAAATTGATTGGGGCAAAAAATCAAGGAATTTAGTTTTCATGAAATGCAGGAATCCCTGAAATAGCTACATGTACATTTGTTTGATTATTACCATTTATGTAAGCTCTGTTTTAAAATTTAAACAAATTATGTTTTATGATTCACCATTAGATAGTGAAACATGCTGCAAGATTATGAACTCAACTTAACAATGTTGGTTCTCTGAGAGTAGGAATTGGTAACTGTACGTGTAAACCATTCATGATGGACAATTTTTATTCAGGAACCTCGTCTAAAAAAAAACCGTTATGAGATTATTTTTGCCTGTATTACTTCTTTTTATTCATTTTTTTTTTTTTTTTTTTTGTTATCTAGCAAGAACTTGCCATTTACATATTTGCGCTCAATGCCCACCATGCCAATTCTTTGTATTTATTTATTTATTCATTTATTATTTATTCATTCTTGGCTGTTATGTAGCAAGATTTAATTATAACAAGGTCATTTTATGGGGACCTTGAGTACTCTGTACTTTGTTGTAACCCGGTTTCCCTGTATTGTATTGAAGATTTCCTTTTATTTTCATTCGCACAGTCTCAATTTTCACTTATTTTTTAATTTTTAAGACTTAAATGGTTCATGTACATTCCTGTTTATATTTTACAACTCAAAAAAAGGAGGTACTAATTCATTGATATACTCTGTAGTAATTGCATGCAATGTAAAGGATAAACAGTACATGTAGTAAATATATGCTGTGTAAATGATACATGTGCAGGCTATAGTTGAAAAGCATTACGGGCCGAAAAGTATATAATTTTTTTTAATTATATTTAAAAAAACATTTTGGGGTCAAGTTCTTCATTGTTCTCTTTTTATTCTTTTCGATAGAAGACGCTTAAAAGGTGAACTGTAGTTTTTGTGGAAATGATACAGCCAATAATCTGAGATGTGTCTAATGCTAAGAAATCGATTTTAATCAAAGTTATTTATGTAAACAGGTTTAGATGTAGATGTACAGTACTTACTTACTATACTTTTTTTTAACATGTCAGTGTGATACATTGTAAGTTTGTAGTATAATTCTCGGTTCACCCGTTTATTGGTTTTACTAGTGGTAAACTTGTGACGATTATATCTATGCATATTCATGAATATGTAAATGTTGTGGAGGCGGAGTCAGATTCGGTGAAGGGGAAATTTAATAAGCCGGCCAAGCATGTTATAAGTGCAGCACTGCATCTTCAGTAGTTTAGAATAACCTGAGTTTGTGTACAAGTGGTCGAGGTGCATGATCCGTTAGGTCATCTAAACTCCTCACGCCATAAGAATATGTGTATTGCAGATGCAGCTATGTATACTGTAAGTGTACATGTAATTGGGTTGAATGGATACAGCAAAGTATACATTACAAACTCCAACGGCACATTAGCACTCATTATTCATTTACACATAAATGACAAACAAACTAATTACAAATTAGAAGGAAAAAACAGCAAAAAACAATATTGTGGAGTTTACTGCATCCTTTCTGAACAAACCCTAAACCCTGCTATTCATGCCATGGCAGGAATTAGTTTAGACTTGGTGAAACTTCATTTATATCTACAGCAGTGAAACTCACTATTCCATCAAATAGACATATTGAGAGTTTCTAAGCTCATTTGTGTCATGATGTAGCATGCCATAAGTGAGGGAATGTTTCATGTGATACAATCGACACATCCTCTGAACATCATGTACATGCAGGACAAAAAAAAGTAGTACAGTGTAGTAGTGAACTCCAATTTTGTAATTCTCCGAGTTAAAAAAAGGAATTTTTTTTTTTACTGCTGTTGGGACATTTTTGTACTGCCGTTTTTTCTTGTTTCATTTCCATTTCTCGAAAAATCATTAAGATCAGGCATTTGACTGCTATGAGGGACCTTTTTGTGTGTCTCTATGTATTGGAACATCTCCTTGTCAAATCAAACCATAAATTAATAAGATATATATTCTGTTCATGTACATGCTTTCATTTATTTCAAATAGTGATGGTGTTGCTTTTAGTACATAACTCATATCTGTGTATATTCATTTTATATTTCATGCTCGTGTCAATTTAATGTTATATACATGTCGGATGTACATGTAATATTACAGGTTATTTTGAGCAATATGATTCAGTTGCAAATATGATTATTGATCACCAGGGTCACAGGTTTGACCTACTTTTTCGGGGAGAGGGGGTTACTTGTTTTCTGAAGGTTCGTTTTTTTCCCCCAAGGATCATAATTTCAAAACACACACTTCTCATGCCAGGGAGCTTATAATTTTCATGCATTATTCCGATGGTTCGTAATTCTGAAAACGGTACCGGGTTCTATTCCTTTTTTCTTTTTTTTCTTTTTTTTTCTTCAGAATTATGAACCCTATTTCATTTTCAGAATTATGAGCTTCATTTTTGGAATTATGAACCCTCCAGGTACTTCGTTTTCAGACATGGTAATCCTTTTTTTTTTAATTTTTGGAATACCATGTATGAACCCTAAGAAATACGAACCTTCAAAAAAACGAACATCCGGAAAAACAACTAATCAGTTGAACTGAATTCTATTTGTTTCATCTGGTATACATAATGTATCATCATGGATGGAATCCACTCCAGTGACTCCACATACTTTAGTTGTTGGTATGGCAAGCTTTTGTGTTGTGAAAAGCAACTTTTGTTCAAGAAAAATGCAGTAAAGAGGCCAAATGAACCTTCTCTATACCAGTCAATTATAAGTTCAAGAATATTATCATTTTCTTTATACTCATACTTGAATGAATCCCCCATAACGCAATATATATAATGGAAAATCAACAACAAAAAAGAGGATTTTCCAAAATGCAGGTATTTCAAAGCCCAGTTTTTGAAGGGTTCTAACAGAGTCACCCCAACGATACTGAAACCAGACCAAAAACAGACCAAACAATAAATACACCATTTTCTAAATGTGATCAAATTTATACATGTTAAACCTAGCAGCAAGCAATTACATTCATTAAGGCTTGTTCAAATATGATGTGATAAACTGTAGCGTTTAAAAGTAAATAATGTCAATAAGTGATATTAAACTGCATGCAGCAAAGTTCCTATGTTATTCACCGAGTGCTGTGTTGTAAGATACAGAAATAGGAACCAGATAACACTTGTGTCATTATATATACTTTTTTAATGCAGTTTGCCATCGCATATCGGAGCAAGGCTTTATACACGCCATGTTGTCTTAACGTATGTATCTAAATAGAATACAAGTTGGATACTCATTTAATAGTTGTTGCTAGGTCAAACAAATATTGGTTTCTCCTATCTAACGATATGTATTAATTGTCTGCCATTTGCATTCTGACTATTGAAATACAATTATGCTTAAGAGTGAGGTGATTGAATTCATACGCATTCTATTAGATTACATTACGATGTGATGGTTTATCACGTGACGCCCGGATAGCCAACATTCTGTCGACTAGTGTTTGGTTTGGAGTCGGTTTGTCAGAGTGACTGAGGAATTATGTTCTAGTGCATCAACTAATAGGCATTTTCGTAATGTAACCAAATTTAATGCATACATCTTTGTGAAGTGCCTTTATACAAATGATTCCATTCACCTGTGACAAATAATTGTATTTCAATAGTTAGAATTCAAATTGCGTATATTACGTGTTGTTAGGTAGGGCAAACCATAATTTTTGTCCTACCTAGCAACAACTAATGTATGCAATTCGCATTCTATTGAGATACTATTATTCATATTAAACTGATAACTGAAATCACAATGTATTTTGAATGAGGCACTTCACAAAGACGTATGCATTAAATTTGAGTACATCACCAAAATGGCCTATTGATAACTTTGTTTAAATAGCCAATTATTGTGCATTCCTGCAATGTTCATGATCAGTGACGCTACAGCTTCTTATTGCTTGCCCATTGAAGGCTGCAGCAGTTATTAAGAAGGATACCCTCTTCAATCTACAGGAGTGTCAATCCACTTTTGTGGAGTCATATCAGGGATCACTTTGTCTGGAGTGGAAACCACTCTCAAAAGAGTTATTAAACCACCACTTTGGAGTAGATTCAAATTCAGGTCAATTCAAAAGTATATTGGTCATGGACAGAAAACAATAATATGATTGGCATTTTGTCTGTTTCTGTAAGCATTGAAAATGTCCAATAAACGTAATATTAACATCAAATATTTCATTATAATATGGACTGAATTTCCACTCTTCTGCATTAAAAAGGTATTAAGGTACACATGTGTATGTACTTGTTTGTATTGTTGTGAATCAACCATGGGTTCAGATCGAGTTATGATATGGATGTAAAATAAATATTGAAAATGATTAAATATGATACTATTGAACATTTTCTCCTACATGACTACTTTATATATTTACCATTTAAATCTTTACCAGTTCTCTCCTGTTACATTTACTGCAGGTGTTTTGTTCAAATATCTATCTCTCTCTCCTCCTCTCTGAATCTCTCCAAACCTCTTACTCCTCATCTATCGCCTCTCTCCCTCCTTCCCTCCCCACTCTCTTTCTACCTCCTCTCTCTCCCTCCCTCCCACTCTCTCTCTCTCTATCTTTCTCTCCCTCTCTAGGCATTCCATTTATCCCTCCCACTCTCTTTCTACCTCCCTATCTTTCTCTCTCATTCTCCTCTCTGAATCTCTTACTCCGCATCTATCCCCTCTCTCCCTCTCCTTCCTCTCTCTCTCTCCTCTCTCTCTCTCTCTCTCTACACACACCCTTTATCTATCCCTCCCTCTCTCTCTCTCTCTACCTCCCTCCCTAACTTTCTCTCTCCCTCTGCTCTTCGCTCTCCTCCTCTCCTCGAATCTCTTACTTCTTATCTATCGCCTTTCTCTCTGTTTCTACCTCCCTCTCTCTACGCATTACCCTTTTATCCCTCCCCTCTCTTTCTACCTCCCTTCCTATCTTTCTCTCGCTCTCCTCTTCTCCTCTTCTCTCTGAATCTCCCAATCTCTTACTTCGCCATCTATGGCCTCTCTCTCCCTCCCTCTTTCTTTCTGCCTCCCTCCCTATCTTTCTCTCTCTCTATCTCACTCTCCTCTTCCTCCTCGCTCTCCTCATCCTCTCTGAATCTCATAATCTATTACTTTGCCATCTATCGCCTCTCCCTACCCCCTCTTTCTTTCTACCTCCCTCCCTATCTCTCTCTCTCTCTCTCTCTCTCTCCCAATCCTCTTCCTCCTCGCTCTCCTCATCCTTTCTGAATCTCTCCCAATCTCTTACTCGATCCCCATCTATCGCCTCTCTCCCTCCGTCCCTCCCTCTTGTTCTAAATAGAGTGTGTGTGCGTGTGTGTGTGTGTGAGAGAGAGAGGGGAGAGAGAGAGAGAGAGAGAGAGAGAAGGGGTGGGAGGGAGATGGAGAGAGAAGGGACATAAAATCAGTTAAAGAATGAAAGAGCAAAAGCAAAACGAAGTGAACAATTTTCGAAGTAAAATCTTTAATTTAAATAAAACTAGGCCAAAAGATATTCCTAACCCAGGAAGGAAGGTGTTTTGATTATACTAAGCTCTAATAGGCACTCGGAATTAACAAGTTTTCACCAAACATTACAACAATCCCAAATGTTACAACCACCCAATGTTAAAAGGAAATACATATACACATCAGTCCCTGTTTAATGAAATTTAAAGGACAGATCGATTTAGGTTTGAACACTTTGACATCAGCTGAATCTTCTATCGAGTAGTCAGCCAAGAAAAAATCATATCGGTGTCAAGATGGTGTTAGAGTGCTACAAATCAACACCTGGTGCTTGACACCCAACATCAGCCGAAGCCTCGATTGAAAACCAAGCCACGAAATACCTGACACCCATTACACGGCGCATGGCTGGTGCTAAATCATAAACCTGTTGAATAAAAAGTTATACACCTACACCTCGCCCTGTTCATACCAGAGCCCTACATAGGAAAGTCATGAATTCGTTTGCAAAATACTATTGATGACTTTTTGATACTGAAAAATGATTCTGAACTTATCATCCAGGGGCGGATCCAGGAGGGGGAGGGAGGCCCTTTTCCCCTTCCGAAAAAATAAATGTTCAGTTTACGCATTCAGAAATGTTCAAAATTGTCCGAAAGTGATAAATAATAAAGGCCACGAATGAAAGTGATATCAAAACGAAAGCACCGTTAGAAATATAAACGAAAACGGTTTGAAAGAAAATAAAAAGGTGAAGCTTTCTTGTCCTGTACGAGATTCTGATTTGAACCAATGCAATAGACTCAAGCTGAATAATCCAACTTGCAATAAAACGTGATTTTGATGAATAGGTGTTATAAGAGAAATTGAGAACTTTTCTTTATCCTGCCCGATAAAATGCTTTGCAGAGCTTCAGACTTCAGTCAGCTTCGGCGTTGACTTCCTGCAAGAAAAAAAAATGAACGAACGAATGGATAAATAAATAAATTAATAAATAAATAAATGAATAAATAAATAAATAAATAAACAAATAAATAAATAAATGAAAACTTAACAGATGAATAAATGAATAGTTTATTGATAAATAAATAAACAAAATACTAGTTATGCCTGGCTTTGGAGTCTATGTGATTTTTAGACAGTTTAAGTTAATTTCTTGATGTTTCACTGGTCCACACACTATATGGCAACTGTATAGTACTTCAAGCTAATTTCTCTCGAAAATGAAATTTCATTATTAAAGCTAAGCTTTAATATATTTATGATTTATAATGCATAATCGGGGAAGCGAAAAATAGTAGATCTGATTATGTAATTAGCGTTAAAATAATTTAGAACTTTACGTAGAATCTGTTCTCTACAAATTTTATTTTTCTCACCTCGAATGGGATGTTAATTTTTTGAATCTTTCCATCAGCACTCTTTGATGCTTTCAATCTAAAGGGGAAAAACAAAGAATATCATAAATTATCTAAATGAAAAACAAATCTGTGGGACAAAAATCTCGAAATCAATGTACTGCATTCAAAGTAAATGGTTGAAACACTGAAACATAAACCAACCTAAGGACATTTCAGTTTTGCTTGAGGGGGGAGACGGCTCAGTGGTATAGCAGTGGTCTCGTAACTTTAGGAGGATCCGGGTTTGAAACCAAGTGGATTCGCTGGTGCCCTTTGACAAGGCAATAATAATCCTTTTATTTGCTGTGTTAAGCCTATGCGTCACACAAATTGTATATAGTACTTTTTAAACAGGGCTGAAAGATATATATTTTAAAATAAATGTTTGATATTTCCATCGTTTCCAAAATATTGAGGGTTAAATCATTTGTTTTAATAAAAATAAAATGCTATTTCGTAAGTGAAAATGAGATATACATGTACATGTTGTCAAGGTAAAATGGGTGTATTTGCAATAGTTATAAGGTCTATATGGCACTTCGTAATAACGTAAGGCATGGCACCTCTCAAATGCGTTAATTCCGAACAGTCATTTATCACTGTTTATATATGTTTATCAAATTAATGATTTAGATTTGGAAAGGATGAATTGTTAATAATCAAACTTACTTTTCCTCCTGGATTGATTCGATTCTTGTTGTCAACTCCTTGATCTGGATATATAGTGAAAGAGGGAGAGAGCGAGAAGAAGACGAGAGAGAATGAGAGAGAGGGGGAGAGAAAGAGAGAGGGATATAATGTTATGTCTGGCAAGCCTCGGGCAAGCTTTTGAGTATTCTAGAACAAAAATACTTATAAATATGCATAAAATTAGTAACGGGTCTATTTAGTACCTTGCACCATAGCGTATTGAGAGAGATAGTTGTGACACGCGCATCTACGCGTAGCGAGATGCAGGGTCATAGGTTGGTTATATTATTGCTCCAAGTAGTTTCCTCACACGTTCATCTCCGATTCAGCCAATTGGAAGAGCCCATACCTGATTACATCTTTCAAAATTCATAACTTTCTCCCTTTTTGCCTGATTTCATTCAAACTTTTACTAGTCTACTTTTTTTATTTTTCTGTTTTCCTCTAGAGCAGTTTGCTATATCAAGGTTGGATTTCCCTTTCAGAAGAAAGTAAATGAACAACTATACCATGACACCTATAATTTAACTTACATCGTACTTCTGACGTTTCTCCTTCTCCTGAAGATCAAAGAGAGCTCCAAACGCTTTCATGATCCTGGTATGAATCTCTGTGGCCAGGGTCTTCATGCCCTCATCAGAGGACATACTCTCCGGGTCGAGAACCGGGACACGCTTAGCGAGGGTCTCCTCTTTCTCCTTCCTTAGTTCGGCTGGCGTCATCTTAGCGAAGCGGACACGCTCATCCTATATGTATGGGATAAAAATGAGATGAAGTAGAGAGGGGATAAAAGAGAAGGTTGAAAAAAAAAGGGATGGAGGGAGAGGAGTCGGTGAAGGAAGAGATAAGAGGAGGAGGAGGAGGAGGAAGAAGAGAAGGGGAGGAGGAGGAGGAATGGAAGGCAGCAAAGGAGACGGGGAGAAGGAGAAACGGGAGGAGACGAAGGAAGAAAAGGTAACGAGGGAAGAATGAAAAGGAAGAGGAACAGGGGAATGGGCGAAGAGGGAAGAGTGGAGGGAAAGGGGCGGGGAGAGTAAAGCGGAGGAGAAAATGGAAGAAAAATGGTATCGGGGAGGGGAAGGGATATGGGGAGTAGGGGATGGAGGAAAATACATGGGGAAAGGGGGACGAGGGATTACATTCGATTTAGTTCAATGTCTTAATTACTGTCCTTATCAACTATTTGCTTTGTTTAATTAGGCTTACAGCAAAATAGATACAGAGTGAGGTAAGTCATATTCTTCAAAATGCACCCAAAAAAATGAGTAAAAAAAAATAAAGGAAAATACAAATTGAGGCTCGTGGTAATTTTGTGTATAATTTGTAATAAATTGGTTATGATTGATCAATGCTACCAAAGTTTTGTTAGATATCATTGATCCTGATTGACCAATGTGTTATAGACTCATTCTGACAAGTCAATGCTGGCAAATTTTGTTCAATCGTTCCTGATTGGTCAAAGATGGCAAAATTTGTTTAGATTGATTCTGATTGGCCAAATGCTTGTTCAGTTGTATTTGGTTGATGGTGATTGGTCAATGCTAGCAAAGGATTCTGATTGGTCAACAAAGTGAGCAAATTTCTTTTTGACGTTTTATGATTGGTTAAAACTAGCAGTATTGTGTTACCCAAGATTTATTAGGATTTATTAATAAAGATGTCAAGTTTGAAAGACAGTCCCTGACAGTGATTGGTAAATACAATTGGATCGGATTGGTGGATTAAAATTATCCGTTTGATTAAAATGTAGTTGTCAAAAGGCTTACTACTGACATTATGTTTCAATAGATCTGATTGGTCAATCATAATGTTATGTTTGATTTGATATCGATTGTTTAAAGCCCCTATCAGGGATCTGCAAGCCCTCAACAAATTATCTCAAGATGTATCTGTAGAAACAAGATGAGTTTATGAAAGTGTGTGCAAAATATCGGATCAAAAGACTATAATAAGTTTTTTTTCTGTATGAGTGAAAATTGAAGCCATCATTGGGTGAATAAATCACTGCCAGTTGCAAAAAATAAGAAAAATGACTGTCATTTTGCTACTGATGAATATTATGCCACCATACTTTTTAGGAACGTTTTTAATCATTATGTTTTTAACAAATTTTGGCCCTATTGATGTTTTCACCGTGCAAATCCTTGCAACGCCCTTTAAGATCAAGCTGCAGTTTCACGTATAATATGCGGTGAATGTTAACTGCAACTCAAGATATTTTATAACTTTTGATTTGTTTCAACTGTTATTGCAGTAGAACTCTTTAGGGATAAATTTATCAGCGCGCCTAACTTTATGGAAATAGGAAAAAAAATGTAATGATTTATAAAGAGAACTGTAATATGCTAGCTTACTATTACGATCGTTTATGCTTTAGATATATATTTATGACTATAATTAATGTATAAGATGCTTAAATAATTCATCATCTATCAAATACATCATTGTATTATCTTGTTTTATACCGGCGAGCCAGACACTAGCTTACGCTTGATGCGATTTGCGCCTCCTTCCTTATGTCTTCAAATTCATTATCGAATATAGCCCGTATTAATTTAATGTAAACCCGATGATGGGTCAACTTCGGGTTTAACAAAGAAAATTAATCCGAGTTTCAAGTTTTCCTTCGTTACATTATATGAGTATTTTAATAATAAGAAGACAAAAAAGGAAGGGAATAAATGACCTTGACTTAGACCTTGGAAGAAGAAAAAAAACAGTTTGCACATTTGCAGAAGATTTGTGTACCTGAATGATTGGCTGGAATTTGTTAGGGTTTTGCATGGCGCGCTTTCGCTCTTCTCTCTCCCTCTTCTTCTGCTCCTGGGCGTCCTTGATGCGACGGTTCTCCTCCTCACGTCGTAGTCGGCGCGCTTCTTCATTCTTCTTTATCCTATCAAGCCACATTGCTTGCTCGGCACGACGGCTAGCCTGCAAGAGAAAAGAGAGCAAAGAAAGGAGAAACAATTTCGCACAATTTTTATTTCAGAACTACATTCTTCAAAATTTTGTGAACACCTCATAACTCTTCCAATCTAGATCATTCCTTCCTTCGCTTTCTTCATTCTCCTTCATCCGATTTTCGATTATAAACACTAATATTGTTGATATCATTATTATTAATATCCATCATAATCATTATCACAATCATCATCATCATCACCACCACCACCATGACCACCATCATAATTGTTGTTGTTCTCTCTCTTTCTCTTTACCTTCTCTTTTTTCTTCTTGTCCCCTTCCTCTTCTTTCCCTTTTCTCTTTTTTTTTTGCAAGGACCTTATTTATTTCATTTCATATTGGGCCTATTTCTTTTTATTATTATTATTTATTATTTATTATTATTATTTATTGTTTATTTATTGTAATTATATATACATATAAATGAATATTTAACCCCAAGCATTGCTCTCTCTCTCTCTCTCTCTCTCATGCGTAGATTTTGAGTATACCAGACTACAAACAGACTTATCCAAGGGGCACTTACCTGTCTTTCTCGGATAACATTGATCTCCTCATCATACTGATCTATGACCTTCTTGAGTTCACCCCGAGCCTCTTCGACTTCGGCTTCAAACTCCTTTCTCTGTTTTAAAGATAAACAAAAACACAGTGGTATAAGACTCTTGACTCTCATACGAGAGGTCCTCAGTTCGAGTCTTGCTCAGTTCTCTTATCCTTGAATAGGGTGTTTTACCCATTGTGTTACTCACATACGAGAGGTTGCGGGTTCGATTCTTGCTCAACGCTCTCATTCTTGGACAAGGTGTTTTTTTTAGTTAAGTTAATCCCTCTCGGCCCATTTTCATTAGAAGAATATCAGGCAATAATCAGCAGCGGTTAGGCTCAAGCAGTCCTACCCTCCCCGGAAGCAATGGATTGTGGTTATCGAGTAGGAGGGGTCGAAGCACTGCCTTTTTTCACGTTCGTTCCGCCCCCTCTACCCTTGTATTCCTACCCCATCTCTCTCTCTCTCTCTATCTCCTCCCTCCCCTCCCCTCTCTCTCTCTCTCTCTCTCTCTCTCTCTCTCTCCCTCCCTCTCCCTCTCTCTCTCCCTCCCCCCCTCTCTCCCCTCTCTCTCTCTCTCCCCCCTCTCTCTCTCTCTCTCTCCCTCTCTCTCTCTCTCTCTCTCTCTCCCTCTCAGTGAATCTCGATTCATTTAGAGTTAATCAACATGGTGGGATGCATGTAAATAATACAAACAACAGATGAAAGGAAAGACTCCTAGCCCCTATCATCCCTCTATCAGCATGCACTACTAAATGGCCCAAAGGAAAAGATTGGGGTGGAATCGACCTCTCTGAACGCATGCAGGGAATGTTGACCTTCTTTAAACCTGAACTTCCACATATCAACAGCATCAGCAAATGAAACCATTGCAGTGGTGTTTTTGATAAGCCATTAAAAAACACTGTCTTACCACGGACCTACTAAGGAGCCCGAGAAAACAGGTGAATACAGTTGATTTCATTTTTTGTAAAGCGAGCAAACAAACGGGCATAGGGTTTTGGAGCGAGGTTGGGGGGGGGCGCTGTCCCCTTCTTGCCTGACAATATGAAATTTGACCGTTTTATATCTAAGATCAAAACACACACGCACACACACACACACACACACACACGCACACACAAGAGGAATAAGTATAGATCTTTGCGAACCCGAAGGCATACATATAGCAAACATGCAACATGACTGTACAAAGATTCTTATAACAAGCCGCCCGAAAAGAATAACACACACGATGTATACTATGCAGTAATGGTGCGAAAAGAAAAGGGTATTATACGAAATTAAGGAAAATATCATTTTGGTGTGCAGAAATGTACATGCATATAATGTAAAAAACATCGAAAAAATATTCATCTTATCGTTCACACCAAAGAGAAATTTCCCTCATTTTGCAGACGTGTATTATTTCATACATTATAGAGAAGGTTAGACAGTGCATTATTCATATCGTTTTGTTAGAAATTTCACTTGCACTCTTCGTAAATCTTCATTTTATCGTTAGTGAGATGGTCGGCCATTAAGCAATGCAACCTTCTACATCTAAACTACAGCGGACATCAAGTGGTTTAAAACAGGACTTCACTACTCGTACTCGTACAATGTTAGCGGTTTTAGGATCAATAATTTTGTTCTATAAAAAATTCAAACCTTCTCTTCCGCTTGTTGTCTTTCCTCATCAGTCATTCTGTTTCATTCAAATTAAAAGGCAAATAAATGAACAAATAAAATGAATGGGTGAAACGGATGAAAGACCAAGGCCATGCAGAAATTTTACACTTAAAGGTACTATGTCCCATTTGCAGGTCCAAAAAATAAAAAGGTTAAATTCCAACGGCATTTGAAAGACAATACTAATTTAGAACTTGCCTGAAAAAAGGGGGGTTGAAAATGTCTTTAAGTGGGAAAATAACGACTATTAGTTGTCGAATCGACTTAGGAGCTATAGAGCCAGTAAGTAATAGTCTGATTTTCAGACCATTGTACCGAATGGTCGTACGTTTTATGCTGCGCAAAGATTCAATCAGTTTAATTTTGGCCATTACAAGAAGTGGGTTATTGATGTAGACAAATGCTCATGTACCCTTTACAGCTCATTTTATGTATGTTATTACCAAAGATGAAAAAAGCCAGTCAGTCACTCAATAGTGTCTGACAGTGAAGTCTAGCAAGTAAACGGGTTTCCTTGCATAATTTGAATATTAGGACACTGCTAACGTTTAAATTTCACAGATAGGACATACATGACATATTCATAATTCCTGCAAAGTTCTACAGAATTTGATGTTGGCTGCAAAAGGGACATAGTATCTTTAATATACAAGTTTACATTTAGCGCATTTCATTTTTTTTATTATGGATTTAAAAATAACGATTTCCTTCATTATGTGGCTGTTAAAATTAATTTATTTCTGATGTTATGTGTTATAAGTTTGATCGCCCAAATAGGTTCCTTTCCTGAGGCCGCCATCACGTTCAAGCTCTAGCTTAATATTGTGGTCTCCTGCATTTATCAATTTTGAAATGATTTGTCAACTATGTTTTTGTTTAAGGTATAATTATTTAAGAGATTTATATTATGATATGATTATACATGTATCTTAACTTTTGTTAATAATTTATATATCTATCTAGTTTGTATATTAAATTTGTATTATGTTGAAAAATGCAGAAATAAACTTAAACATACAGAGTTACTTCTTCATAATTTTTCATAAGTTTGCTATTAGAACATTCTGCATGGAGATCCTCATCTTTGAGTTCATTGACGTCACAAGCTTAAAACGCAAACAATACAAACTTAAACAAACAAACAAACAAAAGAAAAACAAACAAGAAAACTATAGATTTGCAACAAGAAGATAAACGACTTTAAAGAAACAGTATCCAAATGCTTCATCAATACGTGATTTTCGAATTGCCATTTTTTTGCAAACACACTTGATTTCATTTAACAAAATTCTTTTACACGTATTGATCATTTTCACGGCATAGAAAACAAACAGGAAGAAAACAAAAACGAAAGATGAAGTTGATGAAGAAAAATCAGAAGAAAAAGACCAGGAAGACGAGTATGGAGAATAAGAAGTCGAAGAGAAAGAGGAAGAAGAAGAAGAAGAAGAAGAAGAAGAAGAAGAAGAAGAAGAAGAAGAAGAAGAAGAAGATGAAGAAGAAGAAAAAGGAGAAGGAGGAGGAGAAGAAGAAGAAGGTGAAGAGAAAGGAGGAGAAGAAGAAGAAGAAGAAGAAGAATAAGAAGAAGAAGAAGAAGAAGAAGAAGAAGAAGAAGAAGAAGAAGAACGAAAAAAAAATAAGAGACGCAATGAGAACAAATACAGAAAAAAGAGGCAAAAGAACGAAATAAGTACATGAAGAAGAACTAAAAACAAGTTTTGGGAAAAATGAGTATAAAGAAAAATGATCATGTACAATTTCGACGCGTTAAAAAAATAATGTAGAAAAAAAGAAATAATAGGAGGAATAGTAATTGGCTAAGATAATGAAAAGGGGTAGGAAGCAGAAGAGAAAATTCATGTGTTTAGGTAGAATAAAACTTACGTTTCTGGATCCGTTTCAGCCATGGTTGGAATGTCACTTGTCAAGATAAGTCTGTTGGTGAGAGAGAGGGAGAGAGAGGGAGAGAGAGGGAGAGAGAGAGAGAGAGAGAGAGAGAGAGAAGAGAGAGACAGAGAGAGAGAGAGAGATGGGGAAAATTAATTGAATATTTTGATGCGATTGTTTACGTATTGTTTGGTTGTTGATCGAAAATTGGAGCATACAATGAATATTAAGATAAAGAGAGAGAGAGAGAGAGAGAGAGAGAGAGAAAGAGAGAGAGAGAAAGAGAGAGTGAGCGAGAGAGAGATGTATTATACTTTCGACTCTGGAAACAAATTGTCATGATAATTTTTTTAATCAATTTGTATTGTCACCATATAACAACATCCAAACAAAACATCAACAACATGATAAACAATAAACAATTAAAAGCAAGACTTTATCAGCCATCCAGAACAACTAAAAGAAGCAGAATCAAAAAACTGTCACGCTCTGCAAGGAACTTTTACTCCAAACTACTTCCCCGACACATACATGTAGCTATGCCCATATAAGGCGGTCATATGACACCGTTGTGCTAATGTACACAAAGTATTGCACACGGCTATTCTAGCCTGCCTATCAGGCTCTATCGTGTTTTAGTTTCCATGATTCAAAATCGATACACGGGCAATACGGGGAGATCTCTTTGGTCTGTCTGGAAAATAGACTAAACCCTCAAAGAGATGATGTATATAAATATAATTATTCACAAGTGAATGTTTAGCACCGTTAAATCCAGCATATCAACAATGATAGGCCTACTTCTAAATACACATTTGGGTGATCCTTTTTTATCAATGTGGCGCGGCACCCCCTCCCCATCAACGTATGAAGAAAGTTTAGCCTTAGCATAATGGATCGAGTCTGATATTGAAACTCAACATGGAACTGCATGGGCTAAAACAAAACTACAGTAGAGGTATTCGGAATGTGGAATATAATACGGTGGTGAGATAGCATGCCCGGGTAAAAATAGTTCTAAGTCATCTCTATAATAAACTACTACTACTACTACTACTACTACTACTACTACTACTAGGCCTACTACTCTAGTGTATACTACTACTACTACTACTACTACTACTATCAGTGATGGATCCATGTGGGGAGAGATCGAGCGACGGGGGAAAAAGAGAAGAGAAAGAGGAAAAGGAGAGAGAGAGAGAGAGAGAGAGAGAACGGGAAATGAAGAACATGGAACTTAAATTTACACATACAGATTACATTGCCGATGGGTTGGCTCGACATGTTTCTACGAAGACTTCGGACGGCAGAATAGAAGTATAGTATGCAGTCCTATGCAATTGTCTTTAAAAAAGAAAGAGAGATGATTTCTAAGGACATAGAAAATTACAATTTATATCGCGCGTGACGGCCATTTTGAAGGTTCTAAACCCGACATGGGCCCTAAAGCGGGCCCCTAGACCTCATCCGTAGAGATAGAAGTGCCCCCCCCCCAAGACAACCCGTTGTTCTTCATTCTAAGGGCAGTGCACATTTCTAGGCATAGATTAGAGTTTCTATCGATCACCTCATCGCAATTATGAAAATAAGACAGCTATAGTTGTTTGGGCATGTAACTAGAACAGTTAAAGACGGGAAGTTATGGAGAAGCTGTGTCTCAAGGTCCATCATTGTCGCCCCAACGACTTCCAAGCTATATACATGGGACATAGATATATAGATAGATCGCTAAAGGCGGTTGTCTTGAAGATTCTGAGTTGCTAAAACTAAAAAGCGTCCGGGGGCTCCGCCCCTGGCGCTCCGCAATTACTCTCCAAATACACATACCCTAACACCACTACTACATCTACTACTACTACTACTACTACTACTACTACTACTACTACTACATCATCTCCACCACCACCGACGCCACCGACGCCACCGACGCCACCCCGTTCACCATCACCACCACCACCATCATCATCATCATCACTACCACCACCACTACCATCATTTTCGTGATCATCATTATCATCAACATCTCAACAAAATGATATTAATAATAATAATAATAATAACAATAATAATGAATATAATAATGATAAAAATAATATGATGATAATAATAATAATAATAATAATAATAATAATAATAATAATAATAATAATAATAATAATAATAATAATAACAGAACAGCCCTTACAGCGTATTATACCTTTGTAAAACGTCTCAAAGCGCTTAATCAACATCATAACCACGATCATCATTACTATCCTAATTATCATTATCATCATCACTACCACCACCTTCGCCATCATCATCAATCATCATCATCATCATCATCATGTGTGTGTGTATTGGGTTTTCAAAGACGTGTATCAATCAGACCTTTAACGTCACCATCCGAAAGACGTGACTCAGTTTCGAACCTGCGTCCTCTGCTGAATCAGTTTGTAACTTCCACTGTTAGCTGGATTACAGGCGCACGCCACAACGCCTAGTCATTATGTCTGTAATATATTTTTATGTAATAATACATTTTGGTCTGCTGAGGCAATCCAACCTGAGTTAATGAGTTAATTTGTATGAAAGTAGAAAAAAATAAGATAAACAGAATGGCGAAAGTTTGAAATAAATCGGACCAATAATAAGAAAGTTAAGAATGTTTGACATAATGAGATCAATCATGTATGCGAATCTAAATTGACAATTTTATCAGTGGATTGTGACGTAGTCGCGGACAACTCTCCCATTATTTTGTCGTGTATAAAAATATCATTAATTTCTTTTTTTCTTCTTCTCCTAAATGCCTCCTTTCTTGGGGCACTACTCAAAATGTATAATGGAATATAAATAGGATATTATTATAGGCCCTTTAAAAGAGAAAAGACCTTCATGAGTCGTTTATTTTGAAAAGTTTAATATTCTAATCATTTTGTGTGGTGAAACTAATG
>CP137684.1:21372313-21609813 GCA_037976565.1 Mesocentrotus franciscanus | reverse complement strand
CCACATTTGTAAAATAAGAATTGAATTCATTAGCAATGACCATCTTATCATCATGACATAATTCCCCATCGATTGTAATGACATATTCTTGTTGTTTTCTCTTCTTCTTTTTAATCCTAAGCTTTTTAGATTCTGCCAAAGCCTTTTCGAATATTGTTTATTTTCTTCTATCTTGTTTTGTATGTAATCGAGTTTAGCTTTTTTTCACCTCTCTTTGGACCATATTTCTTAATACTCTGTATCTTTTATAGAGCGTCTCATCTTACTACGAAAGACTCAAAAGACCTTAACCCTAAAAAGGCGGGGCTATTTGAGGTCTTACTACGGCCGGGAGCGGGGCATTATAGCCCCCAAGATCTCGGCCGTGAAACGGCCGATCGCCGCAAAAAATTGCTCGCATGTCAAGTGAAGTGTATTGAATACTATGGTAAATTTAATTTTTTGACAAATTCACTCATTTGCATATTTATGGTAATTTATGCAAATAAGGTCATACAATTCACCTTTTTACCCATAAATCATATATTCTTTATATTTAAGCATTCTTTTTCACTACATGTATTCGTTAGACCACTTGAAACAATAATACGACAAAGATGTTTGGAAGAGCTAGGTTTATGTTATCTCTTGTTTTGATAATTTCTTATGTATTTCTTATGTATTTCATTGTTTTTTTTAACTTATGTATTAATTGTTTTTGTTGTTTTATTTCATTTCTAACTACAATTAAACTATTTTGACTCCCAAAACAAACACCTAAACTTTAAACAAGACCCAATAACCAATATTTTATCTCTTTTTAGACATTTCCATATGTTTGTACACGAACCACGAAAATGAGCCATTTTCGGGCTGACATGCAAAGACAAAAGGTCACGTGACTTTATATAACTGTACGTCCGATTTTCAAAATTTCATTTGTTAAAGATGCACAAGACTCGGAAGAAAAAAGTCAGCGAGCGGCGGGGCGCCACCCGTATGCGTTCCCGAACAATCCGAAAAATTGCGGAGGGGGGAGGGGTCATAATGCCCCCGGCCTTATTAGGGTTAAATAAGTGACATATTATACCAACTAAAATTTGGGGAAATTAAAGAAAAATTTAGGGCATATTTTATGGTGAAAGAAAAAGGAGGCATTTATCAAAAGGGAAAGGACACTTCTTAGAAAAGGAAAGGAGCAGGCTTCAAAGTAAAAAAGGGCAATAAACAGAGGTGAAAATGGGGCACTTATCTCACTCCGAATGGGGCACTCACCAGAGATGAAAAAAGGCACGTATGAGAATGGAAAAGAGCATCTATCAGATTTTAATAGAGGCATTTTTCAGAGGTGAAAAGGGAAGGGGCTCTTATAAAAAGGAAAAGGGTAACTATCGGAGGTGAAAAGGGGGCACTTCTCACACCGGAAAATGGGCACTCAACAGAGATAAAAAGGTGCACTTATGAGAATGAAAAAGGGGCAGTTATTATAATTAAAGGAAAAGGGGCATTTGTTGGAAGAAAAGGGAAACCTATCAGATTTTAATAAGGCCATTTATCAGAGGTGAAAAGGGGCATTTATGAGAAGGGGAAGGGGCTCTTGTCAAAGTAAAAGGGGCAACTCTCAGATTTTAAGGCGGCAAATATCAGAGGTAAAGGGGGCACCTTTCACCGGGCTTTATTATTACCAACGTGTAGTGTAATTGTGTAATTATTCAATTGCACGTACGTACGACCCGAACGTAAGTGGCAGCATTTACAAATACATTTGGAAAATTGTGTTTCCGTGATTTCCGGAAATTTCTGTGTCCGTGTTACCAGGTAAACACTTCCTTTTAGCCTTGAATATTTGGTATTTCGAAGACATTTTCGTATTGTGGTATGAACTTAGAATGTGAAGATTATGGTGCTGCTGGAATTGTGTTTGTGGCATGTGATTTTAGGAAACTGAATAACTGATTCTTCTCAAACACAGTCATGTCCGGTGATAATTTATACACATCGCTCTTGAAGCCGGCGAGTCTGGCCAGGCCAGGCTAGGCCGATGAAGTTGTCGGTGATAGGGTGACCGGTGATAGATGTGCTGCATGCTGTGGGGAGTATTGTAATTAATTATGTGGGGTGTAGGCCCACTACTACTAGTGTGGCGTGTGATATGACAGATGCCCAATTAGTAAAGAGACCATGCACCGCTGTATGTTGGTTAACTGAACTGTAAGCAGGCAGGGTTCAATCTGCAATTTAATAAACACAAACAATAATAAGTCATCTTGCATAAACTGACTTGAAAGTAACATATCATGTATCAAATTAAATGTACCCTAACAATCCTAATAGTCATCTGTAATCATAATAAAGGAAAACAAACAATACCTTCTTCACTATAGATCTGACTAAATACATGCAACGATGTCTCACTGACATTGACTTTGACATTATACAAGGTCATGCTCGAAGGCCGCATTCAGGTTACAACTACATGTACATTAATACGCACGTCAGTGCACTACAATTACGTTACGTAAGTTCACTGTACACATGTGCAATCTTGCACGTGAACAACTCATTCATGTCATTATTTCATCACCTCATATTAGTGACATAAACTTCATATTTCAACAAGTTACCTGGCTATAAAGACAATATACATGTAACTCATAAACTTTAAGATAACACAATCATTTCTACTTACATGTACATCATTGGACTTGTATCACAAATAAATAAAAAAACAAACAACTCTGGGCGATAAACTTTCCCATGACGTGGAGAATCAGCAGCATAAAATTCACGACGCCCTCAAGCGGCTTCAAGCAAAACGTCATCCTGTACTCCACAACTAGTACTACTATATCTAGACAGAAATAAACGTCTGGTTATAGGGAATTCGGTATTCGGTACTTCTACAACTAAGTTCAAGTGCATTTTATTCATAACCACACAAAATGTGATATAAATCTCTTAGGCCTACTATTGACTTCGAAATAAGGCCAAAGGGGCTTAACTCCGCTTCTGCATCCGTCAAGCCATGGGAAAATTTTGGAGGGTCAAACGTGCACACTGCTTCCACTTTTCATGTATTAGCCTATGAAAACGACAACTTTTTAGTGCACTCAGCGAAATAGGGATTTTGGCCTGCGCGCAGCGCATTAAATATACAAATTAAATTTTGAATATTCATGAGCTCTTTTCCACTTATTAGCATATTATCGCAATGAAAAAAAAATACATTGCGCATGCGTTACTGTCGACAGAACCCTGGGGCTGGACCATATTGACCCGAACTAAAAGTGTAGAACAAAGTCAAAGGTCAGTTTTTTTTTTTTTTTTTTGGGGGGTGTTAATAAACTTTTAAAGGCGGGTTAAGTTAATTGGGGGCCAGAAACTTCACTGTCACTTGAATACCAAAGCTTCTGGAAGAAAGCCGTCTCCAGCTGTCGAGCTTCCAGGTCTAACTCAAGGGGATGTCCCAGCTTCCGGGTCTTGCACCATGGTCATTTTCCTCTGTATCTTGCTTGCTGGGTCATATCGGGATTGTCACAGTTGGAGTGTCTACTGGGAGAAGGGCGAATTATATTGCTCCTTCTTCCAGTGTTTGTCAAGTCTGGCTTTGAAGCTGTTCACCAAGGTTGCAGATACTACCGTCTCAGGGAGGGAGTTCCAGTCGTTGAGGACCCTGTGGCTAAACGAGTCTTGCCTGAGTTTGGTGTTGCACCTGGGTTTGGTTAGTTTGAATGTGTGCCCTCTCGTTGTTGAATTGATTGCGGGTGTGAAGAATTGGGTAGAGTCCAACCTGTCAATGGTCTGCATCAACTTGAACACCTGAATCACGTCTCCTCGGCGGCGGCAGTGGCTGAGCGAGGGAAGCTTCAAACTCTCAAGTCTCTCATGGTAGCTTTGGTGTTTTTATCTCTGGTACCATTTTTGTTGCTCTTTTTTGTACTTTCTCTATGATTTTTTCGTCCTTCACATAGCGAGGGTGCCAGATTACATTGCCTTAATGCAATATGGGACGAACAAGACCTTTGTAGAGGAGTGGAATTGTTGATCTGTCCTTGCAAGTGAAAGATCTGCATATATGCGAGCTAGTACTCCATTCCCTTTTTTAGCAGCAATTGCAGATTGTTGATGGAATCTGAGCTTCTCATCAATGGCCACTCCAAGGTCCTTTTCTTCTTTGGTTTCTGGGATCTTTACACTGTCTAGCTCATATTCCCTTCGTGGATTGCCTGCCCCTAGGTGCAGGGTCTTGCATTTGTTTGCATTGAAGTGGAGCTGCTATTTCTCTGACCATCCCTCAAGTATCTGTACGTCTCTCTGCAGGGTGGTGTAGTCTTCCTCAGACGTAGCTTTGCCATACAATTTGGTGTCATCTGCAAAGATTTTGACTGCTGTCTCAATCTCGTCAGGAAGGTCATTGATGTAGATGACAAATAGAAGTGGTCGAGCACGCTCCCTTGCGGTACTCCACTGGTGACTGGGGTCCAATCTGACATGTTTTGGTTCACGACCACTCTCTGCTTCCGTTCAGTGAGGAAGTCTTGGATCCATGTTCTGATGGGACCAGAGATTCCATAGGCCTCAAGCTTGTTTATTAGGCGCTGGTGTGGAACTGAGTCAAAAGCTTTCCTGAAATCTAGGTAGACTACGTCATGGACTCCCCCTTGTCGATCAAGTCCATCCATGCTTCCATGGCACAGAGCAGTTGTGTCATGCAGGACCTTCCGGGGACAAATCCATGCTGATGGTCACTGAATAGGTCATTGGTCAGCATATGGTCAGATACTTCATCTCTTACCAGTGATTCCATAACTTTGCAACATACAGAGGTGAGACATATTGGTCTGTAGTTACTAGGGTCTTTCTTGCAGCCTTTCTTGAATACTGGAGCAACATTGCTTTGTTTCCATCTAGTTGGTAGTTTACCTTCTTCCAAGGACTTGTTGTATATTATGGAGAGAAAGGCAGGTTGCTGGGGCTGTTTCCCGGAGTGGGCATGGGTGTATTAAGTTGTCCGGTCCGACACTCTTATACTTTGACAAGTTTTTAAGCTTGCGTAGAACATCATCTGGGGTAATAGAGACAGTCTCTACTGGTGCTCCTTGGTATTTGCTGTCAAGAGTGGGAATATGTTCTTTGTCTTCATCTGTGAATGTTGTTGCAAAATATTTGCTCAGAATATCTGCTTTCTCTTTGTCGTTGCTGGTCACTTGGCTATCTTCCTTCATTAAGTCTCCAATCTGGTTGCGTGTGTTCAATCTCCCATTTGTGTATTTCCAGAAGGCTTTGGAGTTGGTTTTGACATTCTTGGCAATATCTCTCTCAAAGTCTAAGCAGAGTTTCTTTGTTAAGTGACGTAAGTCCTTGGCTTCCTTATTTGCAGTCACCTTATCTTCCGGTCAGCCCGTTGCGATGTAGTTGGTCCATGCTCTTGCTTTCCTCTTCTGTTTTCTCATGGCAAATTTTGTCATCCATGCATGCTTCTTCTTCCTTCTTTTTGCCCTTGTCGTAGGGATGTGTTTCTGAATCTGGATAGTCAAGTGGCTCTCTAGGAACTCCCAAGCCTCGTTTGTTGAAAGGTCACTTAGCTCCCTTTCCCAGTCAACCTCATTCAGCTCATTCACTATTTCCTGGTACTGCCTTCTATGGTACTGTGGTCTTGGTGAATGTCCACTTCCTTGGTCAGGGTAGACTAGGAGATCGAAGAGGAGGCACACATGGTCGCTATTTCCAAGTCCTGGCAGGAAGTCAATGTTTGAAATGATGTCATCTCTATTAGTTAACAGGAGGTCAAGCAGGTTTGGTGTTTGGTTCTCCCTGTATCTAGTGCTCTCCTCTACATGTTGCGTTAAGAAGCAGTCCTCTATTGCGTCTATGAAAGCTTCTTTTGATTCTTTTGACGTAGTGTGGGTCTCCCAGTTGATACTAGCATAGTTGAAGTAGCCAGCAATCAACAGATGAGATGCCTGCAGTTCCCATGCTTTGCAAATAAGCTGGCATGGAAAGTACATTTAACAAAAACCAGTTCAGTAATTAAGGCAAAAATAATGACCCCATTTCACCGTCTACCTTAATCTATTTTTGACCATTTTTGACCTCTTGTTTTTTGTGTGTTTTATTTTTTTATGTATTTTTGAAATCAATGATTATCGATCAAATTGCACAGATAATTTACGGTAGCCCACTTAACAATCTTTCATATTGTGCCCCCTCCCCAATGAAATTTCAATCTTGCCTCGTTCTTTTTATTTTTGCATTCGTCACCACTGATGTTTTTGACATTTGCCCCCTGGACAGTAACATTTTCAATCCAGGACCCCTTCCAATACTGACATTTTCATAGGCCCTATTACCCTCCCTCCTCCACCCCCCACAAGCACCAACACGATTACCCATGCTGTTATTTTGGTACTGACTTATTATTTATTTAACTCCCCCCTCCCCTCTCTATTGTAAACCATTTTTTATACTGCATACTTTAGCCTTGCCCACTCTCTTATTACATTTCCACCTTCTCTCTCATTAGGAAAGATGATTAAATCTGTCTCGCTAATGCCAGATCTAAAAAAAATCGCAACCCATAAAAAACCGTCGGTGTTTGCCCATACCGATTTGTTGGTGAGTAGTGTGCATGCGGGACTTGTCACTACTCTGCGTGTGATCGCACAGAAGCGAGGACAGTCACATGACGAATAACCGGCCATGCACCGAAGTTTGGATTTACACTGCAAAAATCGGGGGATTGAAACCGGAATGTGAGAAAATTAACGATTTTTGGTTGCAGTGTAAATGCAGCTCATGTTGATATACCGTAGATCAAGCAAGGATTATTGATCAATCTTGCTTTCTTTTTTTGCAGGGTCGGTCACAAGTATCATCTGTTTCTGTTGTTGGAACTCATTACCAAAGCGACATTACTTGGGCTCATTTGTTGATGATGAATGAACCTATGGATGTAACAGACCAAGAAGTGGCAGCTATCGTGGTCAGTATATACCTCACTAATTCTTACAATGTACACATGACAAACCTACGGTGTATGTTGATCAGCTAAAGTCTGTCAAAATAGAGGCCATATTTTGAAAACTACATGTATCTTATATTTTATGTTAGCGAAAAACGAATGTTAACTGTTATAACAAACTGAATTTGCAGGAAATCAATATATACATGTACATGTAGTTGTCATTGGTGCTTGCTCAGATGTCTCTTTTAACTTTATGTAAATGCAGCCAGCTTTGCACAATCATTAACCAATGACTTGCCCTAATGTTGATTTGTTTACATTGTTTTACTAACAAACACATAAAACTAAAAGATTACTTTGTTTTCAGAATACAACCCCAGCTTTTTAAGTTAAGAAAAAACCTCATATTTTGAGACAAGTTTGGAAGAGAAATTGCTTTCTTCCTCCCAGAATCATCGATACTTGTATTTGTACAGTGTATATGGATATTTTTTTCAATTCTTTCCCTCAATCTTATAAAATCTCTTGCATTTCTTTATAATATCTTTAAACAAACAAAAATATAAGAAAAGAGAAAAGAAACATGGAAAAAAAGGGGAAAAATTGTTGTGGTGGATTTAGGCCGTTATTCCTCTGATGTATTTGCTTTCTGCTTTCTAAAATGTTATAGTTTTGACTAATCAATCAGCATTAATATGAATATTCTAGCCTTATGTACGTGTACATGTATACTATGCCAGCAAATGCCTAACATGTGTTTGCTTGGTGTGCTTGGTGTAAAGATGGTTATATACTGTACATGAAACACTAAACAGAGTCTTATCAGTTTACATGTACATGTATGTACTGTACTTACAATGAATGGCACTGCCTCCAAATAATACATTTGCCTCCCCCTCCCAAAACAAAATAAAAAGGAAAGAAGGGAAGAGAGAGAGAGGGAGGGAGGGAGGGAGGGATAGAGAAGGTAAGAAGAAAGAAAGAACAAGAAGGAAAAAAGAAAGAAAAACAAAAAAATTTACAGATGAAAGAAGAGTTGATACATGTTATGTAAATCTGGAATATTTTATGCATTTTTAAAATTTGTGTTAATAATTTGATACACCACTGGTAGATATATACAATGTAAGCTCGCTGAGTTTTCTTTTGTGTTTGTGGATATATTTTTTTTTTCAGGCTGTAAAGTTTTGTTTTTTTTAGATTTTGTTTTCCAAATGACCCCCATAACAGGCACGGTGCAGCCCACCAATTTGCATCTCATTAACTGCACATTTATTTTAAAAAACCAATGGACTTCTATCAGCGAGAGTGCTCGCAGTCGTCAAAATTGCGTCACTGTTTTGGGGATTCACGAGCTCAAACTTTCCACATGAACTGCAGTAATAAGTAGTTTCAAATGATTGTCTGATTGTTGTTTGAGGTGTCTGTATGTTTTACATCATGATGACGTCAAATATTAAATCAGAAATGTCTTTACCCGAAACTACATGTACCGGTACTGTTTTACTTTCTGTTGCAAAATAGGCAAGTGTATACCAGTACACATATAGACTTACATGTATTGTACATGTATCAACATGCACATTCAATCTGAATTGAGTTTCCTTATACATTTTTAAATAGATAATTATATTAATGTACATTTAAATGTAATTCATGTTAATAGAGACATGAAAATGAATATTATATCATTTGCACTATATGTGCACATGCATGCTGTGTCTTAGGTTAGCAATGGACATGTACAGTATATATGGACAATGTTGCCCAAATGTTTAATACCACTTTTTCTTGCAATATGTCAAATAAATACCTAAGGACAATGGATGATGAACAAACAAGGATGGTTCTTTTGGGTGCCCCCAGAAAAATGATAACCAATGATAACAATTATAATTTTTTTTTTTTGTTTTTTTTGTTTTTTTTTGTGTGTTGGAAGGGGGGGGGGGTTACATTAGGCATGGGGGAACATTTTTTTTAAATCGTGTAATTAAGATTAGATATTGCCCCCACTGTAGTACAGTCCATCCAGGCTCCTACATGTACAGTGTATTTGCTATTCAGCTAGTCACCTACATGTACACGTACAATGTAAGTGACCTAAATGTATTGGGATCTAATGTATTCTGAACGGGCGTGCCCAGAGAATGGCAGAGATAGAGAGCTGCTGCATGCATTCCTATACAATGTACATGTATGCAGACTTGTAATTCTGTGCAGCCACTTTGCAAATTGAATTGATCAAATTGATTGACAGAATTAAATGTGTTGTGTATTCATGAGCCCTCATCACCCTCAGTTTAATACATGTACAGTATCTGTAGTCTACACATTCCAAGCCCACATAATGACTCTCTAGTCTGCATGCACATTTTAACAGTATACATGTATATATACCAGGGCTTTTATAATCCAAGGCCATGGCCGTGGATGCCCCTCTCATTGGCCTTGGAGATTTGTTGTGCCCTTTCCAATTCTTCCTAGGAATGTGCCCTACAGAAAAGTGGCCTTGCCCTAAAAATATTGAAATTTAAGGCCTGATATACATGCATGTAGACACTGTTTAGTGTCGTGCACTGCTTAATGTAGATGAACATGTACAAGTACTGTAGCATGACGCCATGATGGATGAATATGACATAACCGGTACATGTATAGATTACTCCATCCCATGTACTGTAGCATTGATGCACCTTCAGTCCCCCATCCCCCTTCCCTGTTTCTTTTCTACATGTACCTCTACCCAGCTATTTCTCACTTATTTGTTTATATAAATTTTTGCCCAAACATATAATTACATGGTGGGCCGTCTCCCATGGCCCATGAGTTCATTTTTTTTCCCCACTGCCTACAGGTATTTTCAAGGTGGTATATACATGTACGCTGTATGCTATACTTGCTATTCTTTATATAGCTTTAACATAGCTTGAAAGCCATAGCGTGCCTATTTATCATTTCAAGCAATTGTACGACCTCCCTACCATGACTAAAGACATCTTTTTATTGTCTTTTTGTGTTTCATATTGATTTTTGCTCAATAATCTAAACATTCCACAATGATATACTGTTAACAAATTTGTTTTTTGGAGTATTTCCCAATATTTCCCGTTTTGGTCAACATTTGCAAGGCAGTATTTACCACCCAGTAATATATACATGTATATCCCGCCCCGGTATTGACCGGCCAACCTTGCTATATGTACATGTACTGTACATGTATGTATTGTAAGCATATATAGCTAAATTATAAACCCCTTTGTGCACTGCACTTAAGCCATTATGATTTTCTTTTCATATGATAATTAGATTGATTTTTGCATATATTGGTTGCAGTACCTAATACAAAAGCATATCTGTAAATAGTGTACTATGTTGTATGCCTAGAAATATAATTGCACGTATGTCTCTATATGTACATGTACATACATCTGTGTTGTACATCAATTATATACTGTACATGTACATGTAGAGTGGGTAGCAGACTATTGATTAGCACAGTATACAGTCAATGTAATTGATTATTTTTGCAGACAAATGTATGGTTGTTCCAGATGGTTTGTTTTAAAGGTTCTCTTTAAAGGGAAAGTCCACCCTGATATTAAGTGGTTTTGAATTTTAATTATAATTGTATAATCAAAGGGTGAGTGGACGATTGACAGTTTTCTCAAGGGAAATGTATACATTTCTGAAGGTTTTTTAGTACAGGGTAAATGGGAAGGGGAGCTCGCAAGAAACGTCACAGAGTTGCCAATTTGTGTTTGATTGATCGCACTTTCAAAAATTCATAACTTTCTTATTTTTCAATCGGTATTTGCTCAAACTTTCACTGACCCGTTTCTCTCATTTTTCTGCTTTTATTAAAACGAAGTTAATATCAGGGTGGACTTCCTCTTCAAAGGTTCTCTTTTTATTCAAATTTAGAGCAGTGGGAGAGGGAAGTGTTAGGGACATTTTAACAACCAACACCACCACAAAAATATCTAAGGTTAATTCATACTTTTTTTAAGAATAGTAATTTGTACTAATTTCATGTAATTTACATATATCTACATACACTTGTACAAGTAGAAATGTGGGCCCAGTCAGGTGTTTGCAAAACCCATAAAAACAAAGAAACAGACTGCTGTCTTTTTACTTGGACTGTCAAATTGTTGTGCATTTTAGACAGTTTTAAAGGTACATGTAGATGTACATGTACCTATGTAGAAAACTAGAAATTACAAAAGAAGGTCATTGTAGTACCTGTCCTCATAATTAAACATGGCTCCCTCAGCGTGCAGTGTCATCATGTTGTATCAAAGTGATTTGATCGATGGAAACGTACTACTGTAGCTTAGATACTTTTGCTCCTTGGGCACTTTATTCATGTGGAGTTAGTAAAATAGATACTCTACAGTATATTATTATTATTATAAGTATTCCATTGTATATGTAGTTGTATTGCATGCCACTTTTTTTATTTCATAATTTTCATTATTATCCAAGCTGTGTGAAGAATGTCTGAAATGTACAGTATATAATTTGTTTTTACATAACCTAGTTTGAAAATTTCATTAACATTTTTTTCCTTGTAGATATGATTTCAATGAACCGTTACATGTATATTTAAAGATATACAATGAAATGTAATTCACCAATCTAATTTGGATGAAGCCCTATTAACATGTATCCCAATTTTATTTTTAATTGTGCAATGTTGAATAATTTACTAATTGTTGAGAGCCAGGAGGGTACCGGTATTAAAGAGAAGGTTGAGTTCTGGGGAGAGGTGAAAAATAATTTGTGAGCGTTATCATTGTATTATGCAAAGCGTGGAAGAACATCAGAGAAGAAATGTTCCCTTAAAAGCATGGCTCTTCAAAATTCAAATGCCTTCATATTCTAAATATGGCATGTAACATCATAAAAATCGGGACATATATAGTAGTCCCATATACATGTACATCTTTCTGTGTACAGTGCTTGTAACTTTACCAAGACTGGGCCAAATTTCTTATCATTTTGATGATTCCAGAACCTTGCAGTACACACCAATACTGTACTGTATGGAGCTAGCTCGATTCCACGTTTCTTTCACAATGCAATCAAATGACCAGAACTCAACTTTATCTTTATCTTTAACTCTCTTAATTTTTACAGAGTCAATTCCCTTTGGGCTCTCTGCAAATGATAGATGTACAGTTGTACCTGTATTTTTTTGTTTCCCAGTTTAATATGCATGCCCCATTCCCATGTAAATTTTAACATGAACCTTGATTTTATCTCCCCCAATTGTTACATCGGTACTTGACTGCACTTCATATGAAAAACGGATTGCGCCCTCGCTTGTTCAAATTTGCATGACAAAATTGGACCCACTTGGGTTGCAATTTTTGGTGCGTATGTTTGAAAAACAATTTGTGTTGGTTGTCAAAATAATCTTGTGTGACTCAATTAATTTTCCATCTCTCCTACCCCTTTTTTCAACTTAAACTTGTATGTTTGCTGTGATATTACGTGTATTGTACTGTACATATTTTTATTGAATATATCTCCTTCATGTAAATTTCACATGTACTAATGTATGATACAATTGTACAATGTATTTCTCTATTTATATTGGAATGTCCTTTTCACTTTGATGACAATGTTTTACATTAATGTAACTCATGTTGTGCTTTGATGTGTTACTATTGCTTGATTTGTCTAATGTTTAAATGCTTTCATACTATCGGTAATGCTTTTCTCCTGCTATTTTGATTGACATTCTCGCTCTATGTTGGATGTGTGTCGATATTCTGTTTGGGTATTTTAACAATGGTAACTTATCTATGCCTCTTGTGCAACAATGAACTAAACAAACTTGGCTATCTAATTGCTTTGTGTAAAATGTATAATATTTGTGATTTGTTGTGGTATGATTCTTTGCTTACTGTGTGGTGGCTTAATATCTATGATTACTTCAAATTGCTAACAATCTCTTAATATCAACTTTGTATTTAAAAAAAAAAAAACGAAAACAATCAATATAATTTCTAACACTTGACACCTTTCTTCTCTTGCCTTCAATGTTTTCTTTAACTGTCCGTTGAAAAAAATGTCCAATAATGTTACATTTATTGCCTTCTCTTCTTGTTTCATTTATGTCACGATCAACTCTCAATAACCATTTCAAATGGTGAAACACTGCACTTTATTCCAAAACACATGGCTATCTGATATTAACTTTTGCTGTCATTTCTAATCACACCAAAACATAACTTTTTTTCTATAATTGGACTATTGGTTGCCTAACAATCCTCTTCTCCATGGACATGCAACATACGGGTTTGGTATTTCTTAATGTTTAAATGGAACTTCCATTTTCTATTTATTTAATGACGACTTTAAACTCATATTGTTATTCATAATAACATTTTATATGTTGATTGATTATCTTGATTTATTATCAATATTTATTATCAATATTTTTGTGGATTTCGTAATTCTGGAATATACTTGGGACCTTTGATTATAACGACTCACTCTTTATGATTTCTTAATAACATTATTTGCTGTGACTTACGGGAATACTTGTTAATACTTAATACATTTGTTAATGCATAATTCTGTAATTTAGAATGGGCTGTGTCGCTTAAGGTCACGAAGCCGCCCCGAAATCGGCACCTTTTACTACCCTGGTATGATTCAATTCTCATTTATTCATGTATTTATTTTTTCATCTATTTTAAAATTTGTTTATTTATAAATTGTTCATTCATTTTTATATTTTGTTTAATATATTTATTATTTATTATTATTATTGAAAAGAACTGGGGTGGTGGTATGGGGAGGGGGGGGGGGGTGGGGGTCTGTTATATGTACATGTAGGTAGTGCATAGTATTTATCTGCGTAACTATTGGCAGATGAAGGCCATTGGAGCCCAAGCTACATTTATTCAGGCCTGATAATTAACCAATTTAAATCGGTTTCCCGATTTTTTTTTTTTTTTCCTGATTTTTTTTTCCCGAATTTTTTTTCTTCCGATTTTTTCTTCTGAATTGTCCCGATTTTACCCCTATTTTCTGGATTGTTCCTGATTTTTCACAATTTTCCCCAATTTTTTTCTTACTAAAAAGGGGGGAATGTTGTTAGATGCCATTTTTTTTCCCTGAATGCTTTTTTTTTTAGTCAAGAGGGTGGGTGGTTGGGAAAAAAATAAAAAACCTATTTTTTTTTCAGTATGACTGTATCGAGCTGATAGCCCTACATGAAGCTTGAATTCAATGAAACATCAAATAAATGTATTTTGATGTCAAATCAGGGAATACATTGGTCCTAACGTACTCTTGTATATTTAGTCTCATGTTCAAAGTAATACTGGAGGAAGACATACAATTATCAAACAGGAAATCTGAAATATATATTAAATGAAACGGTGTGAATGAAAATTACAACAAAAAATTAAACAAAAAACAAAACAAGAATATGCCAATTTGAAGACAAAAAAAGTGACTGCAAATTTATCTTTGCGTTGCCAGTTTAGAGATTCAATTATCATTTTCGATTAAATCACACTTATGTCACAATGTGCTGAAACAGAAATGGACTCAAATTTTTCAATGATTTCTGCACTTTCTACTACAGCTGTACTAGTAATTTACAGTTTAGAACTCAGAGCATTCTGGATCAAAATATTTATTAACAAAATATGTGTCACTGAAAGGTGACAGAAAACTGCTATGGGTGAACAGTAAGATTTATCAGAGGATAATATGGAGAAAACTTGATAGAAATCTTTCATGCCTAAGCAAAAATTCATCTCCATGTTGACAAAGAGCTTTACCAAAGGGACTTCATCATGATCTGTTTCAAAAGTGATATGCTGCCCTCTGTTGTTTAGTCTACAAAATATTGATACAAAGTGTATATATGTATTGCTCCAGTAGCTGTAGCACCAGGGAGAATGGGTTCTAAATGAAATATATATTCACAGTTTCACACCCCAAAAGAAGCCATATGTACTTATATATCAAAAGTTAACAAGAGTATCAAATTATGATATTATTATTATGTGGTATTTTAATGAGAATACTGTAGGGAGATGTGAGAAACACTTTTAATAGTTGGGACAGTTTTATGAAAATTTATCAAGGGATAAAAAAAATATATAAACTGGAAATACATGTATGTGGACAATGATACATGAATTGAGAATTGTGTGTCATGAAGGAGAAAATGATAAACAGGCTATGGGGTGCATGTATTTTGATAGTTTCTTTTGGGGGGATTGATTACAAGAGCACAACAGTGCTATGACAATTGCTTCTTGACAGTTTTCTGTGCTTTTATAATACTGATAATACAGTCAAACCAGAATATTTTGTGCGCATTGAATGTTTATTATCATATGATTTACAAAAGTTTCATGGTGCATTATACATATAATCAAACCACAACTTTATTTTTGTGTTTCATCTAAGGTTTTGCCCTGACAATTATACTCACATTTGCAATGCACTCAACGTTTTGTTTTGTGTTGTTTCTGGCCTAAAATAGGGGATTTTGTGAAAAATCATTTTAATCAGGGGAAAAAACAGTTAATTTTATTCCCCCCCCCCCCAAAAAAAAAAGAAAGTTGTCACTCTCATAGTTTGTCTTGTGTCTAAATAGCATCCATTCTGTTATTGGCTACGGTAGCTTTTTGAGGTGTGCTGTAAATGTGTAAAAATGGGTTTGCTGTGTTGAAATATTGATCAGTGCAAAATCAAGGAAAATCTGTGAAAATGGGGGAAAGGCAGGGAAAAGGTAGGAGATATCAGGAAAATTAGTGACTTAGTTTGTTCAAATGAAACGATGGGAACCCTGTAAATGCGTGGGAGACTGTCTCTTCGCTGATTTGCACTAATTTAATTTCTGCACTGATTAATTTCATTAATAATTAATATGTTTGAAGTGTGCTATCTTCTGACATGACTAATACATGTACTTTGGAGTTTGGAGGAAGAAGAAGAACAGATTTAGGAGGAGAAGGAGAAGGTGGTGGAGAAGTAGAAAGAAAAAGAACAAGGAAAGGGAGCAGGAAGAAAGACTGATGAAAGAAGAAGAAGATCAATCAGAAAATGGGATATGGTATGAAGGAGGAGGGGAAGAGGTAGAGGTGTAGTGGTGTTGTGGTCGAGTGGATACGTCGCCGGACTGTCGATCACAAGGTCCGCGGTTCGAGTCCCGCCGCTGCACTAATGTCCTTTGGCAAGACATTGATCTACATTTGCCATACTCCACCCAGGTGAAGTAAATGGGTACCTGGTAGGAATTTATTCCTTGAAACGCAGCGCGCGTAACAGCTGCACTGCTAAAGCCAGGGTAATTATGCTGCATTATTGTAGAGCGCTTTAAATAGAGACTTCTGATAGGGTAAGTGTTAGGCGCTATATAAGCACTATAATAAGAGAAGGGAGGAGAAGAAGAAGATATATACATGTACATGTATATGTACACATAGTGTTCATGCAGAAGAAGAAAAATAAAGGAAAGAAGAAGAGACACATCAGAATAGATAAATCAAGGAGAATTCATTTCATCTTAAATATCCTTTGATGCAGTGTTTGTTTAATGATTAAAATAATAAATAAAATAAAAAATGTACTGGTTTCTGTACTCTAGAAATACATGTATGTGATTAACAAACTCCCTGTTGTCAACACATGATAAGACCCAACCCACTCCTATAGTGTGTTGAAGTGGTACCATGCCATTTAGCCTGTAATGTGAGCAGTAACTTCAGTTTATGACCTATTCTGTTATCCTTGTGTTAATTGGTAATGAGTTTTGGTCAAAGTCCAAACAAACCACAAACACTAGAGTAAATTGAAGCGTTGTGTTGTAGATCATTCTACCGTTACTATTGTTTTATGAGGTGATCATCCTTGTTTGTAGGAAATAAATTTGAAATCATCAGCTGGGATTCATTCATAGACATATAGAGTGTAAGGAACTTCCAGATTGCCCTTTTCAGCAACAAAAATAGGACCATTGATTCATTGTGGCTCCAGGATGTCCAATGGATGAACATTCATGGTGTGCTCTGTCACGGTATGGTCTCTCAGTCAAGATTTGTTTCTGTTTTGGTTGTAGTTTCGTTTTGTTGCTGTGGAGCATGTGACAAACGGTGTTTAGATCAGCCAGTGCAGTATTTACTTGTGAACAAACTGCATGATACTATCTGCTTACTACTGCGTAGTGTCTTTTCTTGTGGAATAGTGTTGGAATACATTCTCTTTCTGGAAGTTTTGACGGCCTTTTCTCGCTGATGTTGAATCAAGTGCGTAGTTGCTCTGGTCTAGTGGATAGGTCACCGGATAGTGAATCACATGGTTCACAGTTCAAGTCCCAGTTGTAGCTCTAGTGTCCTTTGGCAAGACATCAATCTACATTGCCACTCTCCACCCAGGAGAATTTTGGTACTTGTGAGAAGTGCCAAAAGCCAATGTGTAATTAGGGCCTGTAGGGCCTAATGTGTTTCAGGACGAATTTGGTTTTTAATATTCAAGTTGAACTTGAGGTTATTGTGTAATTCGTGTAAAGCTGTTGTGACCAGTTTTCAAAAGTCTTGAGTCGGTTGGCTAAACTTTTCATATGTGGTATTGTATTCTATTCTATTTATTCACACATTCAGTAAAAAAACAAACATGTCTGGGGATGATGCAGCAAAAAGGTTTGAAAAGCCCATACAGGGCTGCATCCCCAATAAAAATAATGATAACAGTAAACAAATATAACAAGATACATGATCATAAAAGACGAGAAATACATCAGTAACATAGTTAGGGAGGTATAAATGAATAAAAACACACAATCTAATTTGGTAGCATTTTGTAGTGTCATATGCTGGTTTAATTCCTTATTTAAGGAAAGCGGAATTTCGTTCTTGAGCTTTCTATTGATAATTGTTTTATAAAGTTTCAATATATCTTCCCAGTTGATATACATGTACATGTAAAAACCATTTATTTGGAGCCAGAATGCTGTTGCAGCTCCTAACAAATGGTATCTAATATACATGTATATTAACTGGGAAGATGAATTGAAACTTTATAAAACAATTATCAATACACTGTAGATGTATGGACATTGACAACAAGAAGTTATCTGATGCTCTGGGTAAGGAAATCGCAATTACATTATTTGTCAAGAAGTTATTTTGTTGTATTGAAATTCAAATGCAAAATTTTTACTGTAGAGATATATTTTGGAAAATGGGACATTGCAATTTTTTTTTTTTTTTTTTTTTTTTTTGGGGGCAAATTGTCTGTATGATGAGAGGAGTTGAATACCAAAGGGATTTATATCAGGACATAAGAAGTGGAGGAAGGGAAGAGAAATAGTCTGAAAAAGAGGAAGACTAAGAAGGAGAAGAACAAGAACAAGAACAAGAACAAGAAGATTAAGAAGAAGAAGAGAAAGATTAAGAAGAAGAGAAAGATTAAGAAGAAGAAGGAGAAGAAGAAGAAGACGTAGAAGAAAAATGAGAACAGATTGGAAGGAGAAAATCAAATGAAAATAAGAACAGTGAGAAGATAAAAAGAAGAAAGAAGAGAATAAAGATGAAAACAGAATTTGAGGAGGAAGAAGAAAACTGAATGAGGGTATAAAGGAGGAATACAAATTCAGTTATAACTTCATGAAAATTTAAATATGCAAAAACATTGCAATTGATAAAATAATGCAAACCCTTGAAAGATGATGTAAACAGGGATGCCTATCTTCAGGCCGTAGCATGATTTCAAGCCTCAAAACTTGTAACAGACTCGCATCCCTATGTAAAGAGAAGAAAATTTAACTGGTAAATGACTAGGATTGCAATCATTGTAGAATGATATGCACGCATTGTCTTGTATTTCATTGATAAACCAAGAAGTTACTAGGTAACCAATTGAGCTGTTAAAAATCCCTGTATGACCATTCAAAGCATGTGCCGTGTAATGTAATGTTTACATGTAGCTGTCGGGTAAAAAAAATGGGCTCTAAAATGCCACACGCTTGACTGATGTTCGAAATCCGGCTTTGAGAGGGCTATCATCTGACCATTTCAGATGTGCTTGCCAAATTTTAAGACAATCAACTACCAGGAAGGAAGGAGGCAAAAAGTGGCCTGCTGATAGACGTCATGTAACGATTGGGCGAATGCTTATTCACTGTAGTCATACCTGGAAGCAGTTTTGTGCATGATGTACCAACCTACCAGCAATATTGGTATACTTCATGTGAGATAAATGAACATACAGGTGTACATGTAATAGTGGGTATTATACAGACATGTACATCAAAAACTCACATGAAGAAGACATTTAGTACTGTTCAGTAATTTTCCTAGTTATCTTTTATAGACTCTTTTTTTTTTAAAGCCTATCTGCACTAGTTTGGCCAGGAGGGATTATACCTCCCTGCATGGTCACTGACAGGTGGTTATCTCATCAAATCAGCTCTCAATTAACATAAGAAAAAGGGGACCATGGGGGACCAATGGTCACCGCTTAGGCATTGTTTGCTATGTAGAGAGCGCAAGTAGCTATAAGTAGTGCAGTGGGGCTTTAATAAATATAGCTCTCTATCATTGACCTCTACATATAAATCAATGATTTCCTGGCAAAAGATCAGTTCATAGTTAGCTTTAGTCAGAGTTGGCATGATTTAAATCACCTTTATTTAAATCAAGAATTTAAATAAATTTATAGTGAAAATAAATAAATTTTTCACGTATTGCCAAAAGCATCATTTAAACATTTATTATGACAAGCAATCTGCTTGTGCTTTCATTCTTTATACACATCCAAGTAATGTGCAGAACACAATATTATAATAATAGCAATGATAATAGTAATAATAACAATAATAGTGATAATAATAACAGTAATGATAATAATGATAGTAGTAATAATTATTCATTTTCTTTATTGTGTACTATCTTGCTGATTTCCTTGTGTATGTTGAAATGCCAAATAAAATGTAAAATACAAAAAAGTATATGTTGCTTTCGGATATGGTTTGGACTTTAATACTAGGAGCCATCAATATGGAATGACAGTGAGGACTTTGAGGACTTTGACCTCCTGTATCTATTTGTGCCGTTTGAGCGGAAACTCCTGAAATTTCCTTTCTGTTCAGTAAAGCAAAACACTGAATTAAACATATGTAGGTAAAACTGTTCTATCGATCTCAGTGCATCTGGGCATTCAAACGTGTACTTTATTTATGAATTATAAAAGGATATTAACCAATAAGTAATACTATTAGAAACTAAGTCATGTATTTTAGTGCCTAGAAAACTGCCTACATTGTAGATGCAGTCAGTTCAGTTGGCGCAGCAGCTAATTTGCAAAGATTTTGAATCCATTCTTAATATATTTTGTTTGCTTAATATTATCCCATGTACATTTCTATTGTTTCTATAATATACTGAGGTGCAAAGTTTGCAAAATATCACAAAATGATGATTTTTTTTTTTTTAGTTGAACAATTTCCTGTTTTACCTTGACCCTTTTTATTTGGGGGTAGTTCTAGACGTATCATGACAAAGCTGACTTCCTGTGATATGTTTTATCTCAATATTGCAATGTTGCCAGGGTTTTGTAACTTTTGTTATGATCAGTGCATATTGAATACCGGATGTTTGTATTGAGAGACGCAGTCAGTTCAGTTGGCACAGCCGCTAATTTGCAAAGATTTTGAATCCATTCTTAACATATTTTGTCTGCTTAACTCATATCCTGCCATAAGGCCGCATGCACGCTACCGTAATAGTGCTTTTTACACACGAGCGCGCTATCGATTGGCTGCTTAATTCACGTTAGCGACCCATTGCTTCGGTGCTTTATGCATGATTGCTCGCATTCATAATAGCAGTTATTGTTCATGCTCATTGTACTGTGCCTAGTGCTACGCACGCGCTATTGATAGCACCATCGCGTTAATCAGATTATCTCAAAATTAACTTGGCACAGGGGGATTTAAGGCTTGGCACAATGGGGATTAGCCCTGTGGCATTAGGCTGTATTCATTATGGCAGGATAAGAGTTAATATCATCCCATGTACAGTACATTTATTTTGTGTCTATTACTGAGGTGCAAAGTAAAGGAAATATCACAAAATTTTGATTTTCTTTTTGGGTGCTAGTTACAACAGTTTCCTGTTTTACCTTGACCCTTTTCATTTGGGAGGAAGTTCTAGACGTATCCATGACATACATGTAGCTGACTTCCTGCGATATGTTTTTATCTCAATATTGCAATGTTGCCTGGGTTTTGTTATGATCAATGTAATATTGAATACCGGATATTTGGATTGGAAGTGGTCTGATGTCATTCCTCCATGTCATTCCTCCATGTCATTCCTGCCATGAAGAACGTAGTTTGAAGTACTGTCCTCTGCTCGGGAGGATATTTATATTTGGCCCGTACCTACAATATGGCTTCTTGAAGTGTGTCCGCCAGTGCAATGGTTACTGTTTCTACATGCTCTTCTTAATCCACGTTTACACATCAGAGTCTAGTTTTCATGGTTGATTAATTTGTTTCTTTGCTAACTTCCACATGCGTTTTGTAGTTATTGTTTTGACCAGTGGACTTTGAACCATGTGTGAACTTCAAGGCTGCTTTATATCTGATCTTATGTGATTTACTCAAACTAACAAATGTTGCTGTGGTGTGTTCAGTTTGGATGTAATTCTGTAATTCAAACTGGAATCAGCTTTGTACTTGGATGAATAAAGTCTTGTAAACCGTTCTGAGTTGTAGTCTGAACCAGTTTGGAAGTAACGCTGCATAAGGTTGGACAGGCCTTCAAGACTATCCTCTAACATCTTTTAACTCACTTTCCAATAACTCTTCACATTAATAGGACTACCGGTATGAGGTGTCTGCAAGGTCTAGAATGATTTGCTCTGAAATAATCTAACCAACTTTGCTGTGCCCGTGTGCCGTGCCTAATTTGGGAAATAACCCCGCATTTGGAGGGAAAGGACTTTGAAACCATTCTGTAACGTTGTCCAATCCTTGTTGTCCCCTCTGTTGCCATGCCTGGAATGATCCGGTCAGCTCTGAACAGGAGCCTTCGCACAGGAAGCGAGAGCAGCGGTGGGGAGCTGAGTCCAGTGAACCACTTGGCAGAATGGAGAGAGCGCTTGGAACGCTCTTTCCATGAAGATGATGACGGTAAGCTTAAAGATGATAAGAGAATCAGGAGTCTCTAGGAACCATAAACCTTGGTGTGCCCAGAGACACTCTAGGTCTCAGGTACTCTATTTATTAAGGTGTAAACACACATAAGGAACCTGAGAACGCTGTTGAGCAAACCTGCCAGTGAAAATCTGTATGAGCATTACTATTGAAAAACAGAAAAAAAGTTGGAAATTATGTATTCTAGATGTATGTATCCCCTCATGTATTAAACTGTTTATCTTTTGAAGACATGAGTAATATTTCAGCTCTTCTTTTGCTTAGTTCCAAGTTGATACTTCAGTATTTTTAGCCTTTTTTTACTCACAAATCAATAATGTCAGAGTTAACCTTATGTCCCTAATGTACATACACATCATCGGCGTATGAATGAAAGGACAAATAAATGTACAGATCTGTTGGTTCATAATATGTGCCTTCACGGTTGTTTCATCGCAAAGCATGCCGGGACAAATTTCTAGTACGGCAGTAGATTTTCACCTTCGCCGCGATCAGCTGTTCCATTGCCAACAACGGGATTTTTATCCTGTCGAATCAACATGACATCATAATCTTGTACAGGATCTGTTATTCTGCAGTGATTTTCTTTCATTCCAGTATCATTTGTACGGTAAGAAACCAAAGTCTGTGATTATGTATTTTTATGACCATCCTTCAACCTAAAACACGAATGTTTAGCAGCTTAAAAAGGCAAACCACTGACGCAAACTGCACACACACACACATTTGAACATATGGGACTACATATTCATACAAAGGAACCCACTCTCATTAGCCTACTTTACTTCGTATTATCAGCTTTATTTTTTGAAGGATCGTCATAAAAATACATAATCACAAACTTTGGTTTCTTACTGTACAAATGATACTAGAATTAAAGAAAATCACTGCAGAATAACGCATCCTGTACAAGATTATGATGTTGATACGACAGGACAGTTGTTGGCAATGGAACAGCTGAGTGCGGCGAAGGTGAAAATCTACTGCCCTACTAGAAATCTGTCCCGGCATGCTTTGCGATGAAACAACCGTGAAGGCACGTATATGGACAAAACAACATGAATAAACAATGTATTGTTTTTAGCTCAGTATTTTTTACTGTGTACCTGTAATTTTTATCAACTTCAATATGTATTCTTCACAGATTCATTGTTGCGAATTTGCATGTTGAATTTAATGTACTATATATGCATGTCTTCTCTAATAATAATAATTCTCTAGACTCAAAGAGTCATTTCAATGTGTTTGTATGCTGTGTGCATGGAAAGTAATTTGCTCTCTAATGGAATACCCCTCCCCCTTCTCCCGTTCATAATTTGTTGTTTCATATCAGCTTCATTATCTGGATAATACTGGATATATAAAATTCTTAATATACTATATTGTATTAAGTACATTCTTTAAAGTAGATGATTTCTTTTCTCCTGTTCTTCTTTATTACACTTCACATGTACATGTAGATTATTACAAAGACTTGCAGAAAATCATAAATACACAAATTACCAACTTCTTTAATAATGCAATGGTTCACTACTAATACATTACCTGATGCTTTGAAAGAAATGTCCTATACGAATGCTACAATACACAATTACAATACAAGGAATGCCTCTAAGTTTCACCAGTGGAAAGTATCTTCCAGCACTGTTGCAATTTCTCTTCGCCATAATGACACATTACAACATTCTTTACAATCAATTCAGTTCACCAAATCGTTTAAACGTAAACTTAAGCAGCACTTCTTGGCATTGTATGATTTTCTTAAATGATATCTTGTATTTGTATGCGTTGTTTATCCCTTTACTCTTTTCCAACAGACTGAGCTTTATATTGTTAATTACATTGTGACGCGCTCAGGGTGTGCCCATTCATCAAGCCCCTGTGGCTTTTACGGATGCACCTTTTTCCATTTTATACTGTTAGTAGAATCAATTATGTCTTCTTTGTTTTTTGTTTTTCCAATGTGTATATATATATTCAATGTATATCTTTCTTCACCTATTTTTTACAACAATGTATAATGTCATTTTTACTGTGATTGGAAACGAAGTTCAATTCAATTAAACTTAAGCCAACTTAAATAGCAGTATGCATCACTATTAAACTGAAAGATAACAATATAATGACATATACATGTAATTAGAACATGGCTCTGCAGGCAATACAATAGGCCCTTAAGTTGATTCCTTGAAAGCCTTTGCAGTCATGTTCAATGTTCATTATAATATTGTTACTTCACATGGTATATATATTGCCAAAAAAGAAGATTTCTCTTGTATTTTTCTTCATTATTTACAAATGAAGTAGTTTACAGTCATTTAGATCATTTAAAAACCATTTCTTTAATAGTTGATGATTGTTCATATACATATATATATTTCCATTTATATTTACAGCATAATGGCATTTATTTGCAAAAAAACACACATAACAATACAGAACATTCAGATGGTGATATACTTTGGCATTAATTGCTCTGAGTTTAATTTCATGAAAATCATAGCTTTAGAATTATGGTTGCAGGTAGGTTTTGGTTTAGGATTATGATTAGGTACTGTATAATGTTTAAGTGAAGGGCTGAAGTGTATGTGGAGGAATGGAGTGCAGAGTATTGTTGTAGGAGAAGATGTTATAAAGCAAGAATGCGAGAACCTTCAGAAGCATTAACAAGAAATTGTATATTTTGGGCCAGATTTTTGTCTTTTGAAGGTGTTCTTGTTTACACATGAGTGGCATGACATCTGATCGGAGCCAGAAGGGCTTTAGCTGTTATACTAAATTAACCTTTTGCCTACAGGAAACTGGGGGGTGTTTCACAGAGACTAAGATCGACTTTAAGTTTGACTTAACTATGGCAGGCCAATCATGCCACTGGTTTCTCTCACCATTGGTCTCTTACAGTGTAATTATGATCTTTAGATAATACAGTGTATGTTTTCCTTCAATAATGAACTATCAAAAAACATAAATTCTGTAGATATGTGACCATGATTTGTAAGTCCCCTGAGAGACCAATAATGCCAGTAAATGGTGAGAGCAAACAGTGGCATGAATGGCCTGCCATAGTTAAGTCCAACTTAAAGTCAATCTTAGTCTTTGTGAAACACCCCCAGGTTGTTCCTGTACTAAGTCAATGGGAATGACAGGATTCAGAATTCAACGGGTTAACACAGACATAACACCCTTCTGGCTCTCAACAGACGATTAGGAAGCCTAAATGGAAAGTGCATTCATCGGATAAACTCAACGTCTTGATCTGCAATTACAGATTTAATCAATGTTCAGGATTCTTTAAAAAGAATGTGATATTATGTTTTATGGAGGGTCCATTTTAATAGGCATCTACACTTGAATGCATGTAGGTTGTTATATTGTCTGATCAGAGACAGAAAGATGTTTTAAACTCTATGCAAGAGTTCTATAAATATGAGTTACTGCCTCTCTGGCTCTCAGTCTCAGCAGGAGATAAAATACAGTACTGCTGAACATGTTTCCTTGGTTAGAGTAACATATCCATCCCATGGATTTAGGATATTGAGGACCAATAAAAATAAAGACTTCATTTTTATTTATAAATAAACAGAAAGATGTCTCATGAGATTTTAATACATATTTTCCTTTCAAGTTAGTAATAAATGCACAAAAGGAAAGAATAAAGAGGAGAAGAACAAGAACAAGAAAGAGAAGAGAAAGAAGAATGAGGAGAAGGAGGAGAAGGAGGAGGAGGACAAAAAGAAGCAGGAGCAAGATGAGGAAGAAGAAGATGACAAGACGAAGAAGAAGAAAAAGCAGGACAAAGAAGAAGAAGAAGCAGGACGAAGAAGAAGGAGGAAAGAAGAAAAGAGAAAGAAAGAAATAACTGAGTCACCTGTCTATGTAACCATACTTGCTACTGTTCCTTTGGCCTGATCTTTTCTTTACATCCTATCAAATGGCTGATAAATAATGCGCAATTTTCAACAAGTGTTACTTTAATGAAAAAGTGATAAAAAGAACTACCTTTAGAATGTTTAAATATTGATTTAAGACATCAAACCTTGTACAGTTATTGACTTAAGATCTGGGCCCTCTTTCTTAAAACGTGCTAGGGATAAAATTATATGACATAGTTGCTATCAGCCAATCAAATGCAAGAATTGCAGTAGCTGATATCTGTTCTTGCGACGTGTCTCCAATAGCAAGGGCCCTGGATTGTAAAATATGTATCCAGGCTTGAGGATTGCAGTAGCTAAATATGCCCCCTCCCCCTCCCCCTCCCCCTCTTAATGAAACAAAGTAAGGCTGCAATACTTAGGGTACATTCTTGAACCAATTTTTTAAACCTAGAATCATGGTTTTGAAACACATATAGTTTAAAATATGATTGCATTCATGCATTTTTTGCTGGATGTAAATTTGAATGTTTAAGATGTAGGATCTCAAATATGGAAAATGGCGCTCTAAATCATTGTTTCATGCATGTATGGAACAGACCGTGAGTCAATAATACAGAGCCTGAACTATTGTTAGTGCAGTCTATCACCAACGGAGCCTCTCCCCCTCTCCTCCCCCTCTCCCCCTCCCCTCTCCCTCCTCCCCAGTCTTAGATTTGCTTGAGATACTCATTGCAAATATTGTAAAACTGGTTATCAGTACAAATAATCACGAAGCAAGAGCTATGTGAATACAAAATTTGAGCGTTCCCTGAAAAAAATGTTTTGTAAACTTGGGTAGCGTAGTATTGCAGAAGAGCATATTCATGTAGTCTAGTAACTTGAAGACTATAAGTTGAATTTTTTTTGAAAGAGGGAAAGAGGTGCTATCTGATGACAATGCTGTATCCACTGTGATTCAGCGACAATTACTCCTGGCTTCAAATCATTAAAGACACAGGGTCAATGTTAGGGTAGCAAGTGGGTTTTAGGATAGGTTTAGGGTAACAATGCACCAATCATCAGAAAATATAATTTGTTTATAGCAAGAATGTGTGAAATCGTCTTTTAAAAACTGTACCTGGCATTCTATAGGTTAAGGACTACTTATATGAAGAAAACAAAGGATAACATGAAACCCCACTCATGGAACCCCCGTCCGACTTGGGTTCCGTACATGTACGCATGCGTCGACTAGTCTACTCCACAAGTCGTTTTTATGTTTACTGAGAGTGTATTTAAGCGGTAACATCTCTTTGTAGAAGTAATATTTGAAGCTCATACTTTGAATATAGTAAAACAACATGGAACCCCTTACATCAAGTGCAAAATATGTTTTAGTGATTGGTATAATTTATTAAAATGCTTATTTTATACATGTGTCTTTTTCAGTGTCAAAGTTAAACATTTTATAAGTTTAGGATATTTGCTGTGGAGCACTTGTAGCGAAAGCATGTGTCTTAGAACCTTAGGTACTGTACCTAGCTTTACTGTGTTGAATAGTTTGGTTTGAAGCCATATGTTGTATTTATTGTTATGTCTTTACCAGGTTCCCATGTAAACCGTCAGTCTAACTCACCGGTTAGAATGCTTGCTGCAAAGCCAAAGGAGCGGGATATGTATGACAGCTCTCCCAACTACAGCCCATTGCCAGGTAAGAGATCTACTCAAATATTTATTATGATAATAAGGAGGAGGAGAAGGAAAAGGAGGAGGAGGACGAGAAGGAGAAGGAGGAGGAGGAGAAGGAGAAGGAGAAGGAGGACGAGGATGATGATGATGTTACAGTTAACAACTAAATTATTCATACGCCTTGTAAATTTGATGTTTTTTGTGATTTTCGTAACTCAAGAAATAAAGGTGGACTGGTTGAATTAGGGCCTCTGTTGAGTACTTTTAGATCTAAGCTTAATATATCACAATCTAATGAAACACAAATAGGGACAAATCAATTTTCACATCCTTAAAACATTACAAAACTTGATAAGGGTATGAATAATTTAGGTGTTAATTGTATGTTGATGATGGTAACAATAATGATGATAATGATGATCATCATGATGAAGATGATGCTGAAGGTAAGTGATGATAATTGAATCGATGATGCTGATGGTGGTGATGATGATGAGTTATATTGATAGTGATGATGGTAAATGATGACTGAGTTGGTGATGATGATGATGATGATGATGATTGTATTTATTGCCAATATATGACATCACCTATTGAAACACATCTCAGCCCAAAACTTTTCAATCTTTCCCTGCCATCATAAATCACATATTACATCCATTCAGCATCATGACTTTGAACTCTGCAGGACAAGTAATTGATCTTTCTCTGTAATTGAATCAGATTGATCACAGTCTTTACGGCAGACTAACATCTGTTTATCAAGAGCTGTTACTCGCTAATGATTTGCTTCTAATGAGTAATTCATTAACTTCATGAAGGTGCTCTAATGTCCTTCATGCACAAGGAACCTTGCAAACTCATTTTCTACCCACTATTCTTATGAAGGTATACTAGTACTTCAATCAGTGAAGGATTAATAAGTGCTTGTTGCTTTGGGATAAGAAGGAAGAGCGTATTAAAGAGGCATTGATGAGAAGGGAGAGTGAAAGGCCATTGAGGGAAAAGACGAGAACTAATTGAGTGGGAAGGAAAGAGGAATGGAGGAAGAGGTAGAGAGGGAGGAATGGAGGAGAGGGGGAAGGGAGAGATGAGAGGGGAAGGTAGAGGAAGGGGGGATGGCGAAACCGTGAATAAGTTTCATTATAGTGACTTTCAACTGTCGTGTCAGTTTAATTCATGTGTTTTTGACTGATAACCATTTTTTGAAAACAGATAATTTTTAATTTTGGCACTAAAATATATATATGTACTACCGAAGATGCATGTGTACATGTATGTATGTATGTATGTATGTATGAAATGTATTAAGAAACCAGTTTGCGTATGAGGTGATGGTTCAGTACAGTCAATTAAAAAACATCAGGGGTAGGGAAAAGTTAGCGACTGCAACCCCCCCCCCCTCCACATCGTACACCATAGTACGATTTGTTTGCAATATCGCCTTTGGCTTGACAAATCCCAAATCGTTGATGTATTAAGTACTTTATAAAAGCGGAATATTATCAATGATAAAATCTGTAGCAAAGTCGATGCTCTTCCCTTGGATGGATTGTCCTTGAGGCTCATAGATTAATCTTGTCCTGTAGCAGTCACGTCCGTCCATCTACATGTACCATCGGTGGTTCGGAAGATGAAGTACATGTAGTTACCTTTCTCTTGGCTGTGTTTACATATAAGAGCCTTTCACACTAGAGCAAAGTTACGTGGAACTTGTATAAAAAGAATCGTATTAAGAATCATTGTAATAATGATAGTAACATCTCTTGTTCACCCAGGGTAGCCTCATTAGTATTAATACTGTTCTCTGTGAGGACCCTGCAATCATATTATTACCCCGCCTTTAGCCGAGCTACCATGAAAAGGCGCTCAATATAGTACGCTGTTGACCATAAAGGTGGAATGAATTTAACAAATCTCTTTTTATGAAGTGATCAAGAAGATATACGGTAAACTTTATCTGTGAAGAATAAATCATTTTCGTACAATCACTTTATGAAAAGAGGTTTAACAAGTTTAATCCAACTTTATGGGCAACAATGTACATGTATGTGAAAGGAGCATACACACTGGATAATAACATCGTATAAAGAAACGTTGTATAAAGAAACTAGTTTTGAAGAGTTCTTTTGGCACGACAGCTGGCCAATCATCTGTGTGCAGTAGCTATAAGCTCTGCCCAGTTATACTGTTTTCGTATGTTACATCCAGATGAGAACGTGACCCATATTCCTTGAGTTTTTGTTAACGATGGTGGCTCATGTCTTTCTCCATACAACATAAACATGCATTTTGCTATAATATGTTTTGTTCTCTGATCTTATGACTAAAAAACTAAATAATTACTATGTAAGTGACTAACTGTTTGTTTTTTCGTCTAGCCATACATGTGCAATGAATTTTGGTAGTCTGAGGTCTGAACAGGGCCTACTTCTAGCCTTTCAGCATGGACCCTAGTACATCTACATGTATGCTTTGTGGTATCTTTGATGCATTATGTATGCATAGCAGAGATGAGGCCTTTCAGTTTCAGCATGGACCCTAGTACATCTATACTCTTTTCACACTTGTTTTGCTTAACCCCGTACTTTGCTTAGCCCCGTACTATCCTTAACCCCGGACTAACTTTTTTGGCTTTTCTCACTGCAATTCATTAGCCCCGTACTAGCCATAGGCATATAGCGTGAATATTCATTAATTCGCTCCACTGCGTAGTCCCGGACTATTTTTTGTTTCTGTTCTCATTCATTTTGCTTGGCACCGCAATTACGGAGTTAGCACCACAATTGCGGGGTTAGCCCTGCTATTTTGCAGGGCCAGCTAACCCCATACTATACATGTAGGTGGGGCTAGCCCACTTTGGTAAATACGTGTCTGAACAGAAAGTGGAATAAGCTTAACCCCGGACTATAGGTGGGGCAAAGACCCCCCTTTAACCCCACCCATAGTCCGGGGTTAAGCAAAATTTTGCCAGTGTGAAAACAGTATTACATGTCTGCTTTGTGGTATCTTTGATGTATTATGTATGCATAGCAGAGATGGGGTGAACAGAATCAGATTTATAGTGCCTAAGGAGAAGAGTGGGTAAGGGCAGACATTAAAGGGGAAGTCCACCCTGATATTAAGTTGGGTTTTAATAGGATACATTAATGTAGCTCTGGAAATGAATGAATAAATAAATCAGTAGATAAATAAGCAAATGAATAAATAAATAATGAATGAATAAAATAGATAAATGAATAAATAAATGCATGCATGAATGAATGAATGAATGAATGAATGAATGAATGAATGAATAAATGATTTAAATAATGAATAAGTAAACATCAAATTAACATAAAAGAGAAGGACCTTGTGGTAACAAACGTTATCGTTCATATGCAATATTAATGGCCTCTTTCACCTGCGTGAGCTTGTTTAAAGATCTTTTACTTTTAATCTCTTACCATTAATTATCCAACGCAATTTCTCATGCTTCTGATTGATGGCCCTTATGAGGGCTAACCTTACAATCTGATTTACTCGGACATAACAAAACAGTGCTCAAATATTTCAACTGGATTGGAAGTGCGCCTTAATTTTGCATGTAAAGAGATCATCCTTTCCCTGTGCAATCAACGACGAAGCATCGATTTTGCTCAACCTTCACAGATTTAGGGATACAAGCTAGTGCATATCAGCTATCAGTATCAGTGTGCAGGCTCAAATCCTTTTCAGTCTTATGGGGCATTGCAAGAAAGTTGCAATCAATTGCAAATCCCCAAACTCAAGCGTAAGTCTTGCGTTTAATTGCAAATTTGCAATTGATCGCAACTCGACTTTCTTGCAACGCCCCATTAGTAAGAGCGAGAGAGGGGGAGAATAAAAGCTAATAATAATAATAATAATAATCTTTTATAGTCCACTCCAAATTTTATTAAACCGAAAATGGAAATTCTTTGTGCCCAATTGATCGTGAGCCCGGCAGCCACTGAGCAGCGCCAGATCGACATTGCTCTATCCCTTAGTGTTGAACGCCAAACAAGGTAGCAGCGACTCCCATCTTTTAACGTCTTTTGGTATGACGCGGCCGGGGTTCGAACCCACGACCTCCCGGTTGTGAGGCGGACGCTCTACTGACTGAGCCAACACACCGGTATGTATCTAGTTAACTTAATTTAATTGTTAAAACTTTAATCCTAGGAAATTTAGGAGACTAGTGGGGCGTTGCAAGAAAGTTGAGTTGCAATCGATTGCAAATATCAGTTGCAAATTTTGCAACTTGCAATCAATCGCAACTTTCTTGCAACACCCCATTAGTGTGTTAGAATTTGTCTGAACGAAGAGACTATGCAGACTGCATTCCATACTGTAGTTAAAGGGGAATTCTACTCGCATATTATCTTGGTATTAATAAATGCAGAAAATGAGAGAAACAAATAAGTGAAAGTTTGAGCAATATCCAATTGAAAATAGGAAAGTTATGAATTTTTGCAGATTTTATAAGTGAAACATTCATTTCCAACACTGTGATGTATCTTTCGAGCTTCTCTCCAATTTTCTCTGTGAAGAAAATTTCATAAACTTTCATTTTCTTAGTTTATGATGAGGGAATAGACTTGTTTCATGCAGGGGTAGATTAAAAATATATTAGCAATTTAATTATATTTAGGGTAAATGTACGATTGAAAAGTTTCTAAAGGGAAAATATAATTTTTTGAAGATTTTTAGTACAGGGCAAATGGGAGAAAACCTCTCATCATACGTCGCAGAGTTGCCAATTGATGTTTGATTGATCACACCTTCAAAAATTCATAACTTTCTTATTTTTAATTGGTATTTGCTCAAACTTTCTCCGACCTGTTTCTCCCATTTATCTGCTTTTATTAAAACCAACTTAATATCAGGATGGACTGACTGGCCCTTTAAAGCGGGACTGCACTACTTCTAGCTACTTGCGCCCTCTATATAGCAAACAATGCCTAAGCGGTACCCGTTGGTCCCCCATGATCCCCTTTTTCTTATGTTAATTAAGAGCTGAGTTGATGAGATAACTACCTGTCAGTGACCACGCTGGGAGGTCTAATCCCTCTTGGCCAAACTAGTGCAGACAGGCTTTAAGCTGCTCCTTGCAACAGCCAAAGACTGACAGAACTAGGCTCTGCTCAAGACATTATGGAATTGTGTTAAAGTATCAAATGAGAGTCTGTACTAACAGACTAATCAACCACTATCAGGAGTAACTGGAGCTAAATGTTTTTAACAAGGGAATAATAGTCTAGTTTTGCACTTTCACACTCCATTTTGAAAAGTTGATAGGCTTCAAAATGATTCCAAAATGTACATAGGCAATTATCTAAATATAATTAAATTCAATGCATACATCTTTGTGCAGTGCATTGATACAAATGTTATCAACCTGTCACAAATAATTGTTTTTCAATGGTCAGAATGCATAATGCATTTACATGTATGTAGTAATTGTTGCTACATGTATGTACCTGTACATGTACTGTAGGTTGGACAAATATTATGGCTTAGCCTACCCAACATCACATAATACATGCTATTTGCATTCACAGTATTATGCGTTACAATTATTCGTAGCAGGCACTTCAGGAAGACGTATGTATTAAATTTTATAATTACATTGTGAAAATGGCCTACACGTACTGGCCAGTAGCATGTTGAACCTTCACTCAAGATTGTCGCCATTCTCTGTTTCGAGGGCATCGCCAACTCTGTTGATTCAAGTGTTATTCCAATAATTCTGTGGGTGCGCTTTTCAAATTTTTAACAAAAATGATTGTTTCCAAGATGGAAAGGGGCTTCCAAGATCCGTCACAAGTACCTTGAGGGTATTATGTGCTCAGACTCCTCGGAGCCAAAAGAGCGTTAAAGGGAAAGTTTATCTGGATATTTAGTTGGTTTTAATAGAAGCAGAAAAATGAGAGGAACAGGTCAGTGAAAGTTTCAGAAAATTCAGATTAAAAATAAGGAAGTTATGAATTCTTGAAGTTGCAATCAATCAACACAAATTGGCAACTCTGTGACATATCTGCGAGCTCCCCTCCTGTTTACCCTGTACTAAAAAAAACTCTAAAATTTATGTTTTCCAGAAAAATTGTCAATCATACATTCCCCCTCAATATAATTATTACAAAATGTGTTTATACAACCCCAGTATGAAAAGAGTCTATTACGTCATCAACAACTGAGAATTTTCTGTACAGAGCAAATTGGAGAGGAGCTCACAGTGTTACCAATTTGTGTTTCGCTCGCAGCATTTAGAAACAGGATGATTTCGGGCAGCAAAATGTCTGAATATTTAGGCAACCAGTTGCTCAAATAAACTTCTTTTTGATATTGACATGTGTCTCATATCTTTTATATCAAAATTCCTTTTTTACCTTGCTCGCAACATTTAGAAACAGTATAACTCTCGGCAACGAGTTAGTTGCCCTAATATCCTCTTATTTCAGTGTCGGTATGACCAAACATATGGGGGGGGGGGGTGTTTCACAAAGATCCTTAGTTGAACTTATCTCTAAGTTGGACTTAACAATTATGGAAAGCCGTTAGCATCTATGAAAATATTTTGGACAAGTTATCTTAAAAGGCATAAAAAGTTGATTCAAATCATTCATATTTTCTATTTATCAAGGAGATTTCATGTTCTTGATGTGGAATTAATAAAAAGTCTAAAATACTTGAGTTTTCGCTATTGAATATATTTTATTTTAAGGCTACAAATGGCTCTCCATAATTTTTAAGTCCAACTTAGAGTTAAGTTCGACTTAGGATCTTTGTGAAACACCCCCTTGATGTTTGTATTCATATATATTCGGCTGCGAGGCATACATTATTTTATATCTTATCTAGTGTGTTGATTACAAAATAAAATTTATACCAAGTAAAAGTGTCCTTTTTTTTTGGTTTTGTTGTTGTTGATCATTCGCTGTGCTCGCATGCCACATTTAGAAAGCAAAAAAATGAGCCCCATATAGGTGTGTACTTGACGAATGCCAGAGTAATGCAAAATTGTGGTGACACTAATTATGTAATGTCTTCAAAGGGTGCTGTGACTAAGTAAAGGTTGAAAACGCTGCTGTTGTTCTTTCTGATACAGTGGCCTCCGTCACTCTCTCTCATCAGCATCGTCATAATCATCATCGTGCAAGGTCTGTTTTGAAAGCCTAGCATGGTGCTACTACTAGAATGGGAAAGGACTTGACGCACTGTTGTTCTTTCTGATGCAGTGGCCTTCTTTGCTCGCTCTCTCTCTCTCTCTCTGGTCATCCTCATTATCCGCACAGCACAGAATGAAAACAGATCTGTTTTGAAGGCCTAAGACGGTGCCAAAGTTACGAGAATGAGAGAAGACTCATCTCAATGCCGAAAGTTCTTTCTAAAGAAGTGACCTCCTTCTCTCACTACCGGTATCTCTTATCATCATAGAATGGAAACAGGTCTGTTTTGAGAGCCTAGCATAGTGTCACTGCTAGAATGAGAAAAGGGAAAGTTATCTCATTGCAGATAGGTGCCTCCTTCGCTCTCCGACTCTCATCATCATCATCGCTTGCTCGCGCTCTCCTAGATCCATCGTAGTCCGTAGTCCAGCTGTTGAGATGTAGAGTGGTTTTGAAGAAGACTCGAGTATTATCTAAAAGTACTTAGTGATCAGTTCATTGGAAAGCAGCATTTCTTCTCTCGTTTTGCAATGAGGAATCCCATCTTTCCTCCTTCTTATTTCTTTGCTCATTCTGTCAATTTGGCGAAACGGTTGGACCAGACAGACGTGATGATGACTATGTGAAACACCTTTTCCTTCTTGTTTAGAAAGAGAAATCCCACCTTTCTCTATCATTTTGATTTCCTTCTGCAATCTTTAGAGTTGGAAAGCCGTGGTGGAGCAGACACATTTTATTTGAGAAGACAAACTGCTCATTTCCTGTGAGACCACACCTCTTTGTTCATGCAACTCACTTTCTTGCAACATTTACATGGTCTTCCAGTTGTGAAGTCGACGAGTCTCATTTTGGAGTATTCACTTCTTCTTTCTTGTTTCTCAAAAAAAAAAGTGGCTGTCTTTCATGTTTTTGATCAACTCATTGGAATCTAACAGTCTGTTTTCTCTTTGCTCTCAAAGTGCCAGCCCATCTTATCTTTTGTTCTTCACTAACGGATCACTTTGCCTCTGTCATGCTTGCATGGCATTCATGCCATGATGACAATGTGCGTTCCTAAAATGTTCTCTCTCTTGTCTCCGGAAAGCATCAGGTTTCATATCAGGAAAATGGGATTTGGAATTGCTTGTCATAGATCGTTGCATTAAAAAATATGATGGAATAACTTGTCTCATTTCAGGAGGATGCCTTTCAATTCTGTGCAGTAGCTTACTAATAATAAAGTTATTTGGAATTATTTGGAATTTATTCTAATCAAGCCCAATGGATTAGGTGCTCTATATTTAGAAATCATTCTCATATCCCTACTTTTCTAGGGGTACATATATGTGTGGAAGTTGTGATATACACGAAGCAATGTCAGTTTCACGCTCTCTGGCTTTCTCTGGGTAATGAAGTGGTGTGGGGTTATATTGTTTATGGCTGCTTCTCCAAGCATATCAATCTAAATTAGATTTCACGAGAGACAGGTGTATTTAGATTATCTTGTCATAAGGGGATCTATTAAAGGCAATGTTAAATCTGAGATGCACGGCCCTACGTGTTGTCAGTGTCTGTGATATGGTGTAATATTGAAGCCCCCCAAAAAAAATTCGCGCTTCAAAATGATCAAGAAGCGCCTCAAAAAAGTAAATATCTTTGAGTGACCGGTTTTACCATATTCGTGTTCCCCAATAGACTGTAGTGTTATGAAAACCATTACGAAAACGCAAAATTTCGATTTCCAATCATAAATATCTTGATAATCAGACAGGGGATCAGCTTGTAAAAGTCATGGGGTCCCTGACTGACCTAAAGGTTTATAATTATCATTGCAGCATGAGCTAAATCCAGGATTTTGTTTCAGAATCTGAGACAAAGTTACCGGATCCTTTTAAGGTTTACGATTCATTGTTTGCTTCGAGCCAGAATGTATTACCTTTCATATGTAAAGGGAAGGAATATATGACGCCTTTCATGAGCAGTTCACGCAGTACATCTAGACATACATTTTAATCATAAAATTTTTTTTGCTTTGTAAATTGTTTGTAAGTCATACAGTTGATTAGGATTTGTCATTTTGCACCTACTGTTCAGTAGTAATTTAAAAACTTATCTATTTAGCACTTAGTAAGATCTCACAATTATGAACCCAGTGTATCATTTCCACTCCTGTATTCTGTTCTGTAAAGCATATAGAGACATGCACTTATTCCTGTTTCTAGCCTATTTCTAGATAGATGGTGCTATAGAAATGCCTATTATTATTATTATTATTATTATTATTATAACTGTTCTATAGCATTTTGTTATACAAAGTTCAGACAACAAAATAATGTACAGCGGAACAATAAACTTATGTAGTCTGAAAGGGGATGAGTTATGATTAAGAGAAAGGTCAAGCTTGTTTGTTTCACACTGGATAGTACCATTTTTCATTCGCTCTGTCAATAAGACAATCTGATAACGAACGAAGGGCTGAATCTAATTGTACTTTATGACCCAGGTACATTGATTGGGATCTAGTCCATATATTATAAAATTGTTCGTTGAAGAGGCAGAAGGGCTTTAACCTCTATGTAAAGATGTATGAACTAATACCCTTCTGGCTCCCAGCTGATGAAAGTCATCTAACAGCCAGAAGGGCCTAATTTAAACGAGTATTATATTCTAGCTCATTTCCAACTATATGCTTTATCCATAGTTGCCAACCATTCCTATTTTGGGAGAAATGATTCCTATTTTTCTACCTTCAAACTTATGTTATAAACCCTATTTTGCTCTCATTTTCTGCAAACATCTGTAAGAAAGTATGCGGAATGCATTGTATTCCTAATGTTGGCTTTGGAGATTCTTAATTTTTGCTTTGGAAGTTTGGTTGGTATGTTTATCTGTTACCTGGGTAATATCGTCATCATTGATCACATATGAGAGCCAAAATGAAAACCAAAATGCCATTTACTGTAAAACAAGAACTTTTGTGACATGAAACTTAAACTGCATAGTCGAAATGGAGACGATTTTCATGGCAAGAAACTTTCACAAATCAAATTCAGTGATTGTGTTTAATTGTGGTTCAATTATGATTACTTCACAGCATGAAATATTCACGAATCTGAGAGTTGTACTATAAGACCTGTACTATAAGACAGCTCAAGGGAGATAAGGAAATGGATCTTTATAGGCAGGTGGTCTTTACGCAAGGCTCGACACTAACAGGTGCCCGGGACACTTGAGCGCCCAAAATCTAAGTCCGGACCCCCAAGATTTAAAAGTTTTGACATTAGGGCTCATGCATACATTATTTCAATGTTCAATCCGACCCTCTTCCAAACAAAAGTTAGTGTGGAGCAATGCTTTATAATGTAAGGGTTCCTTTAGTACATGTTTCAATGAAAAAACATTTCAAGGAAAGTTAAAAATATTGGTCTTTATAGACATGTCTTTATAGACATGTCTTTCTATACAGGTGGTTGCTGAAGGAGTTTTAACTGTAGAAGAAAATTTTACTGTAATGATATACTGTATGTATGCTGGTAGTACTGGTACCTGTAATATAATGTCTACATCTATGTGTTTAAGTTACTAAGTGACTCAATATCGTGCCATAAAATCTAATGGCTCCTACTGAGTGAAAGATGGTTGTACCATTCATTCTGCAGTGTCCATCTTAAAAGTCTTGTCCACTTCAAGATTTGACGTTTTGCCTTTTCCTCGAAATCTCTGTGTAGTGTTTAGGCAAACAAGTTCCATAATGAAGTTTATCTACTCGTAACTCATATACATTACATGTACATGTACAATTGGAACAATATTTGAAAGGAAGAGGCCTATAACCATCTAAAGAGGAGAAGAATTAAGGATAGGGCGAGGGGTAGGTGTACAACCACATATGGATTTTTAATATCACCAACTAGACAGAGACTGTAGCATAAATTAAACTGAGAGTAGGGTCAGGATGAAAGATTTCTTTTTGCGGGCTGCTTGCTTTCTTCCACAAGCATTTAGAGTATCGTTAGAACAGTAGAATTTGAAATTTTGAATTTCATCACAAAACAATAATAATAATAACAATTGGACGTTTTTGTATATATATAGCGTTTAACACGAAGGCATAATAGCATGTCTCTAGGCGCTTTACAGAACAGAATACAGAAGGAGAGGAGATGGTGCACTGAGTTCATAATTGTGGGATCTTTAATACAAAGTGCTAAATAGATGTATGTTTTCAAGTTACTTCTGAACTTTTCATATTTTTCTTTATTTCTAAGGTGTTCCGGCAAGTTATTCCTTAAATCAGTGGCTGCATATGCAAATGTTGATTGAAACCTCCAGGCTGTAGGCAGCTGTGTCTGTAGACTGTTTGTGATGGATAGTGATAAAACCGTTTCGATACGGCTCTGCGGTTACTCTGAAAATTTGATTAAAATCAGTGCACTTGATCATCCAAACGGTCCCCTAGCACAGAAGCGAGATTCTAGTCTGATGGGACAGATTGCTCTAAATTCAATCTTAGTAGGTGTGTAGTCCTAAACTTCAGACCCCAAAACATTTGTTTGATATGCTTTAAAACAAGTCGCAGTGGGTGTGTTGTCTTAAACTTCAGACCTCAAAACCTGTGTTTGATATGCTTTAGAATGAGTCACAGTGGATGTGCAGTCTTAAACCTGAGACCCTAAAATACATGTATGTTTTAAATATGGTTCATTTATGCATTCTGAGGCAGTGAACCACTTCAAACAAACCACACACACAAAAAATGGGATTATAAGCATACAGTGCCATTTACACTTTTGTAGCATAAATTATTGATTCCACATAGAGGCACCTTTTGTGGGCAGTTATTTTTTCAACCCCAAAGATATAGTGCCTCTTGCCAAGAGCTTAAGAGGAGACATCTGAGTAAATATACTTGTAAGGAAATGAAATCGTACAGGATTTGAAAAATTATTTTAATTGTAGAGCTTTCTTCTGAAGATATGAACATGTTGGATCATTTTAATTTGGTTTGCGGTTTAAATTCTACTACTGCTACTACTGATGCTACTACTACTACTACTTCTACTGATGCTACTACAGGCCATACAATATCAGGTGTCCCTGTTTTGCTGTTTTTTTTTAACTTTGGGAATATTTATCGTACTTATGGGGCGTTGCAAGAAAGTTGCAATCAATTGCAAGCTCCAAAATCAAGCGCAAGTCTTGCGATTAATTGCAAATTTGCAATTGATCGCAACTCAACTTTCTTGCATCGCCCCGTTAGTAAGAGAGAGAAAGAGAGGGGGGAGAATAAAAGCTAGATCTAGTTAACTTCATTGAATTGTCAAAAACTTAAATCCTAACAAAATCCAAGGAAATTTAGGAGACTATTTGGGCGTTGCAAGAAAGTTGAGTTGCAATCAATTGCAAATATCAGTTGCAAATTTTGCAAATTGCAATCAATCGCAACTTGCAATCAATTGCAACTTTCTTGCAACGCCCCATTAGTTACCATGGTAAGATTTTGTTTTCAAGTATTGTGCACTAGAAATTGTGAACCTTGTGGTGCATTTCTATATATTAATACGCAAAATCGCCGCGGGGGGTGCGTAACGGTCTGCCAATGTGAATTTTTTGACATCAAACCCGTCTTTCCTCGACCCTGCCCGCCTCTGCCGTGGCGCGGGAACGGCGACACAATTCCAAATGGATGGGATCGGGCATGCCGCGTGCCACGTCGACCCGTGGTCGCCGTCCATGTCGTTAAAAGGTGGTTTCGGGTCCCGGGAGGACGGGCGGACGAGCACGGCCGGCGTCGTCCGTGCAAGGAGGCGACGAACCCGCGAGTGAGTCGGCGAGGCGTGCACCCGCCCTCTGCACGTCTAATCAAAGAGATCACACTATCAAGAGACAGTCCAGTCCATGATGTGTTGTAGCAAATATGCACGTCGCAAAGGGTAGGGCCTATCCCGTGTTAGGCATCTTGCTATATGCAGTCTAATCAAAGAGATACTTTATCAAGAGACACTCCACTCACGTCATGTAGCGTAGCACATGCATGATGCGATGGGTTGGGCCTATCCCGTGTGAGGCATCTTGCTATATATACGCATCAGCCAAACTGACGTCAACGTAATACGTGGTTCTACGCTCACACACGTACACACACAGTCGAGATAATTCGTGCGACGGTTACAATATATTGGCACAAACAGTCCGATTTTTCTCGTAAAATCTTTACTTTGAATATATTTGTACAAATTCTGTGGACCATGCCAACATAATCATAGTCCAAGCTTCTGCTTTATTGGTCTTTTTATGAAAACTACATTGAAATCACAACAATAATAACGCAAATAGATTGTAAATGTCGAGACCATATAACTGAAGAGAAGAAAAATTCAGCGAGCTTAGGTAATATCACATGCCTCCGCACGGGCAACTCCCGCGGTGTCAGGCCAGTCACGGCGCTCACACAATGCAATTTAACCTATGCAGTAACTGCAGCACTCTAGCTATACTGCATGTAGTACCTGTATATAGCGTGTATTTAGATCATTCAATGTTTCATGTTTGAGCCGTGCAATTGTTGTTTTCTTTTATTTCTTTTTGAATGTGATGTGAATGTGAGTACGGTACGTACATGCTATTACAGAAGTGTGCAAGGAATGATAGGCCTACAGGTGGAAGGAGGCGCGGATCCAGGGGGCAGGGGCCTTGGTCCCCTCCCAGCAAAGAAAAAAAAGAGAGAGAAAGAAGGAAAAGAAGGAAAAGGGAGAGAAAGGGAAAGAAAGAAGAGGAAGAAGAAAAGAAAAGGTGTAAATAAGAAGGAGATGGGGCGCGAAGGGCCTTGCCTCCCGGGCTGTTGCCCCACCCCTCATCAACAAAATAAGAGAGAAGGAAGGAAAGGGAAAGAAAAAGGAAAAGAGGAGATAAAGAGAAAGAAAAAAAGAGGAAGAAAGGAAAAGAAGGGGATATCAGTTGCAATTTTCGCCAACAAGTTGTGAATCGAGGGCCAAAAACCTTGCCTCTCCCCCCCGCCCCGCCAACAAAAGAGAGCTAAAATGGAACAAAAAAGAGTAAGAAGAAAAGAAAAGGGTGAAAAGAAGGGAGATCAGTTGCGATTAATCCCGCCAAAAACGTGTGAATCGGCCCTTGCCTCCCTTCCCCAGCACCTAAAAGAGAGAGAAAGAAGGGAAGGGAAAGAAAAAAAGAGAAAGAAGAAAGGTAGGGAGATCAGTTGCGATTTTTCCCGCCAACAAGGTGTAGATCGGGGGCGCTTATACTGACGGGGCTTGGGTGCTTGGGGCCTGCCCCAAATGAAATTTAAACGTGGTTTATTTCTAATTCGATACCGGTGATTTACAAATGTTGCTGAAATGACATAATTTTCCGAGATTTTTAGTACATTATACTTTTGATGCGTTTGTTGGAAAATGACAAATTCCCAAATTTACAGTCGGGCAAAAAATATACTTATTTAGAGGCCTACATGTCAGGGTCCCGGAACGCAGGGCTCGGAGGGCTCGAGCTCCACCCCTCCCCACTTTTGTGGAAAAAGTATATTAAAGAGAAATAGAAAGAAAGAGAGAAAGAAAGAAAAATAGTGACCTGCCAGTGTCACAAAATAATGAGGTATCAAAATATGCTCATCTGACCGTGATTAAATGCCTAAACCCCCTGAGCTTCTGGGGGCTCCGCCCCCTGGACCCCACGCCAATGAGTGACCTGCCAGTGCCACAAATAAGGTATCAAATTATACTCATCTGACCGTAATTAAATGCCTAAAAACCCTGAACTTCCGGTGGCTCTGCCCCCTGGACCCACTCAATGGCCCTAAGGCGGACCCTGGATGCTTATCTGACGGTAATTTAATGCCTAAAACCCTGAGCTTCTGGGGCTCCGCCTTGACCCCGAATCACTATGAAAACGTTGAGCGGGGCTTGCATGTAAGAGTGGGGTGATGCGGATGTTTTGTCTGCCCCCCCAAAAAAAAAAAAAACGTTTTTGCTCATTACGTACCAATATTTGGCTCGCATAACTTCAAATTTGGGCCCCCTAAGGAATCCTTGATCCGCGCCTGGGTGGAAGGGATATAAAACAAATATACAATGACTCATTCTCGGAACAAGCTAAAACTATTCGCACTCAGGAACGTCAATAGTACTGTTTTAGCTAGATCCTCGAGTGTCATTTTATGTATATTTGTATATTATTTTCAGTGCGTGCATGACAACAATATTCGTATAGATAACAGGAGTGAGGATCCGGAAAGGGATAGTGAAAGAAGTAGGAACGAATTTAAGTGACGACAATAATCGTAATTAACGAAAGTAAAAGAAAGTATTAGTCTAAAATATATGCATCAATTTTAATTACAACTTATTGATTTCACTGTTTTCTTCCAATTTTCAAGTTTTATTACATGATACATATTTATAAAAAAAAATTCAAAATGATACATGGGACAGCAAACAAAAGGTTGATATTCTAACGAGTACAATATTAATGAAAAGAAGAAGAAAAATTATAAAATGATAAAAAGAAATTATCTTTAAAAAATATTATTAAAAATAAAAATAAATTAAAAAAAATATATAATAATATTGATAATAATAATCGTTAGCACATATCTATTTTCAACCCCCACCCTCCCTAGAATCCCGTGGATTTTCCACGGGTCCTGCTAGTTACCTATGATATTTCCAGAAAAAAAGCAAGATGCATACTACTACATTGTAAAGTGAAAGTCACAATTGTAATCAGAAGAAAGTGGTTTTAGCTTTAGAAGTGTTTCATTTTATTCCTTCATGACATTAATTAATTTATATGTACATGTACACATCTCTATAAGGGAACTGAGTCTATTCACAATCTTCTAATTCCTTTTTTGTGGCAGACTTTACTAAGAAATATATTGATTTAGTAGAGAACTATGCACATGGGTGGTGCCTCTGGCTGTGTTTGAAAATCCATGCACTGCCCCATAGTTCAGCTTATCAGGTTGATTTAATCACCACCATTTATTAAAGTCAGATTTTTCCTTCTAATGATGGGTTACTGACTTTCATGATGACACTCCCTCCCTCCCTCCATTTCATGCTAGGTGGGATAAGAAGAAGCGAGAAAAACGATATCATCAATGTGTGAGTTAAGCCTTATGCATTATGCATAATGCTGTACACTGTTGGAACAAAATGCTGTGTCCAACAAACAACGTACATGCAGTGCACTTCTCAATCCTGTATCCTTAACACCCAAGAAAGTGAGTAGACTTTCACAGTGGAGTGCCAGGAGTGTCAAGTCTGACAGACATGAGCGCTATACAAGAGCCCACTTCTATTATTATTATTATTATAGTACAGCATTGTTTTTTTCTAACCTTTTGCAAGTCATTAACACAATGTGTAATTATTATTATTTGTAGTACATACTAGTAGTAGAAGTAGAGGTGTTGTGGTCTAGTGGATAAGTCGTCGGACTGTGGATCACATGGTTTGCGGTTCGTGTCCCGCCACGGCACTAATGTCCTTTGGCAAGACATTAATCTACATTTCGCTGCTGGGGCGACAAAACCTCGTATCTCAACAAAAGTTAAATGTTCAGGAGAGTAAAAAATATGGCTGTCATAACACTGTATCCAATGGGATAGACTTCCCTTTGACTTGGTGTAGTGGCTTTATTTTTGGAGATAGAGAGCTGGGATTAGGATAGGTCATCACTTGACGGATCATCTAGTCATTAAAATAAAAAAGTGATTTTCCCCAAATTTTGAGATACAAGGTCTTGTCACCCCAGCGACGATTTGCCACTCTCCACCCAGGTGTTAAATGGGTACCGGTAGGAAGGAATTCCTTGAATGCTGTGAGCGCCGAAATCGGCTGCCTAGCAGAGCCGGGGTAATAGTTGGAGCGCCTTGAGCACCATGCATGGTGGATATGTGCGCTATATAAATATCCAATATTATTATTAGTAGTATTTATCATTTTTTAGCCATGGCAGATTCCTGTTTTCTTCTTCAGAGCTCTGAGTAGAGGAGTCTAGAAATTCAGAATTTACATTCAAGGTGAATCTATTTCTTTTGCTTGATATTTACCATGAGGGACAGTTCATAATGCACCTGCTTCTACTCATGCTGTCTCTTTAGAACCAGAAGGATGCTAGTAGTTACACTTATCATCAGGAGCATTTACACATATTTAAGTAAGGTAATTGACAAGAAATATAAGGAAATGGAACACTTCACATAGTAATTTTCTTTTTAGCCATACATTGATTGATTTTTTATTTTATTTTGAATGATACTATATGACCTTATACTAGGACTTAGAGATCAACCTAGAAAGTTCAGTGGAACCCAAGACGAATATTGTTGAATGATTGTTAACCTAGAGTTCTCTTCAGAATTTTGTTGTTTATATCCAATATGAACAAACCTTTCTTCTACTTCTAGAAGTTGTTGCCTTTATCCATTCAGTGTCAAACAATGATGAACTTCTAGAAGAATCCATATTGAGTGTCAAACCCAAATTAATTAAGAAAATTAATAAATGAATTTCAAGCTTCATTTTGTCTTACCTGCTTCTCACACAAACAGGTAAAAACACACAAACCAAAAAGTGTGCATAATTAAGAGTCTGAAGCACTTTCTTAACATGTATAATCTCATATCAGTTATTCAGGTTAGATACATTGTAGTACTTCAGGTTTATTGCCGTTTGGTCTACAACCGTTTGGTCTACAACTAGTTTGTCTACTTCCCATTTGCAGAGCTGCCAACTAGTACGGATTTCCCGTAATTGGTACGGAAATTAACGCTCATTACGGCAGTACGGAATGTTGTCTCAAATTACGGATTTAAAAAAAAATGATTTTTTTTTTTTTTTTTTTTTTTTTTTTAATTAAACGTAAGTATGATTTATCGTAGCGGGTGCTGTACAGTATGGCGGCCATCCAACACTCGCTGAGAAAGACGGAAAAGTATCAAGTATTTTAATAGAAGCCAATTTTTCATGGCAAACTGATGTGTTGTGATGACCTGAAAATCAATATTTAGCAACTTTGTGTGAGTAACATCACCAAAATTTTTAGATAATCATGCACCATGCATCCGCGCGGTGTTGGCGCGCCGTTTTTTAAAGATTCATAGCGCCGCATAGGAAATTACTGATTTATTCCCCAAATTACTGATTTTGAGCCTTGTGATTACTGATTTTCTGTTCTGGAGGTTGGCAGCTCTGCATTTGGTCTGTTACTCATGTATTATAATTTCCAGTTGGTCTAATTCCCAGTTTGTCTAATGCCAATTTTGTCTACTATCCATATGGACTAATAATCATTTCATCATAAATAATTATAATCATCAAATGATTATTAGACCGAATGGATAGTAGACAAAATGGGCATTAGACAGACAGGGAATTGAACCAGTCATTAGACAGAATGTTCATCAGACCATGTTGATGGTAAACAGGCTGGGTGGTAACCATATGGGAGCAGACTTAGACCCCGTTCTCACTCATTTGAAAGTGGTCTTAGTTAGACCGCTCCAGAGGAACGGGTCTTGAGGAACGGTTTGCGAGGGTTCACATTCCGAGCAGTTTTTTATGGCTCAAACCGCTCCACGAGTCAAAGTGGTCTTGTTGCTATGGCAGCTCAAGTCAGCGGGTAAATTTTTTCGCGCGCGGAATACTAAGCGTATGTACCGTACTACATGTTTCGCGTGCAACGTTACTGGACCACTTCCGTTCAAAGTACGCTTCCGTGCACACTCGCACGTTAGAGCGCTCCAAACCGCTCTTAATAAGACCCGTTCCTCAAGACCACCTCCCGAGGTGGTCTTCTGGAGCGGTCCAGTCCACTTCCTGGACCACTTTGACCGTTCTCACTCACCTAAGAACCGCTCCTGAGGAACGGGTCTTAGTTAGACCGCTCCAACGAAGTGAATGAGAACGGGGTCTAATTGGTTAGTAGACAAACTGGTTGTAGACCAAACAGCAATTCACGGTATTAATTCACGGTATTACTCTCAGCATATGGATTTTATTTCTTCATGTCTGGCTTATTTGTCTTTATCACCATTTAACAAAAATCTGGAATCATGTACATGTAGCTCTTCTAGTAATGCATCATTTTTGCATTGTGGATTCAGAATTATGGATTAGCACAAGCAAGTTTTGTTATGTGTTGAAGATGATGAAGCATATGAAGGGTTGCTGAGATGAAGTTGATGGAAGTTTTGATTTAAGGACTCGACTGAAAGTAAATCATTTTGTCTCCGTCACTCCCTTTCTATCCTTAATCATGTAGTTATTATCGTAATACATCATTTTTCCATCGCAGATTATGAATTATTGATTAGCATATTCTGTTATGCCTTTGAAGATGATGACGCACATGGAGGCTTCTTGAGATTAATGATAGTTGTGATTTAAAGACTTGGATGGAAGTAGATCAGTAGATCAGGAAATGATTGAAAACAGATACATCACTGATGTTAATAGCATCTTCTACATTGACACACACAAAATTCATTACCGGTAAAGTGTAATAATAATAATAATAATGATAATAATATTAATGATAATATTAATAATAATAATGATAATAATATTAATGATAATAATAATAATAATAATGATAATAATATTAATGATAATATTAATAATGATAATAATATTAATGATAATATTAATAATAATGATAATAATGATAATATTGATATTAATGATAATGATAATAATAATATTAATGATGATAATAATGATAATAATGATAATATTATTGATAATGATAATAATGATAATAATGATAATAATGATAATACATCCTCGCAAAGGACAGGGCCTGCACGGAACTCAAGTTTTATGATATTCTTTATTTTCTTAAAACGCCTTTACCCTAACGATAAACACTACAGGCGCCCGGAACATATTGGCGCCGAAGATCAAAGGTCGGTTTTATTTATTCTAGCTGTAAAACAAATTACTTTTTAGGAGATTGGTACACTTTCAATCGTACCAATTTTTCCAATTGATTTGATATATTACAAGGAAATGACAGTTTAATCTCAGTTAATAGAAAAGGAGTTTCACCCAGTTGGTACTCTTTCCATAATGATGTTAATGGGAAAATGAAGCTCCCACATCCATTTATAACCATTAGCAAGATTAAGTGGATGGGAAAGCAAATGTGTTGTGAATAGAATGCTGTACAAATACATGTCCTGATCAGGCGTTGACCTGTCTAGTAATTATAGAAAAGGATTCCGCCCACACACAAAAAGAGGAGGAAATGAGATCTATAGAATTTCAAAAACATCTCTATAATTTAATACTATTTAGGTTCACAGACACTTGACAGTCTGTTAAGTTGAGGTCCTGACTTAAAATTCAAAATTATCTTCTTGTGGCCGCACTCATGGACACAAAACTTGTAAGTTAAAGAGAAGGTTGAGTTATGGTAAAGGTATAAAAAAATTAACAATTTCTGAGCTATCTCAATCTTTTTATGTCAGTTTGTCATCGCTCGCACTCACATTAAGAGACTCGGTCAAAATTCATACATTTTTAGGATTTCATTTCTCTGACGAAAATTCTTATTTACATGCTCCCTTAATGTACTTTTACACAAACCCTCAATGAAATACATGTAGACAATCTGGAAATTAATGAATTTTTCTGATACAATGCGTACAGATTGAGAAGGATTGATGTGTACACAGTCTCTTTTTTAAAATCCTAAATAAATAAGTTCACCCAAGCTCCAGTTGTCATAGTAATAACATACCAACATGTACACCCATTCCTGTACATTAATATACCAGATATCAATTTTCATATACCGGTATGTATTTTCCACCCAGCATAATTCTTTGATGTGCAGCACATAATTGTCTGTTCAGACTATACACAATTTATACAAAACTTGATACAGAATCATTGTGTGACAAGAAGGAGCATACAGACTAAAAAAACAATATTGTGTAAAGAAACATCATATAGGTCGCGTTTATCGACCAAATTTTTGCCTAGAATCAGCGTTTTCAAACGTCTTTCAGGCAAATTTTTAAGGCGATAAACGCAAAGCCCTATTTCAAACGTCTTTAGATATGGGCATATTGTAACGCCGAAAAGGTGCGTTTTGAATGTGACATACAGCCAGAATCACGTTTATGAGACACGATAAACGCAAAGCTGTTTTGAACCCCACATACAAATCGGACCTTCCCATATAGCTCTATGGACCTTCCCAGGCTAATCCGCTTCCAGGGTCAAACGGCGCAAAGCAGCTGCTCAGAGACAAGGCCTTTATTTTGAATCGTGAAGAGACGATAAACGCGACATCCCGAGAATCACGTTCGTATAGTGGGGTTCGATAGTGGGGTTCGATAGTGGGGTTCGATATGTACATATCTGATGGCAAGACCCGATAAACGCACTCATAGAGAAACAAATTTTAAAGAAGTTAATTGACTTGACAAGCAGGACATGCTCGTGATAAGCCCGCCCATTTATATCATTTTCATACAAAACAACGTTCACATAGCTGCCAATCATTCCTATCTTGGAGGAATGATTCCTATTGTTCGGGCCTTCAAGCTATTGTTTTGAACCCTAGATTCCTCTCTTTTTCTGAAAACTTCTGTGTAAAGTGTATACAAAATAGACTGTGTTCCTACAATGTAATGTTGCCTTAAGAGATTCCTAATTATTCCTGCAAAAGGTAGGCAGGTATGCATTCAGCCTAGACCGGCACCCTGATTCTTTATCAAGATTTTGTTCAAAACAATGCTCAAACATTGCTATATAACGTCTTATTATACGTTTCTTTATACAATGTATAGCCTTTCAAAAATATATAAATACATGTAGCTATACGGTGCATTCTTGTAGGCTGAACGCAGCTAACACTGATTCCCGTTACCTAGGAACTCTACTTTGTCAAAAAACAAGGGTGTAATGTTACATAGTCCCAGAGCATTAGTAGCTTCAAACATGGATGATGTATGTTTACAGGAACACTAAGTGTATCCCAAGGCTTGCTTGTATTCATGTTACCAGCAGCATTATATAGAGTGCAGGTTCAGTTAGTTGCCTAGATCATAACAATCAGAATATTCAGCTCTTGAACATGTATAGCGCAAGATATAACATCTCTACAAGTGCTTTTCTTGAGGACTTTGGATTCAATTATATCAAGTGATATGGCTTCAGGTTTATTTTTAATATCCTCTTGACTCCTTGGGATTTGTTCAGCCATTTGCCTAGAATAATGTGTATAATAACGGCAGTACTTTATATCCCATCCATTTAAAGCACATATATTGCAATTATGTTGTAGTGTTTCTATGTGCTTCCAAAGGACTAAATGGGATTAAATCTTGACTGATTAAATCTTGATGTCCATGTTGCTCTTTAGTTCTTTGGAACTTTTCTATGGCTTTTCTGATGTGAAGATCAAACTTTTTACTCTGCAGTACCTGTCTGCAAGACTTGAAGAATACTTGTCTATTATCTCTGTCTACTCTGTGGAAAGTTGATGCTTTAAATGCATATTGAATGTTTTTTTTCCTGTTTGAATCTACTCTTCAGAAGGTACATTTCATTGTTGTACATGTAGCTGTTAGTAGTTGATCTTCAAAGAAACTTTTGATCCCCTGATATTTCATTGAGTGAGTGCATGACGATGAGATCAACTTCATTTTACCGCACTGCTAAGAATACAAGAAAGAGCATACTGTAGATATTCAACCAGTCATCCTACAGCTTCAAGTCCTATCCGAGGGACTGGGTAGGCCTAATCAGAGAAATGTCATAGACAGTATCCCAGGCCTAATTGAGGATTAATGCCTTAACAGATTTCAAACCCTGTGACTTCCCGGTTATGAGACGGCCTCTCTTCTACTTGGCCATCCTGCCTTCTTGCATTTAGAGAGAAATTGTTGTCTTGAATCATTGTCGAGAAACCAGACTGTGCAGTTGAATAAAGAAATGGAAAACAAGTGCAATGACTGTTATCAGTAATTGGTGTTTATTATTTAAATTGAAACACTACAAGTTGATTTGGATCATTTGAATGCAGATCAGTTGAAATGGAGGGTGAATATTGACTTGTCACCAGTGGATGAACGTGACGAGAATCATTGACGCTAGCTAGTCTGCAATCACAAACCCTTGTTGGTTGTTGTGTGTTACAAAGTGTCTGAACTGCCAGACTATACAGACTCCACAGTCTACTGCACTCAATAGACACTGTACCAGAGCTGCTCCTGACATGTAGACAGAGACTGACAGTGCTAGGCTTTGCTCGAGGCTTGATGGAACTAGAGTCTGTACTTGCAGACTACATTGAAGCTGCATGCACTAGTATTGGGCTGTTTGATTAATTTGGAATTAGCACTCGTTAGCAGTACATGCATGTAGCCTACATCTGGGTTCTTGAAGTGCATTGTGAAGCATGCAACGGCTCAAGATAGAAGGCAAACCAAGAGGGCGATCAAAGAGTCATGCCTTAGTTGCCCCAGGCCCAGGTGAGTAGGAATCAATGTCATGTGCAACATCTCCACTCTTCCGTCTTCCGTTTCTCATTGTAAATTTCTAGTAAAATTATCTTTCTTGGTGTGGTTACATTCAAGGGAGGAGGGGCTGTTGATATTTTATCCCTATCGTGGGTCTACCTTTTTGAGGTTGGAATTTGTCATATTCTCATCGTGACAAATCTACATGTACTCATGCTAGAATGAATAATAACTTGTTGACTGACCTGTTCCTCAATCACTCATTCCAGCATTTCATTTCCACATCTCCAAACAATTCATAGATAAAAGAGCATCCCTGCAGTACAAATAATTTATTATAATTATATGAAACTTTACCTCTTTAATTAATAGCATTCAAAATATATTTGCTTATTTACAAAGCATTGAATGGTCAAGCCCCAAATTATTTGTCTGAATTATTATCTTTCAAATCACATCCATACGCACATAACTTGCAAAGTACACAGTACAAGCTGGTTCTCAAGCTACCTAACACAAAAACACAATTTACAGTAACTCTTGGAGATTGCGCTTTCACTTGTGCTGCTCCAAAACTTTGGAATAATTTACAATGTACCACTAGACATAAGAAAAGCCTCATCTGTTCCTGTCTTCAAAGTTTTGTTGAAGACGCACTTGTTTTCAGGAACATTTGAATAAGTTTAAATTTTTATTGTGTTTATGTAAAGTAAAGTAGCACTGTTAGGGGTTATGTTTTCACAGCGCAGTAGAGTATATTTATCTAGTAGCTGTGCTATATAAATTTATCTAATTATTATAATTATTAAATTGTAAGTTTGTTCATTGCAAGCGATGACTAATCTCACAATTATTTCTAACCCACCAGCATATTCAAACGTGTAATATCTATTTATAGAAGTAGTATTACATGTAGAAGCTGATGTTTTGAATCAGCTTCGATCCCAATGTAAGCCATGACGCTGAACACTGGCACCTCCCTGATGTACTGACAGAATGTGGCACATTCAGAAAACAAGCAGAAAATTAAAGGAGCTCAATCAACCCCAAAAAAAAAAAATAGCTCCCACATGTATGCCTGGGATTTGTTGCTCGTAAATTCATAACAATAGCTTCAAATACTAGTTCTGTAAGTAGATATTACACGTTTGAATAATGCTGGTGGGTTAAACTTACTTGTTAGATTAGTCAGCGTATATGTACATGTTTGTATGTACACTGTATGCATGCTCTGGGATTTTAATTGTTAATGTACGTGCCTTGATAAGAAAATCATTTTTTCCCTCATGTTCTTTAGCTCTAAACATATTTTCCTGTTTCATACATTTTGGAGAGTGATTTTACAAATATGTTTGCTAATACAGCGAACCCTGTTTATAAAGACCTCTCAAGGGAGACAAGAAATGCGATCTTTATAGGGAGGTGGTCTTTATGTTCAGGTTCCTGTAATACACGTTTTAATGACAAACACTATTTATGGAAAAACAGAAAATGGGGTCTTCATAGACAGGTGGCCTTTCTATTCAAGTGAACTTTAAAGCAGGTTTCACTGTATAATGATACATTTTTAATGTGATTGGACCCCCTTTAATATAAATCAATGTTTCAAGTGACTGACGTGTCATCTAAAATTAAGGCTGGATTTCACAGGATGTGATTAAAAGCGCTTGAGCCTCTCTAAGCCAAGTTGGACTGTATGACTGTACGATTCACCAGAAAGAAACAAGTTTGTTTATACCGCAATGGCTGGAAGTACCCACTTAGGTCATATTGCAAGGGGTGATTTTTAGGATAGATTCTAACTTTATGCAGATATTATGAAATTGCTATACGTGGCGGTTTTCAGTCAATGTTGGATATTTGTACTGTACATTGTATGTGCTGTGTTGTCGATGGAAGTTGTAGTCCATGTAAGTTTGTGTGTTTTGCGCTGTGACCAGCAGATTGTGAGCAATATTTCCACACAAGTATACCACTTTCAATGAGGATTTATTTAGTTGCAGAGATTGGATATTGTTTGTGATAGATCATGTGAATACTATATAGCAACAAGTGCTCTTTGATCTTGATAAGTGTATGTAAGTACATGTGGACTGTATGTTTAGGTATTCCTTTCTATGATATAGGTCACTTTTAATCTCTTTTTCGTACATTCAGGATACAGGGTTTTTCTGAAGTAGGAATGTTAAGTTTGAGACAAACTGTGAGACATTTTTATACAAGGAAACCGGAGTAATGATATGATTGCAGGCCTCAGAGAGAACGGTATTAATACTGATGAGGTTACCCTGCATAAACAAAACATATTATTGTTTATTATCATTGTTATAAGGAAAAGCTGCAAAAAATAATAGAAATTGTTGGATGATATACAGTACTAAGGGGCTGTAAAAATTGTGGACATTTCGTTGCCCGGCTGGCAGAAGGGCGTTAGCGCGCGAGCCACTTGAAAACTGCTTTTCGAATTATTCGCATTTAAAGATTTGTTTTATATTCAAACTGCTTTCCGTTACGAAAATTGGTTTAAAACTTAAAAGACTATAAATAGAAATGTTTTAGTAGAACACGGCCACAATTTTTTTTTCAGAAATAAGTTAGTTTTATAAAAGTTTGAGGCGATTTAGTGCTAACGCCCTTCTGCTTTAAATAGCGCTTCATTTTTTACCTGAAATTCGAGCTAACGCCCTTCTGCCAGCCAGGCGACAATTTTGTGATAAATAGATTAAAAAAGAAACTTTGGGGGGGGGGAGGAGTAGGTATTAATTGAGCCATTAAGTTATGTAATATTTCGATAATATGGTAAACTTAAACATATACATGTATGGTAAACAATGTTTAGATCAGTCTCTGGAATCCTCATAAATGTGTAATAGGTGACAATGCCCAAACTGTTTTCTATTCATACAGCATTTCATTATAGACATTCACTTTAATACACTGCATGCAAAATTGCCTCAAAATGATTAATTAGGGTGCAGCTGTTTTTGCAACAAGTCTCACACATTTTCCATGTCTAAATATTTGATCATGTATTATCATGCACAACCATGAACGGCAAGGATTATAATTGTTCTGATTATGGAATGGAACAAGCCCAATTCTAAAGTAGTGTTAGTCATATACAGTGTACGGTGGAACCTCTTTATAACGAGGTCCTTGGGACCATGGGAATTACCTTGTTATATCAGAGCTCTTTATAATGAGGTTCCACTGTAGATTATAGCATGATATTTCATTCATTACCCTACATTATCTTTCACCAGATTATACAGTACCTTATATGAAATAAAAACACCAGACAAAAGAAAGTGTTTTATCCTAATTTCTTTGAAAATAATTACCAACTGATTTGATTAAAGGTAAAGGCCAGTTTTGAAAACGCCCCTCTCTCAAAAAATGAAATGGAAGCTCTCATTACCAATCATGTGAAAGAATATGTTTTGACTAATACGTGATGATACAAATTTTGCCGGGAAACCGCCTACTAATTGATATATTTGGTAAATTATTATATCTATTGGGACCAAATAGATATCGCGCACGTGGTCGCGTAGTCCCATATACATCTTTCTGTGTACTAAGGCTGCGACGAGTAGTCGAATACTCGAATACTCGCACTGTTGACAGCTACTCGAGTACGATTTCTCGTACTCGAATACTCGGCCGCCATTTTTTTTTTTTTTTTTTTCCCGATCACCTGGCACTGTCCAGGCCGACGGTCACCCGTGCCAGAAGAGCACCGGCAGGGGTAAAAATGTTTTCCAGCTCAATCATACACAGGGTGTCACTGTCAACTCACCACTCAGAAACTGGGACCAAATCTCCGGATTTCTGTTTGGACTTGGGAGGAATATATGCCTGTCATCTTTAGTTTTAAAAATAACATTGTTTCAATTATTTGTCAAAAATTCAAAAGCACAAATAGGCGCTTTCAACAGCAACTTGAAGTAAAATCGCGGGGTTTTCAGAGACGAACCTTCGTACTGTTCGTAGTATGGTGTTGGCAAAAAAACAAAAACAAATGAAAAATGAAAAATTCAAAAAATTCAAAAAAATCAAAAAATTCAAAAAATTCAAAAAAATTCAAAAAAAAACATGGCGTCCGAGTATTCGAGTATTCGAGTATTCGCGGGCAAGGCTGGGAGTGTACTCGAGTACCTCATTACACGGTTATGCACAGCCCTACTGTGTACAGTGCTTGTAATTTTACCAAGACTGGGCCAAATTTCTTATCATTTTGATGATTCCAGAACCTTGCAGTACACACCAATACTTATATGCTAGATGATCAACCTCTTCTGATCGATTCCACAACGTTTCTTTCACAATGCAATCGCATGACCAGAACTGGTCTTTATCTTTAAAGTGTATTATAATGGTATGTACCCTGCCCATCATGTAGCTTAATGATGGGCTGTTTCATATTATGATTCGCATTGTTTGTCGAGGTGTACCATATCCATGTATACTCCGCTCATTTTCCTCATATATTTCCATTCATGTCTTAAAGGTACTATGTCCCATTTGCAGGCCAAAAAAATGAAAAGGTTAAATTCCAACGGCATTTGAAAGACAATACTAATTTAGAACTTCCCTAAAAAAAGGGGGGCTTGAAAATGTCTTTAAGTGGGAAAATAACGACTATTAGTTGTCGAATCGACTTAGGAGCTATAGAGCCAGTAAGTAATAGTCTGATTTTTCAGACCATTGTACCGAATGGTCGTACGTTTTATGCTGCGCAAAGATTCAATCAGTTTAATTTTGGCCATTACAAGAAGTGGGTTATTGATGTAGACAAATGCTCATGTACCCTTTACAGCTCATTTTATGTATGTTATTACCAAAGATGAAAAAGCCAGTCAGTCACTCAATAGTGTCTGACAGTGAAGTCTAGCAAGTAAACGGGTTTCCTTGCATAATTTGAATATTAGGACACTGCTAACGTTTAAATTTCACAGATAGGACATACATGACATATTCATAATTCCTGCAAAGTTCTACAGAATTTGATGTTGGCTGCAAAAGGGACATAGTATCTTTAATACAAATGTAAAATTGTCTTCCTTTCAACCTTAAAGTGTTATGTTTTGTTAACAAGTCATGAACTTCAAGTAAATGTGCCAGAAAATATTAAGACATGGGAGCAAAGAGCAAAATAGGTTTGAAAAATCCAAAATGAGAGCTCTGGTATAAAAAAAAATACATGAAATTAATTGCAAATGAATCTCACTTGTTCTATAGAGCAAATTAAAGAAGAGCTGTAAACCAAAAAATAATTATGTTATTGCACTTTAATATATATGTACATTGTAATGGTACTAATGGACATCATGTATGAACAACATTTACATCACTGCATTTAAAAAAAAAACTTCTTTCATCTCAGTTTTCTTCCCATAGCATCTTACATTGAGATTTGATTGTCCTCAATATTGTCACCTGCAGAGATTTGAAGTGAGCCCTCTGTGTTGAGAATGGGCCAGCAGAAGGAGATTCAGAATCGATGGTTACGTGCCAATACCAAGCGCTGTCGACGGTCGTGTAAAAAATACTTTGGAAAATTATGAAAAATCCCATCAAGCTTGCCATTTAAAGGGGAAGTCCACCCTGATATTAAGTTGGTTTGAATAGAAGCAGAAAAAATGAGAGGAACAGGTCAGTGAAAGTTTGAGCAAAATCCAATTAAAAGTAAGAAATATAAGAATATGACTTCCTTCTTTTAATTGGATATTGTTCAAACTTTCACATATTTGTTTTTATCATGTTTTTCTGCATTCATTAATACCAGCTAATTATCAGGATGAACTTCCCCTTTAATGTGAAGTTCATCCTGATATTAAGTTGCTTTCAAAGGGGTGGGGGTGGGGTTAGAAGAAGAAAGAAACAGATCAGTGACATTTTGAAAAAAATGAGATGAAAATAAGAAAGTTATCAATTTATGAATTATGATTAAAGGCAGTGACGTATGGTGAATGTCGGGTACCTTTCCTGTTTTCTTTGTACTGAATTTTTTATAATTCATGTTTTCTTTGTGTTCGATAAAGGGATGACTCCATTACATATTAAAAAGGGTTGCATAAAAACATGTGCAATGGATATGTCTAATTGCTTGTACTACCGGTAGTAACTATTTTCTTTAGAAAAAAATAGATGTTTATGAATTATTTGGTACAGAGCAAATGGGAGATGTGCCTAAAAGGAACATTGAAAAGTTAAACAAATTCCATTTGATTGATTCCATTTTTTTTTTAATTCATAAGTTTCTTTTGTTTTTCAGAATTTCTTCCAAATCTCACTGATATATTTTCTCTCATTTTCTTTTTTAATTTTTTTTTATTAAAAGCAAATTAATAGCAGTGTGGACTTGCCCTTTAACCAGCTAATTAATGCATTTGACAATCTTGAGCATCATGAATGCATGTTTTCATCTTAATCTTGGATCTATTTATGGTTAGCTATCCTCTTATAGACAGGTATCCTTATTTTCTTACTTTTGTTTTCCCCCGTATTGAATCATTTGTATTTGATATCTTCTAGTAGGGAGAATCTTTCCTTTTTAACTGATTGGTACTTGTAGGTCTTCTTCATTGTTAACAATGCATGCGCTGTAGACTCTATATCATTTGCTTGGAGCCAGAATGGCGTTGGCTGGGGCTAACTGTAAAGTGATATATTATGTTCATCTATGAAATGGGTTTATGGTTAAAGTAGAAATTCATTGATTTTAAATACTTGATTTAATTTACATCATTGCATAAGAGAAGGTTAGATCAATTAAGTTTATCAAAATTTCCTGCTTGAAAACATTTAAAGTAACGATTATTATCAATTTTTATAAACGGTAAAATGTCGCCCCACTTTCGGACTTGACTTACCCTTCACTGTAGCTGTATTTCTCAAAGCTGTATTTTTATAATTTTATTTTACTTAATGAAAACATGTACTTAAGTTGAGTTTATTGGTTTAACATTTCACATGCAGATACAATACAGATAAAAAATATACATAAAAGACATATTGTTTCATAATAATTTTTTCTTTTCTTTTTTGAGGACCTCAATAACAAGCTATTTATACTATGTTTTGAGTATAGGAAAAGGCTCTTTGTTTAGTGTTATAAATTGACTGCAGAGGAATGGTTGCCAGAACATGTGCCATCGAACCATATGTACAGTGAATATCATCTATTTAATGTGTGTTAACTCATATACTTTAAAGCCCCTCTAAAGTGTTGGGGCCCCAAAAATCTGATGGCAAAATTTCACTTAAATTGTATCATAATGTGAAAGAGGATGTCATTTAAAACTCATCTCTGCAAGGATTTTCAAAACAAATGTGTTTGAAGTCGAGTATTGATGAAAGAATACATGTATAGGTTTTCTGCGTAGAACTGAAAACCCACATTATGTACTCTTTTATCAATATTTTGTCTTCAAACACATTTTTTGGGGGGAAATCTTTGCAGAAGTGTCTCTTAAATGACATCCTCTCTCACATTAGGATGCAATTTAAGTGAAATTTTGCCATCAGATTTTTGAGGCTCCTAACACTTTAGAGGGGCTTTAAAAGAGAGATAATTCCCTCCTGGCTCCTAACAGATGATATACTTAAATACTTGTTTACATACTTGTACATATGTAGGTCATGGTACGAAGCCTACAGCTTTACATATTGTACATGTAATGTTACTGAGCCTGCCGATGTCATTAACTAATTGTGATCTGGTTAAGGGTGAAGCCATAAAGATCTACTCTAAAGGCTTATTAACATATATATATACCATCGTAATTAGGTGAATTGCCATTTGGTCTACAACCAGTTTATCTACTACCCAATTAGTCTATTCCCATATGGTCTACACCCAGCCTGTCTGATACCCACACGGTCTAATGATCATTTGGTCTTATCATTTGGTCTAATATCCAATTAGTCTACCCATTTGGTGTATTGTACATTTAGTCTTACAACCAGTTAGTCTAATTAGTTGTTTGTCTAATCCCCATTTCGTCTACTATCCATATGGTCTAATAACCATTTGATAATGATTATTATTTATGATTAAATGATTATTAGACCCGTAATTACAGTAGCTACAAAGGTTTACCCCTGTCAGAGAGAGAGGGAGGAGGGAGGAGGGGGGGGGGGGATAAGCATACTGTGCTTCATATCTTGGTATTTCAGAACACATAGATTACGACAGATTAGTGAACTAGTACGTGTACGACTTTTGATGCACGGAGCTACATTTTTTCATCCCTCATTTAAAATGACTCATTTTATAGTGCCACGGAAAAGCGTGGGAGTATAAACGGCAGCGTTACATGTATGTGAACAAGCCTTAACCTTGCATGCAGTCTTGCACTATTGCTAGGATAATTGACATACATGTAATTACATTACCATCTTACAAAGCTTTGAGATGGTTCATACCCGAGGGAGATAATTAGATCAATTGAAAGAAGGAGAACGGAAGGCGGAAGGCGGCTGAGTTATGGAGAGAGGGAGTGGTTGAGAAACAAATATTTAGAGAAATTGAAAGGCTTTTCTAGGTTTATTCATCAGACAATAGACTGTGCGTGTATGCTTGATGTATGAAAGAGAGAGAGCAAGAGAAAGGGGATGGAAAGAGGGAAAGGGAGGGGGAGTAAGGAGGAGAGAGGAGGGGTGGAAGGGGAAAGGAAGGGGAATAAGGAGGAGAGAGAGAGAGAGAGTAATAAAATAGGTGTAATTGTATGTGCTTGGTTCACTGCTTATTCATGAGAGAAACTAACAGTTAACAAAGAATGATTTCTTGATTGATTGATAACTTACATTCATGCCTTGATAGATTTAAAGCAGCATTTTTGAAATAAAATGCATGACCCCCTCCCCCCCAAAAAAAAAAGTCAAGAAATGAAGTGTACCAATCATCAAAGGAATAATTTGTTTTGTTCGATAGTAGTTCCACATCGTACTACTGAATGAAAACTTCTGTAAAGAGATTTTGCAAGTTAAAATACCTCTCCAGTTAACATAAAGCCACTTGTGAGTAGACTACTCAACGCACACATACGCACTTTCTTAAAATAGGGCTCGCAAGGAATCCAAGTCCGCTTAGGTTCTGTGTGCAGGAAAAGTTTTTTAGAGCTTGGTTTTTATTTCATTAGGTGATTGTTATATACTTTAAAAGAAATCTCATGTAATTGTGGAGATCAAAAAAGAAATATTGCACATGTGCATGAGTTATGAGTTTTGATAGCTTTCCTAAATGTTTGGTATTTATCATATTTTTATTTGTTGCTATACAGGGCAAGGCGCTGAAGATCAGGATGAATTCTTTACCCGAGAACTCCTTCGAGCCTCCACAAAGTTCCAGGCCCAGCGGAGTAGGGTGAGTCTATAATGCTAAGCATTTGAATATTTGCCAGTAGTAGTGTTGTAGTTCGAAACTTCTTGCAGATCTGGGACCATATTGAATTCACTACTTGAATTATGTCAGTGTTCAGATCACATTCAGATCACATCTAAGTATTCACTTTAGTTAGTCAGCTGTAAGGCAATATACACTTAACAACTAAATTATTCATACCCTTACCAAGCTTTTTTATTTTTTAAGTACCGGTATATGAAAAAAATGATTTTTCCTGATTAGTGTTTCTTGAGAATTTGACATATTAAACCTTACATCTAGAAGTATTCAACAAAGGCCCTAATTCAACCAGTCCATCTTCCATTCTTGAGTTACTAAAACACAAAATATATCAAATTTACAAGGGGTATGAATAATTTAGTTGTTAAGTGTACCTACTGGTGGCCATTGTAATGTCACTTTAAAGGGAAATCCAAGCTTTAATACTACTCAAAAAGAAAGCAGACAAATCAGAGAAGCAGAATGGAGAAAGCTTGAATGAAATCAGACAAACATTGAGAGTTGTAACCAATATACGAATGGGGGCTGCAAATTGGCTAAATCGGTCATATCACTCTGATTTGGGGCTGGACAACTCCCCCATTTGTTCCAACACACAAAATGACTTAAATGTAATTTAATTCAAAATGTATGAAATAGGAGGGTCTTTTTTTTTTTTTAGAAGACCTATAATGATATACTATATCCATAATATATTGAGTAGTGCCCTTAGGGAGAAGGTGCTTAGGAGAAAAACAGAAATTCATGATATTTTTGTTCTATATAGAGAGACAGTATTTGTTTGTTTGAACCTCATTTTTAAAAACATTTCATACTCATTAAGCATTGTTTTTCAGCTTGTTTATTGATTGCCCTGCCTCTCCTAATTGCTCATTAATTCTTCAATACCATGTTTGGTTATCCTTCTTTCATTTTGCAGTCCCTAGTATTGTTTTTGTTTTTCTTCTTTTTTTACTATCTGTTTCCTTGTTGTAGCATTTTATTATAGCATTTCAAGGAAATAATTCTTACCAAGTTACCACTTACCCATTTACCTCACCTGGGTGGAGAGTGGCAAATGTAGATTAATGTCTTGCCAAAGGACACGAGTGCCATGCTAGGGATTCAAACCCTGTACCTTGTGCTCCATAGTCCAGAGACTTAGCCACTTGACCACGGCACCTCCACATTTGTCAAATGACCTCTTCAAATCTTGTTTCTTTGGACAATGTTTATATGTACGTGCTATACAGTACAGTGTAATTTCCCCTAATTTAATTTGAAGTGGCTATTATTAGTGTACATAGATCTGTCTTTGGATTTGACCATGTCTGATGACTTCTATCCTGTCTCATATCTGGTTTATTGCTGTTTGATCCGGTTTATTGCCGTTTGATCCACAACCAGTTCAACTACTATCCACATTGTCCAATAATCATTCCGTCTACTTATCATTTGGTCTAATGACCATTTAGGCTAATAGTCATTTGGTCCAATTTTCATTTTTACCTAATCTCCAATTAATCTACTACTCATTTGGTCTACTGTTCATTTAGTCTAATTTCCAGTTGATCTAATTTTCAGTTTGTCTAAAGCCCATAAGGTCTAATAATTATTTGATGATTATTATTTTTTTTATGGATAAATGATTATGAGACCATATGGATAGAAGACAAAATGGGCATTAGACCAAATGATTATTAGACCAATTGGGATATAACAACTGATAGTAGACCAAATGGCAATAAACCTGTAATTTCCCCTAATTTGAAGAGGCTATTATTAGTGTATCAGTTTTTAGATTTGTCCTTGTCTTATGACCTCTATCCTGCCTCATATCCTGTGTTAATCTAATCAGGAAAGGCTTCCCTCTTTATCTTTATGCTCACCCTTCTTCATTGGTTGCCCACTCACTTACTCAACCCTTCTCAAAGCTAATGTGTAAAAATAATAATAATGGAAAGTGCTCAATTATATAGTGCATAATAGTATGTAGAATTCTTTATGTGTGCTTTACTTTTTTTAAAAAATACCTTAAAGATAAAGACCAGTTCTGGTCATGCGATTGCATTGTGAAAGAAACGTTGTGGAATCGATCAGAAAAGGTTGATCATCTAGCATATAAGTATTGGTGTGTACTGCAAGGTTCTGGAATCATCAAAATGATAAGAAATTTGGCCCAGTCTTGGTAAAGTTACAAGCACTGTACACAGAAAGATGTATATGGGACTACGCGACCATGTGCGCGATATCTATTTGGTCCCAATAGATATAATAATTTACCAAATATATCAATTAGTAGGCGGTTTCCGACTTTCCCGGCAAAATTTGTATCATCACGTATTAGTCAAAACATATTCTTTCACATGATTGGTAATGAAAGCTTCCATTTCATTTTTTTGAGAGAGGGGCGTTTCCAAAACTGGTCTTTACCTTTAAACAAATAAGAGGCAAAAAATATTTAATGTACCTGGCCTGGGACATTTATCCCAACAACATCCTAATGTTGGGTCGTATTCCTTTCGTATACATACATTTACACTAAAATTAACAAGGAAATTATGGATGGAATATTACGTGATATTGCTATGGATACTAGGAGAACAATGTGATGTAACACCAAGTCTAAATTCAACATATTTTGCGCCAATGTTTCTTTTTGCTACCAAAATTATACATGAGCTCTCATCCAATCACAAGGCCATATAGACAGTACAGTATGTATACTGTGCAATATAGTGCATAGATTTGACTGATATTATAAGCAAGTTACAACTAAATCATCTAGATGGTTATATGCACAGTATAACCATTATATAACAGTTACAATAAGGGATGGTCTTTATATCAAGATTTCCTTTAATATTGGGAAACATCGTTTCAAGGGAAACAATAGTTGTGGCCTTTGAAGAGAGGTAGTCTTTCTATACAGGTGGTCGCTACATGTTTGACTTCACAATGTATTAACTCATCATTGGTATTCCATTGTTGATAATAGTTGGATTGGTTAAATACCGGTAAAGGTTACTCTGCATAAAATATGTCAAATCTGTTGAGCCTGCAAACAAAAATACTTTGACTTATGCAAAATTTGACTTCGGAAGTGTAAATGTATGTTTTGCATAATTTGGTCCCAAAAATATTTGACTACAGGGAAATTTGACTTGTGCGACTCCAAGTTAGGCAGTGTTAACTGTAGTTTCTTTCTTTGTCCTATGAAATTTAAATTTGGAAAGTGCTATTAAAGAATGGCACAATGCGTTACTAGTTACTCTCCCTGTGCATACATAACATACATATATTGTGGGACACATCCTTCCCAGATGGAGATAACATGTGGGCCATACATTAGTGTACATGTGGAAAGATGATTGCTCTTGCATGGCAGTGGAATACCAATTAACTTACATAAGTTGACTTAATGTCATTAAATTAATGTGAGGGGCTTAACTTTACGAGGATTACATGCTCTTTGCTCAGTTTAATAGAGAAGTTGATAAATTATTGCACAGTGTGAAAATAGTTTCAATATAATCATAATTCAAGGTTGTATCTAATAAATATTGGCTCACAGAAGTGACAGAATCCATTTTATTATAAATTCTAATTGGTGGCATAGTTGACATTGTAATGAGATAGTAATGAAAACACTGTACAATTTCATTTCTAATTTCTACATTAAATGTTTGTATATGAATAAACAGAAAGATATTATTGTTTCCTATGGGTTTTTAGGACAAACTAAAATAGGGTCTGTTTATTCACAGACAGAACTGTACAAATGACTACCCATTTTAAAAAAAATTATTTAGTGGTTATTTTGACGTGTTTGAAACACAATGAAGTGGATTATTACAGCCCCCTTTCCAAAATAGGTATATGAATCTTCATGAGTTAATAAATATAGAGCTTTTAATAAATGAATGAATCAATCAATCAATCAATCAATAAAGAAAGAAAGAAAGAAAGAAAGTTATTACAAAATAAGGGGTAAAACTAATGTTAATATGTCCCTTTAAAAGTGGGTGTGTCTCGATGATATTGTCAAGGCAAAATATCAGGTGACCTGAACAGAGGACAGCTTACAGTTTAGTGATTCCGGTATTGACAATGACTAGTCTTGAAGACAAGACCAAGTTTAAACTAAGAGATGTGGGGTTGAATGTGCATGTGGTTCATCATTTTCTGTTTAAATAGATGTCTACTGAAAACCTTACTTCACTTTACTTGAACTGAGTCCCTGCGGTTTCTCATGACCAGTACTTTGAATCTAACATGGCTTTCCATAGGTCTTAAACGTTTAGTTTAGTCCTGTGTCTTCTTTGAACACGTATTTATAGCATTGCTGCTGACCATTCCTATTTTGTGGCCTGCAGACTAGTGTTAGGAACCCTAAACTTCGGTGTAAAAGCATCTAAAATAGATTGTATTCCTAATTGTCCCTTGAGAGATTCTAATATGTTTCTATGGAAGCCTTAGAAGGTTGGCAGGTGTGATATATCCTTCAGCATTCAGCCATTGTATATATAGTTACTCAAAGGGGTCTTGTATACTAGACTAGCAGCTGAAGCAGTACAGTTGGTGAACGGTGAAAGCAGCAAGCACAAGGGCATTTTGTGTGCAGGAACAGCCGTGACTGAAAACAGGAAAAGAGAGAGATAGAGGTAGATAGAGTGAGAGAGCATTAGCAGGCCAGATTATACTCCTGCTCTCATTGCCAGTCTATGTCAGGTTGAGGTATGCAGTATATGAGAACAGCTGGCCTGCAGTATGCCCTTGCCTTGATTGAGAATAGCAACACACTCCTCTCTCGCCTTCTGGTAATCTTCTTTGACATGCTTCCTTGAAATCCATGGTGCACAACGAGCATTGAGAGACGCGGGACCCAACTTCAACTCTGCTTATGCTCAATGTAAGTGTTTACAAGGGGGGATAAGATACAGCCAGCATTCTGCTTGCTGTACGTGTATGTAGAGTCTATGTGCAGTGATTGCCTTGACATTGTAGAGGTAGGTTAGGGACCCGACTTCAACTCTGCTTATGCTCAATGTAAGTGTTTACAAGGCCAAGGGAGGATAAGATACAGCGAGCATTCTGCTAGCTGTACGTGTATGTAGAGTCTATGTGCAGTGATTGCCTTGACATTGTACAGGTAGGTTTGAACCGATGCCTTTACATTGTGTTCTTGTCAAGGAAGAGACGATCTATGTTCCTGTATTCTCGGCCAAATTTTGAAGTGATTAATGTTGGAACTGGCCCGTGATTAATGTGGTGGCTATCACTATCATCGTGCATCAAGGAGAGAATTATCTCCTTGGTCAAATTATGCATGCTTCACATTTGATGTACATGTATTCTATTGAGTGGAAGATCTGTGGCTTTTTTTTCTTTGAGGAATTTGCTGCCAAATCTGTTGGCAGTGGGCAGGTCTTGTTTTACTTCTGCATTGATAATAAGAGTGACCTTTGACCTCCACCTTCATGGTCGAAGCTATCATTTGCCATTTCTGTCAACATCCACATTACATGTAGCTTGACTTGCTTGGAAATCTGCCACCCATTCACTAGCCTATAATCTAGGCGGAGTGCCGAGCTTTTTTCTTTGCTGCTAGACTAACCCTAAGCAGAACGTCTGATACGGCGAGACTACGAACCGTGAGTCGCGGAGCGGCTCACCGCCTATAATCACTGGTCTAGCTAATCAATATTCATATATATTCAAAATGGCGGATCTATGAATCATTCAACAGCCCTACCAAATAAGGTACACCTATGTTACGTTCGACCAATCAGATATAAGAAACCGCAACGAAAAAGATTGCGCTCGTCCATTACTAAATAGGGGTAATAAAAAGGAAGAAGGGGAGATGAAACCAAAAAATCTTTAAAATGATCATTTTACTACTGTGAAATATCAAAAATTAAAAATTGTAGTTTTATGTGAACAATAAAACATATATCTTTGTATGGTAAAACAATTATCGTATCAAATTTACAATGACAAATTAGTGGTTCCCCTTGCTTTCGTTCTGCCAACGGCAACGACTCAGTCATCATGATCATAGAATCCGTGGTCGCGTGAAAATCACAGCACAAGGGGATTGCTTGGTATATTGCACTCTTTCCAAAACCAGTAGGTAATGCAACAAAAATATCCCTGCCGGCTTCAATAACGCTACGAATAGCGGATTCCTGCAGTTCTCTGAATTTTCCATTACTTAGGAATGCCTAGTTTGTTGGCCGCATATGATAAACTTTCGCAGAAGATCGTCGTCGCATGAACTACCCGCCATCTTGGATGAAGAAAATGACGTAATGTCACGTGATTTATAATATGCATATGCATATGCATAGACTCTTCTCCATACGTGTTTCTGATTGGTTGAGTTCATTTCGTATTCATGAGGTTTTTCGTGCGAAAAACTGCCACGGATTCATTGTCGATAATAAAAAACAACGACTAAAGCTAGACCAGTGATTATAGGCGGTGAGCCGCTTCGCGACTCACGGTTCGTAGTCTCGCCGTATCAGACGTTCTGCTTAGGGTTAGTCTAGCAGCAAAGAAAAAAGCTCGGCACTCCGCCTAGATTATAGGCTACCCATTCACCAAACCCATTCACCAAAATGCCAAGTAGAATTGATTCATATTTTCTTGTCCGGATTTTTCAAAACTGAGGAGGAGGGAGTTCCATGTCATTCAATATTTGATATCTTTCTGCACATAGAAATGCTATCGAGTTAATGTCAACACAAGTTTGATTAATTTAAACGTCATAGTAGCACCCCAGAGGCTGGAAATGAGGTGAAACTGCATCGTAATATACTAATAATGTTTTTTGTTAACCACGTCGTTTAGATGTCATCAGATTGTTATTTATTACATTTCAGAACAAAAATTTCAAATATCAAAATTGAAGCAGGCCGACAACAACAAAAACCAAAAAAGGAGGAGGGATTGAGAAACTACAAATCATTTTTATTTGGTCTCATCTACATCTATGTAAGGAGAACATATGATGTATACCTTGCTAACAGTTGAAGTTATCTTCTGCAGAGTAATGCTCCTAAGTGCATTGGGGATACTTGATGCAGCTAATGAGAAGAGCTTATGAGGCAATTCTGCAGTGCGTGTGTGTGTGTGTGTGTGTGTAGTGGGGTTCACGTGGAAGCCATTAAAGACGAGCTGTAGTCATGCTTCATTAGTGATTTCTCTCTCCTCCGGCTACCTATCTTCATCTCATTCCATTATGAACCTCCTTGCGTCTATTTTTGATCACCACTAAACAAATATCAGGTTTTGGAGCTTTAAGATTTGTCCATTTTTAATGATATTGGGGAAGGTTTTAAAGAGGAAGTCCATCCTAATAATAACTTTGTTTTGATACAAGGAGAAAAATATAAAGAAAATATCAGTGAAGGTTTGAGAAAAATTGGACAATAAATAAGAAAGTTATAGATTTTTAAAATCAATAACTTTCATGAAATACTTCAAATCTGTGCATGCGTCAAATTGGTAATGCGGTTCCTTAAATATGATGTCAGCCCCTCACATTTTATCCTTTGTTGAATGCAAGAAATGTCATTAAATTCCATTTTGATCAAAAGATATATTTTCTTCATGCCTATATCTCGATCATATATCACGGATAAGATGTTCTTTCATGCACCCCCATATAAGATATGTCTACTATTCAATTAACATACAGAGAAATGGAGATTTGGGGTCATTCTGTCATTCAGATCAGTGGTGAATTGTGAGGGGATGACATCACAATTCACCACTGATCTGAATTGCCAATTTGTCTCAAAGATTCCATGATTTTCATGATTTTGAAAGATTCATAACTTTCTTATTTGTTGTCCGATTTTTCTCAAACTTTCACCAGAAAGTTTATCTAATTTTTCTGCTTCTATTAAAACCAATTTAATATTAGGGTGGTCTTCCCCTTCAACACTTTGCTTTGATTGGATTCTCTTTGCAGCAATATATAACATAGGGTATTTGTTAGATAGCATCCTTTAATGGCTTTGTTATACTTTGTTATACTTGCACAATCATGCAATACAACAACCTTTCTTTTTTGCAAGGTAAAGCCAGTACGCCATAGAGCTTATACCTAAGCTACCCTCCTCACTCCCATGGTTTACATTGTCTTAGCCATACACAGTCTATGGCTTGAGAAAAAAAACAAGGCATGACATTGCAAAAATATACCTGAATTTTATAACAAATATTAAAAGCACATATTTTTGTTCTATAGAACATATATATACCTCCAAATTCATCATGCAGTTATTTTCAACATCGGCCTGTGGCCACAGTGAAATACAGTATCACTTTTAAAAATACGGAATTGTCGTTTCATACATTTTGTTGTATTGAACTCTGGAGCAGTCAATATTTGTATAATAGTTATGATTTTTAAAGTTGATAATAGTTTATTGAAAGCTCCTTCACAGTGGAATGTTTACACAAACTAGGAACAATGAAGTAATCTAATCTCTATGTTGTTTACGTTCGCCCAACCTCTATCACTCCCACTTCTGTGTTGAATAGATCCCAATATAGAAGGAGATTAATCCTTAGTTTGTGCCCCTTCCCCCTTCTTACTTCTAGTGCCACTCCCACTTCTGTGTTGAATAGATCCCAATATAGAAGGAGATTAATCCTTAGTTTGTGCCCCTTCCCCCTTCTTACTTCTAGTGCCACTCCCACTTCTGTGTTGAATAGATCCCAATATAGAAGGAGATTAATCCTTAGCTTGTGCCCCTTCCCCCTTCTTACTCTGGCTGTGTCCGTAGCAGCTTAAGTACAGAGCCTATGTAGTATGTCATGCCTTGCTGTCAGCCTAGTCTCATCGTGCAGACACTTTTAAGTACAGCAACTGACAAGGGCTTGAGCCTGCAGACCACCTTTAGCCTAGTTTAAAAACCCAATCTTTACAATGTTTGCGTAAATACATTTATGTCTGCCTCAAAATAGATGTCCATAAGAAAGGAAAAGTTAATATCCAATGGTGTATGAAAGTTGTATCATATGAAAATAGTAAAACTGGGCGGGGCTCATCATGAGCGCGCACTAATGATTGGCTGGCTTGCAGGTCAGTTGATCTCTTCAAAATTTGTTTGTCTAGATGATGTTGCTTTTAGTCTGTACACTCCTTTTGCTATACAATGATTCTTCATACAACGATTCTTCATACAACGATTCTTCATACAATGATTCTTCATACAATGTTTTTTTCATACGTTTCTGTATACAATGTTTCTTTATACAATGTTTCTTCATACAATGTTTCTTTTTATGAGTTTCATAGATTTTCTGTATTCTGAATAGGCTCTAAGCAATCTACTACTCGACCAACCCATAGAGATTGTCATTGTTTAGTCTGGGCATTCCAAATTCCATTGCGTTCGAAGTTTAAAGATCAAGGTTATGCAGAAAAGGCTTTAACATGCTTCATTTATTTCTATTTAGGGAAAGGAAAGGACAAAAATAATTTTTTTCATTCTTTTTTCCACTGAAGTGAGCTATTGAGGTTAAACTCACTGCATCCTGTTGTTTTCTTTTGAAGGCATGGAAAACATTTTGTTTTGTTTGTTCATTATTGAGGCAAAGTTAGAATCATTCAATGAGTATGAACAGTTATTACATATCAGCTTGGATTCTTGAATTGTTTGTTAGGACATGTATTCGTTTGGGAGGGGGGACAGACATCGTTTCTACCTAGCCTGTTACATTGAAAATAAAGGGACAAGTTGCAATGTTGAACTGTTGAACTGTTCAATCATTGAGAAAAGAATACAAACATTACTGCACTAATGAAAGTTTACCAGCGTATTGAGATAGGAATTGAATGAACACCACTCAAAACCTATTCTATCATAACAACAAAACAAAAGATGAAAAATGGTGACAACGTCTTTAATGATATATTTCACAATGCCTCTTGACAATTTGATAATATTCCAATGACATATATGGTAAACCACTCATGTATGGCCTAATGATGCGCTATGTACTGTGGATTAGAGGTTGCGTTTGATTGAAAATGTGTATGACATCATGGTCACAAGACAATTGCGCAATCCTCTGACTTGGCAAATAATCTGTTTCAAAGAGTAAAAACTATTGTGGTTACAAAGTACACTTGTACTTGTAGTTGCATCATATGATAGGAACAATAACAATGATGATAATAATGATAATAATGATAATGATAATAATAATGATAATGATAATAATAATGATAATAACGATAATAATAATGATAATAATGATAATGATAATGATAATAACGATAATAATGATAATAATGATAATGATAATAATAATGATAATGATAATAATAATGATAATAACGATAATGATAATGATAATAACGATAGTAACAATGATAATGATAATGATGATAATAATGATAATGATGATAATGATAATGATGATAATGATGATAATGATAATGATGATAATAATGATATTGATGATAATGATAATGATAATAACAATGATACTGATAGTAATGATAATATGAAAATAGATTTTTGAAGCACACTTTCTGACAAATATATCACTCATAATCACTCATTAAATTGCAGGTAGGCAGCATATATATTAGTACTCACATACTGGTAGGCTTTGATAGTTTTTGTGTCTTTGATAAAGCTCCAGGAAAGGTAATGTAAATATACTCTACATAATTTCTCCAGAAATAAATTCCAAAATGAAGATATGCCCTTAGATGTTCATGCTGCTCAAATAATTCTAGATTTTACCCAGGTTTCAGAATCCCCTAGTGCACCTAAATAGCAACATGATTAGAACACCAGTTTATAAATGGAACAATCTACCTGTTTCTACAGGGTTTCAAGATATTAATTACTTTCCAATAATCGATACATGACAAAAAATAACAGAAAATTTGGTCCAAACATTTGTGTGTAGTCCCATATACCCATATTGGCGTTTCCCCATTGCTTTCAGACAGCTTCTTTCACAATAATTCCATGAGCAGACCTCGGCTTTAGTTGAGATATGGTGAAAGTTGACAAAAGATTCAGGAAAGGTTATTAACTTCAGTTTGATAGATGAGTCCACCGTGCAATTACTTTTGCAGCAAATGAAAAGAGCATACAAACTGTAAAAACGATGTCTTATAAAGAAACGTCATATGAATAAAGTCATTTTGAATTGACATGACAGCTTGCCAATCATCAATCAATGTGTGCTCACGATGAGTTCTGCCCAGTTATACGATTTTCTTATGATACGACGTTCAGACTACAGCAGGATCCTGGGCCCTGTTTCATAAAACTTGTTATCAATAACGAATGCTATATTTCTATCACAAATTTGCTCTTAGCCAATCAAATGCCACGATTTCAGTAGCTTATAACAGTTATTGTAACTTGTCATTGATAACAAGTTTTATGAAACAGGGGCAGGGCCCTGATTCTTTATCAAGTTTCTATTCAAATCGATGCTCAAATGTGCATCTGCTATACGTTTTGTTACACAACGTTTCTTTAGATGACTTCCAGACTAATAATTCCATGTACATGTAACTTTATAGCTGTATCATGAATTCTAGTCTGGCTAACAGGAGTTTTGTTTTTATTTGTTGTTTGATTTTTCAGCGAGATTATAATGGTTTATGACCTTCTTAGGCTACTGCACTGTCCAGTTAGCTCCTAAATTGATAGCTCCAATGTAGGTGTAATAATTTTTATATCCATTTGTAATTTGTATAGTGCCGAAATACATTAGTCATCCATCCGTCTTTCCTGTTTATTTCCTTCTTTTTACTTCTATTTTTGACCCAATTACTTTTCCTTTCTCTTCTCTATGGCTTCTGCCTTTGCTTTTTCCTCTTTCTTTTCTTTATGTTAATCATGTTAATTATGATTCACATTTACCATGCAAAATCGTGTATCATTCTTTTATTCTGTATATTATGTTGGTATAGTATTGTTATGTGTTGTTATAATATATATGCAGTTTGTTTTTATTTGTTTAAAAATTCTACAATTCAGACTAGGCTGGAGACAGATTTTGAATGAAAATACCATTAAATAATCAATTTAGAAAACAAAAAAAAATCTGCCTGCAGGTTGAATGACAGAAGTACTGTACAATCAATATTAAAATATATGCAATTCATCTGAATGTGAGCCTTTCTACAAGTATAAGGCCAGACTGCAAATATTTGGCCTGCTCTGTTTGTAAAAGATTGTGAAATACATGTATGTTAGTCTCGATCTATTTCACCCATGTCAAAGTTCATAGAAGATCATATGACTCTGTCAAACCTGTACATGTGGTACATACACTGTACCTGTCCATCGTGGTATGAATTCTTTATTGGAATACAGTCATACATGTATATATTTTCAAGGTTTCCTGATTTCCTGTCACGCCTTCTTACAAGGAAAAAGTTCTTGTTATTTTTGTAATTTTCTTTTAATGTTGATACAGACATGTAATCCAATCAGAAAATACCAGCTTTTTGGCAGTTTGGGATTTATTTGCTGCAGATTTATGCAAGGAATATTTTTTAGCGTTTTTACAGATTTTTGAAAATTGTCATGATGTTTTAAAGAGAATACCTGATATGAGACAAAGGGTGGCAATAAAATCATGAAACCAGAAGCTATTGCATCAGAAAATGTTCTGGAATTTCGCGAGTGATGCCAGATTCACAAAAGTATCATGCTAAGATATAATTGAACCACAATCAACAAAACACTTAATCTTGTAATTTGTGAAAGTTTGTTGTGAAAAACTGTCCTTGCAAAAAGTGAATGAAGTTTTGACTCGAGAGAGAGATTTTGGTTTCACAGTTACACTTGCACTAGTTCCAATACCTGATCTTTCTTCATCATTAAAGCTGTTATGGATGGATGAACAAATGAATGAATGAATAAATTTATAAATTAATTAATTAATTAATCAATCAATCAATCAATCAATCAATCAATGCATGAATGAATAGATGGATAAAAGAATGAATGAATGGAAAGAATGGATAAATTGGTCAATTGATCAATTAATGAATGAATAGAAGAATGGACAAATTAATGAATGAATGAATAAATGAATGGATGAATGGATGAATGAATGAATGAATGGACAAATGAATGAATGAATGGACAAATGAATGGATGGACAAATGAATGAATGGATGAATGAAAGAATGAATGGACAAATGAATGAATGAATGAATGGACAAATGAATGAATGAATGAATGAATGAATGGATGAATGAATGAATGGACAAATGAATGGATGAATGAATGAATGAATGAATGAATGAATGAATGAATGGATGAATTAATGAATCAATGAATGAATGAATGGATGAATGAATAGACAAATAAATGAATGAATGAATGGAAAGAATGGATAAATTGATAAATTGATCAATTAACGAATGAATAAAAGAATGGACAAATGAATGAATGAATGAATGAATGAATGAATGGACAAATGAATGAATGAATGAATGAATGAATGAATGAATGAATGAATGGATGAATGGATGAATTGACAAATGAATGAATGAATGAATGAATGAATGGATGAATGGATGAATTGACAAATGAATGAATGAATGAATGAATGAATGAATGAATGAAAGAATGGACAAATGAATGAATGAATGAATGGAAAAATGAATAAACAGAAAAATAGATAAATTAGATGATAAATAAAAGAAAGAAAGAATGAATGAATGACTGAATAATATCAATGTTTCTCTTGTGTCTTTGTACAGTCGGAGGGAAAGCTGAATAGCACTGGTGAATACCTAACCCATCACAGCCATGGGACGACCACGCCTACAAAACTCTCCAAGAGAGAGTCACTTAAGGTAAAACATTCATCCCTTCTTAATAATTTATACTGTTTGAGATTTACCAGTTGTGATATAAAACTCCCCTTAATTAGGTACACTGTATCTTAGCAAAAATGTATTGGGATGAAAAGACACGTGCGGAATGGAAAATGCATGAAAATCACGATTTCACCATGTGCTGTTAAAACCATGGGAGTATCTTGAAGACTACAAGTATGTTATCTTTTATGTTAGTAACAAGATTTTAATTGTCATTTTATAAATCAAATTTAGAACAAGTTATTGGTGAATGACTGCACAGTGCAGGCTGTGTACACGTATAGTTAACTATTAAAAACATCTGAGTAAGCACCAATGATAAGCATTTATTGCAGTTTAAATTTATTATGACAATTAACATCTTTTCCCCTAACATGTAAACTTCCAATGACAAGGCGAGAGAAAAAAGAAAGGTACACAATATCCAAAAGTACCTACCGGTAAACAAAATAGATGTAATTTTTTACAAAGTTGTATTAAAAACACAAGCCTTAAAGCAATAATAGAATATTAGAGTCAAGTATAATTGTGATTCATTTATAGGTACAACATATTTATTCCATGAAAATATTATAGTGCACTTTTCGGAGATACATTGGAATATTTAATGTTTTTCAAAAGGGTGTACTCACTTTTGTTGGAAACTGTGGTATTTTTTACAGGTGGATTAATATTCTATTATGCCTAGAGGTTGAATTTTTAATACAAATAAAAATACCAAAAGATGATAGATTACAATGGTAGAAATAAAAAACACAAAGTCAAAGAAATTGTAGAGTCTGATACATAAATATATGAATAACAATAAGCTACAATCAAATTTTACACATTATCAAATAAATTAATGTAAGCTCATAAGTACAATATTTCATAATGAGTGTATTAACATCAGAAGTAATTTGAATATGTACCTCTATAAACTGAGCAGTTTATAATGAAATTGATGATAATAATGAATAAATACAAATACAAAACAAAGGTCACAAACATTACATATTCTGATTTGAAAGATCTTATATCACATCCAAAAGGAATATTTACCGGTAACAGTTTCGATGTCTAGCGTTAGACATCTTCCTCAGACACGAATTGGCAGACTGAAGTAAGCCGCCAATTTTCCGATCCCAGTGGAATTTTGGATGTGATGCAAGAACTTTCAAATCATTATTACAACCGTCCTGATGAAACATATTCTGTCCTTCTACTTTCAGGCGCAAAAGAAGAACTACAGAAGGGAGAAGAAGAGAGTGACAAAGGAACTCCTTTCAGCTCTCAAAGATCCCTCCATTATTGTGATGGCAGATTACATGAAGGTAAGAACCAAAATCGCTACGTGGTCGTGCAACTTCAATTGGCAAAACCTTAAAGCCCCTATAAAGTGTTGGGAGCCCAAAAAATTTGATGGCAAAATTTCACTTAAATTGTATCATAATGTGAAAGAGGATGTCATTAAAGACACATTTCTGCAAGGATTTTCAAAATAATTGTGGTTTCAGTCGAATATTGATGAAAGCATTATCTATTCTTTTATCAAAATTTGTCTTCAAACACATTTGGGGGGGGGGATCTTTGCAGAAGTGTGTATTAAATGACATCCTCTTTCACATTATGATACAATTTACATGTCAGTGAAACCTTTGGCGAATTTGGGGCTCCCAACACTTTAAAAGGGGCTTTAACTATTTGTTGCCAAGTTACTTAATGTGCATGCAGTTCATATTCACTATTTATGTACACTCACAAACATGACAAGCCCCCATTTACATTGTAGAATCTCACAAACTTTCCCACAACCTGTGCAGATTTTCCCAAGATTCTATACTTTTGCAAACCTCATGACATAAAACAAACAAAGGAAATCAGAAATGATGCAAGGAGATACAGCATTTACGTGCAGCCCCTTGATATTTCTTTACTTCATTATCAATAAAAATGCACCATTTCTTTTCTTTGTCTTTCGGTCTTTCTTTCTTGTAATTTCTATCTTACTTCCTGTCTATCTTTGTCAGCCTGGTATCTCTTGCAATTACCCTTTCCCTTTTATTTTTCCTTCTCTCTCTCTCTCTCTCTCTTCTCTGTCTCTTTGTAACTCTTCCTCTCGTATCTTTCTTGCCTTTACACTACTGGTAAATGCAAGAATCCAATTGTAAATATATTTGAAACCCATCTCGGAATATGCTACCAAACCTGTATGATGTGGGAGTATTTGATTTTGTTAAATCTCACAAGAACTGTTGACAATTCAATGAGAATTTTATTTTATATTTTTGTAGTTTTATGCCTTACCACCATTACCCATAATGCTTTCAGAACCATTTTCAAAAGGTTTTTCAAACATGCTTCATCAACAACAAAAATAAAAAAGAAAGTAAAGAAAGAAAACAGATAAAGAAGAAAATATTTTTTGAATAAAATACAAAAATCGTAAGGACTTTCCGTCTAAAAGACTTCTGATTTAAATGCACCTGAAGGAACATGTAACCATGGCAACTATTTGCCTGATACCTCATTCTGTGATCGAGAAGGAATTGAAAGTGATATGAATGCCATGAGATTGACGCTGTGTCACTACTTCATGGCTATAAATACTCCTACTAGCAAGGATTGGTTTGGTTTTGATATGCTTTCACATGAGAAACTTGACATTCACCAGTACACTCGCTGGCTGAGCTGGGTTTAATAAAGCATCTAGCGATATAGAGTATGCCTTTTTGGGAAAGATATCTCAAGTTAGCTTTCTCTTTCCTTTGATTTGCAGTTCGTGCGGAAGACTGATTTGAAAGAGTTGGTTTCATTTTCTCTGTTTGGATAAATGAAGCGCAATGCAAAAAAAAATGTTCTATAGAGATGCATTCACTTCACTTGCTCGGTCATGATTATCATATTTTAATACTTAAGTTGGAAGCACTGTTATATGTCTGTACTTCAATACTTCATGAACTATTGTTACTATTAAGTGCTTTATAAATGTTTTATATCATTATTATTATCATTATTATTATTATTATTATTATCATATTATATTATTATTACGATGATAACTACCCCCCCCAAAAAAAAAAAAAAAAACATTTAGTATTCATTGGATGATGTAGCCTTTAAAATGTTCTCTAAATATCTTTTCCCCATGGAATCATCCAGTGATGGGTTGGCATTTACCTGTATGTTTTTGAATGGCTGGATGTTCTTGGTGTGTGTCTGATTGAGGTTTTACAGCTGTGTATCAATCACATATGATGATGATATATATGACTGTCTGGGACTGACCTTAAAGCCCCTCTTAGGTGTTGGGAGCCTCAAAAATTTGATGGCAAATTTTCACTTAAATTGTATCATAATGTGAAAGAGGATGTCATTTAAGACACTGCAAGGATTTTCAAAACAAATATGTTTGAAGGCGAATATTGATAAAAGAATACAAAATTTAGGTTTTCTGCGTACAACAGAAAACCCAAATTACGTATTCTTTTATCAATATTTGTCTTTTAAACACATTTTTGGGGGTAAATCTTTGCAGAAGTGAGTCTTAAATGACATCCTCTTTCACATTATGATACAATTTAAGTGAAAATTTGCCATCAAATTTTTGGCGAATTTGGGGCTCCCAACACTTTAGAGGGGCTTTAAGCTTTGAACCGGGTTCATTAATCTAAGTCAGTTTGTAGGGAAAGACAGAGAGAGAGTTAACTGACACCAACTAACACACACCTGCCGCATGATCTCATATTTCTTTTATCTGTGTGCATTATTTTTAAATCTAGGTGAGAGGGAGTTTGAAAGGATGGACCAAACTATGGTGTGTGTTGAAACCAGGCCTACTCGTCATCTACAAGAGCCCCAAGGTAAGAATGTGGACCCGTTTTCACAAAATGTTTAGTTGGAATGTTAAAATGTTTAATATCATAGGCTATGTATTAAAGCATGGTCACATCACTGGTAGTTTTAAACTTTAAGTTAGTGAAACCTCAAAGTTTCAGACAATCCACTACCAATGGAGGGGTTCACATGGGACAGAAAAAACAAATGTAGAAAGTTTCAAAGGGGAAGTACACCCTGATAGTAAATAGATTTTATAGAAGCAGAAAAATAAGAGAAACAGGTCAGTGAAAGTTTAAGCAAAATTCGATTAGAAATAAGAAAGTTATGATTTTTTGAAGTTGTCATGAGGAAAACACAAATTGGCATCACTGTGACGTATCATACAAGCTCTTCTCCAATTTGTTGTGACAGAAAATTTCATAAACTTTCATTTTCTTAGTTATAGATGACAAAATAGATTTGCTTCATACATGGGTTGTATAAAAACATATTTGCAATAATTACCTTAAAAAATTCACAACTTTCTTATTTTTTAATCGGAGTATAAAATTCGCTCAAACTTTCACCCACCTGTTCCTCTCATTACTCTGCTTCTATTAAAACCAGCTTAATATCAGCTAGGGTGGACTTCTCCTTTAAAGGCATTGTTTAACAATGTTAAATCTGAGATGCGTGGCCCTACGTGTTATCAGTGTCTGTGATATGGTGTAATAATGAAGCATGAAAAAATTGCGCTTCAAAATGATCATGAAGTGCCTCAAAAAATTGAAAATCTTTGAGTGACTGGTTTTACCATACTCATTTTCCCCAATAGACTGTAGTGTTATGAAAACCGTTAGGAAAACGCAAAATTTGATTTCGATTTCCAATCATAAATATCTTGATAATCTGACAGGCGATCGACTTGTAAAAGTCATGGGATTCCTGACTGACCTAACATTGCAGCATCAGCTAAATCCAGGATTTTGTTTCAGAATCTGAGACAAAGTTACCCAGTCCCTTTAAACTCTAAGCAGAGTAAGCTGTCATAACTACAAGATAGCCCAAACTCAACACCCTATGTTACATAGTTACTGCACTGTAACAAGAGGATCAAGTAAACTTTTATCCCAAACCACAAATGCTTCTGTATGGTTAACCAAACTCCAAGATAATCTGGAAGTTTAAAACCACAAGCTTTATACAGTGTACAGCCTGTGGTTTTAACCCAACTATGGAAAAAATAATTCTTCATGTATGTGCACTTGCAATTATCATAGGCGCTGTGGGATAAACATTCAGAAATCCATATGTTCTGAATCAATATTAAAGTTAAATACAGTCCACTGATTTTCAGTCTGTCTATTAGCTTTTGTTGTAGATGTACACTGTACATTGTACATGTATGTATCACACTCACTACTTTAACCCATAGAAGGACTGTGTCTCCTTAATAATGACTGTTCTGTCTATTAGCTTTTGTTGTAGATGTACACTGTACATTGTACATGTATGTATCACACTGACTACTTTAACCCATAGAAGGACTGTGTCTCCTTAATAATGACTGTTCTGTCCATTAGCTTTTGTTGTAGATGTACACTGTACATTGTACATGTATGTATCATACTGACTACTTTAACCCATAGAAGGACTGTGTCTCCTTAATAATGACTGTTCTGTCCATTAGCTTTTGTTGTAGATGTACACTGTACATTGTACATGTATGTATCATACTGACTACTTTAACCCATAGAAGGACTGTGTCTCCTTAATAATGACTGTTCTGTCCATTAGCTTTTGTTGTAGATGTACACTGTACATTGTACATGTATGTATCATACTGACTACTTTAACCCATAGAAGGACTGTGTCTCCTTAATAATGACTGTTCTGTCCATTAGCTTTTGTTGTAGATGTACACTGTACATTGTACATGTATGTATCATACTGACTACTTTAACCCATAGAAGGACTGTGTCTCCTTAATAATGACTGTTCTGTCTATTAGCTTTTGTTGTAGATGTACACTGTACATTGTACATGTACTGTATGTATCATACTAACTCCCTTAACCCATAGAAGGACTGTGTCTCCTTTTAATGACTGTTCTTGCTTTATTTTTTATCCACAATGTGAGGGATTGCACATCGTACATGAGCAGAAAGAGTAATAATCAAAGAAAAATTTTGGGTCTATTTCCCAGGCATGAGATTCCTCCGAGGGTACACAGATTTTTGCGGTTTGGGAAATTTGGAGGGAAAAAAGGGACCGTATTAAAGTTGTCTTGCTGTATGCACTACATATATGCCCAGTTAGGTGCACCACTAAGAATCCATTGGTCGGATGTGTGTATACATAGCGGACAAAATGGTAGCGTGTAGAACAGCAGGCCACAATTCATTTAGGAAATTCACAAAACCCGGCAAAACGTTAATGATAAAAATAACAACAACAAATATGAAAGGTTGGTAATTCTTGCATTTTAACTTAAATTTGTAATCAGTCAATTCAAACTTCCCATCAATAAGTCATCCATATTTACACCGGCAAACCCTGTGTTGAGTGGCCGATCTAGCGTTGTTTTGGTAACAAGCTCGCCGGCCAGCTTCCCAGAATTCATATTGCCAGGCAGTCCTGTATTAAAAAATATGATACATTGTTAGACGACATACACACTCACATATATACAATGTGTATAATATATATTTCTCTATTTTTGTTCACGTGACAGCACGGGCAATGGGTTGGGACCATTCTGCTTAATAACTGTGAGCTGATAGAGCGACCATCCAAGAAAGACGGCTTCTGCTTTAAGATATATCATCCACTAGACCAGTCCATATGGGCAACCAGGGTAAGTAGAGAATTTTCTTCGTCTCGAGTCACTTCACCACAACGTTCACTCTTGATTTAGATTGTCCCAATCCAGTGTTGAATGCATTGTACCGCGCAGGGGGTCAGTGCTTCCAGATCTTCTTGGGTGCAAGGGTCTTGTAGATGCGGGCATGCTAGGAGATGTTGCTAGGTCTGCTCCTCTCCACATAGGCAAATGGAGTCATCGTTCTCATTATACCCCCACTTCACTAGGTTGGTTTTGCAACAACCGACAACAGCTCTTAAACGGTTGAGACATGACCAGAAGGGCCATGCCTTGCTGGAGCCAGGGGAGAGAGTATAATTAGGGCTGATGGACACCGTATGTTGTACTTAGGTAAGATGATTGGTCCACAGGGATACCTGCTGGTTGTCAGTGCTCTTGTTCAGTGGCGTAACAAAATAGATGAAGCTGTGCCTAGATTCAAGCCTCTTTCTTGTCAGTTCATGATTGAATAGGGGTGGTGTGAGTCTATTTCCTGCTTCAATTGAGTAGAAAATAAATTACTCCTATACGGTAGAAGTGTTGTGGTCAGTTGGACAAGTCTCAAGACTGTGAACCATAACTTGAGTCAGAGATGTACTTGGGGACCTTCATGATGCTGTCAAAGGTCACATGCTAAGGCCTAACGTCATTTGATGTCATGTGTTAAAGTTTATCTGCTAGGCTCTTCTGACAAATTACCTGGCAACCGTTAATCTTATTCTGACCACACTTGGGTCAGAGATGCACTTTGGGGACCTTCACATTACATGTGTGTTCTTGTCAAAGGTCACATGCTACAGTCAAATATGTTCAAGTTTATCTGCAGGATCCTCTCTTTATATGACTAGTAACTTTACAAACATTCTACCAAGTGCAAGCAAACTTGGGTCAGGGATGCTTTTTGGCGACATTGATGTAAATTGCTCACAAGTGGGTGATATGAGACACAATCTGGCTATTGTAGTGTTTATTTTTCACTCGATATATATCAAATAGTCTCATGGGTCGCATGTATCCTGTGAGCAAGGAACCTTTGGTATATATGGAATACTAAGACAATATTTTTGTATTGTATTCCAGGGACCTAAAGGTGAGACGATGGGCTCCTTCACGCAGCCTCTTCCTAGCAGCTATCTCATATTCCGGGCTCCATCTGAGTCCGATGGCAAGTGCTGGATGGATGCCTTAGAGCTTGCTCTGCGTTGCTCCAGTCTGCTGATGCGATCCATGAGGGATGATTCAGCGTTGACAGTGGACAAGAGAATGGACGATAGCGAGATTGAGAACAAGCACTTCAAACATGAAGGTGAGAGGAGGAGGGATATAATGATGGTGATGATGATGACGATGATGGTGATGATGATGATGATGATGATGATGTTGGTGATGGTGATGATGATGATGGTGGTGGTGGTGATGATGATGATGGTGATGGTGATGATAATGATGATGATGGTGATGAAGATGTTGATGTTGATGATGGTAATGATGATGATGGTGATGGTAATGATGATACTGGTGATGGTGGTAGTGATGGTGGTGTTGATGATGGTGATGGTGGTGTTGATGATGGTAATGATGATGATGGTGATGGTAATGATGATACTGGTGATGGTAATGATGATGGTGGTGATGGTGTTGTTGATGATGGTAATGATGATGGTGGTGATGGTGGTGATGATGATGGTAGCCTAATGTTGATGATCGTAATGATGATGGTGATGGTAATAATGATGGTGGTGGGGATGATGGTGATGGTGAACATGTTAGCGATGATTGTGAAAATGATAATTTAGTGATGATGGTGGTGACGATCATCATCTTAAAATATGTTGGCAAATCCACACCTCAGTACTTATCCAATTGTTTTCTATAGGTCTTGATGAGGATGACTTGGAGAATGAGCGAGAGAAAGACAATGATAGTAAGAGTGAATCAGAAGTTTCAGAGTTGGAGGAGCTTGCCCCATTGGAAGTCACTCAACAAGACACAAGACAAACGACTTACGTGCCAGTTGCGTCTGAAGATCTTTGCCTTGTAAGTACCTAGCTGGATTTGATCCCATGAATGTGCAGCAATACTTATTGGGCACAATGTTAACTGTTATTACAGAAAAAGTTGAGTTCTAAGTAGATCAATTTCTATAGCCTAGATACTTTATCAATATACTTGACTGTGCTGTGATGAAAACAAAGCTCATAACAGTGCTACTTTACAGTCACACAATAACAAAACTATTCAAAAGCTTCTGAAAACAAGTGCGTTTTTCTACAAAATTTTGAAGACGGCAAGATATGAGGCTTTTCTTATATCTAGTGATAGTTTATTCCAAAGCTTTGGAGCGTTGCAACTGAAAGAGCTATCTTCAAGATTTACTTTTGTTTTTGTTTGAGGTAGTTTTGTCATTTTGGAAGAATATCATCATAGAAATATCTCCTGGAGACGATTGCCCTCGTATTCAAAATATGACAAGAAATAGCAAACTGGGGTCTAGAAGTTGGTATCCCAGCATCTTTGTCCCTTATATCATTATTGAGAGCCATTATTGGAGATGCTACTGGCACAGGGACCTATTTACATCCTACTTACCGATTCCAGCAAAAAGAACACATTTTGTTACGCAGCATCAAATTCCGACGAGCCACTTTAATAATAATCGTAATAATATTCTGGGTTTATGTATAGCACTTACTACATCTTCAATATCTCTAAGCGCTCTACAAAAGTATCATTATCCCGGTCATCAGATTCAGACCTGCCCGCAAACAATATAAGCACATTCTCCACACCCTGGGGAGCATTCCAGCCAGGCGCCATTTTACAGAAATTTGCGTACTACCGGGTACCCTCCTAACACCTGGGTGGAAACAAGCACTGTACAGAAAAGCATGTACCTTGCTTAAGGACATAAGTGCTTCACTGGGGATCTAATCCACGACGTTCGCATCGCCAGTCCAGTGTTTAAGGCCCATCTGCACTAGTTTGGCCAGGAGGGATTAGACCTCCCTGCATGGTCACTGACAGGTGGTTATCTCATCAAATCAGCTCTCAATTAACATAAGAAAAGGGGACTTATGGGGGACCAACGGGTACCGCTTAGGCATTGTTTGCTATATAGAGGGTGCAAGTAGCTACAAGTAGTGCAGTCCCGCTTTAAACCATTCGCCTACGACACATCTACATCCCACCTTGATGGTATATAAGTTAGTATTGGCTTATGGGTGATAGGGAGAATGAAACGTTTTTCATTTCAAGTTTTTAGTTGTGACTGATTCAAGTTTGATTTTTTTTTTAATCCGCGTTTTCCAGGATATTTCCCAGACAGAGACCTTAGCGGAGGAGAACAAGAGTCTTATCTGGACCCTGATGAAGCAGGTCCGACCTGGAATGGACCTATCACGCGTTGTCTTGCCAACCTTTGTCCTGGAACCTAGGTCTTTCCTGGACAAGCTCTCAGATTTCTACTTCCATGCTGACATCATCGCCAGGTGAGTAGCAATGACCATCACAGTTTATTACTCATGCTCCTGCAAGAATATTAACCCTTTCAGGACAGCAATTTTAAAGGGCCAAATTGATGATATTTTATTCTTTAAATTGGCAATAATAATATTTTATGTGAATGCTACATTGCCCTAATAAAATGTAATGTGTCTGAAAACAATATACATTATTTGGTAAGATCTATGTCAAAAAGTTGAAAAATAACTAAGTTTGATTTTTTTTTTAAAACAGGATTTTTGTCTGTATCTATACAATTGCATATAATATACTATTAGTTCCTGTGTTAATAATTATGGTTCATAATAAAGTGATATTAAACAAAATTTTGATTATGATAATGATGATCATGATCATGATCATGATGATAATAGTGATGAGGATGACAATGATGGTGTTGACGCTTGAAATGGTAGTGATAATGATGCTTATGGTGATGATGGTGACGAGTTTGTTGAGGGATTATGAAGAGTTAAAGTTTATTTGAGAAATCTATGATCTTTCTTTCTTTTATCAGAGCTGTACAAGAAGATGATGCATTCTCCAGAATGAAGGAAGTAGTCCGGTGGTATCTATCAGGGTTCTACAAGAAACCAAAGGTATTTATTCTTCTCCTCCTCCTCCTCCTCCTCCTCCTCCTCCTCCTCCTCCTCCTCCTCCTCCTCCTTCTTCTCCTTCTCATTCTTCTTTTTTTCTCTCTTTTTCTCCTTCTCATACTCCTTCTTCTTCTTCCTCTTCTTCTTTGTCTTCTTCTTCTTCTTTTTCTCATATTCCTCATTCTTCTTCTTTTTCTTCTTCTTCTGCTTCTTCTTCTTCCTCTTCTTCTTCTTCTTCTTCTTCTTCTTCTTCTTACTCCTACTCATTATTTTTCATCTTCTTTTTCTTCTTACTCCTACTCATTATTTTTCATCTTCTTCATTTTGTTATTTCCCCTTCTCTTTCCTCCTAAAGGTAATGTGTCTACAATCATGTTTTCTTTCTTCTTCTTTATTTTTCAGGGTTTGAAGAAGCCCTACAATCCTATCATAGGAGAGACATTCCGTTGTTTATGGGAACACCCCAAGACGAAAACAAGGACATTCTACATATCAGAACAGGTATGATGTTCATTTATACAGTACAGGGGAGTGTTTCACAAAGACCAAGATCCACTTTAAGTTGGACGGCAGGCCGTTCATGCCACTGTTTACTATCACCATTTACTGGCATTGGTCTCTCAAGGGACGTACAAATCATGGTCACAAATCTACAGAATTTAATTTTTTTAAATAATTATTATTATATATTATCTAAAGATCGTAATTGAGAGACCAATGGTGGGAGCAACCAGTGGCATGAATGGCCTGCCATAGTTAAGTCCAACTTAAAGTTGATCTTAGCCTTTGTGGAAACACTCCCTTGGTCTGCTAGATAGCCCTAATAAGGCAAAGTCTTTGGCTCGTATTCTACTCAAAGCTAAACCTGATGCTGGGCATAAGCTTTTGTTTAATATCTAGTTTACCAAAGGAAGTTAGTCTGAGGTCTCCTTTGATAAATTAATCTTAAACCCTTGGTCAAGATTAAATTAATTAATAGAATATAGACATTTTTGTATGTCTAAAGAGGGAGTTTATTGCTTGTAGTCAAATGGGAAGTCCACTGTGTTATCATGTTAGTTTTAATGGATGAACAAAAAAATTGGGAGGAGCTGGGCCCCATCTTATAAAGAGTTGATATTAATCGCAACTTATTTGCTATTGATATCAATCGCAACTGACATGCTGTTACTAATACTGATAATGAGAATAAAACTATTACTAATACTGATATTAACGATAATAATGATGATAATAATATTAATCATTATCATCACCATCATCGTCATCTTTTGGTTTCCATCCCAACATCAGGTATCCCATCATCCTCCAGTGACGGCTTTCTACATCACTAACAGGAAAGAAGGCTTCTGTATCAGTGGAAGCATACTGGCCAAGAGCAAGTTCTACGGGAACTCAGTCTGTGCCGTGATGGACGGTGTCGGCAAGCTCATGCTCCTAGGGCGGGGCGAGGATTATCTCATCACAATGCCCTATGCAAACTGTAAAGGTAAGAACAGGATACATGTAGCTTTAGCGAAATGTAGAAGCATTTAATTACATGGCCAGAATGAGTCATTGTTGGTTTTATCGTTGAATCAAAAAAGTGTAATTTCACATTTGTGAGTGGCAGCTATGGTAATATTTGTTTGGTGATGATTGTTTGACCTGACTGCTAAGAAAACACGTATTATATATGCTGGTAAGTAAATAACCAAGGGACCGAGGGCGCTAAGTCCTGTCTGAGGGACTTGGTAATGAGGATTAATGCCTTACCAAAGGGTACAAGCCAATCAAATTGGTTTCGAACGGGATACCAACATTTATTGCATATTCTTTTCTTATATTACAAACTTCATTTATTTCATTCACCTGGTATGAATAATTGTATTTCATTAGCACCTTGAGCATTTGATTTCAAGTGGATTTGGCACCTTATATGTATATCTTATATGTAGCTTGCATACATTACATTTTGTAAGGGCTGGCAAGCCTTAATGTTTGCCTGACCTAGCAACAACTAATGTATGCAATTTGCATTCTGTCATCAACAATTAATGTAACTATGCAGTTTGTATTCTATCTATTGAAATACGATCATTCATACCAGGTGAATGAAAAAACTCGTCACAAGGTAAACGTGTGTAAGTTAAAAAACATTTTAAAAGTGGTAAATTCTAGCAAATATGTAAATGTGTATTTTGATGTGATTGTTATTTTGTTTTCAGGCATTCTTTATGGCACGTTAACAATGGAGTATGGTGGCAAGGTGACATTGGAATGTGAGAAAACTGGCTACAGGACAGAGATTGAATTCAAACTCAAGGTATTTGCTCTTTATTCAAATTGTTTAAATAATTTTTTTTTTTTTATTGTAACCAAAATTTAAGGTTTGATATCAAATACAAATAGAAATACAAACAATACATAACAATGGTAGAAATAATTTAAACAAAGTCAAAGAAACTGTAGAGCCTGATACATACGTATATGAATAACAATGTTATACAATCAAATTATTACACATCAAATAAACTAAATTAAAGCTCATGATGATAAATCAATAATGATGGTGGATTCTTGTAGAGTGCTCCTGCCTGTCAAACTTATACTCTTGGTGCTCCAAGATTATTACCCCTGCGTTAGCATGGCTGCCATTATGGTGCTCTAGGATATCAAGGAATTTATTCCTGCCAGGTACCCATTTACCTGAACAGGGTGGAGTTTGGAAAATGTAGATTAATGTCTTGCCAAAAGATGTCAGGGATTCGAACCCTGTCTTTCTAAGGTGCTACATGTATTCACTGAGCTCTGTCTTATAAGATAAAAAAAAGTGAAGCATATTACACACAAAATATATTACACAATTTATATGAAAACAAATGCAGTGTCATATTTGAACAAGACTTAATTTGGATTTGCCCTAGGCTATTATGTTCCATTTGTTGTCCAAGCTTGATAACAAGTTTGATACTAAAATAGATATTTGAATGATACCAAATGAAATATATTGATTGTCTACATGTACCCAAATTCATTGTTTCATTCTATTTTGTGTCTCTTTTAAGACACATAGACAGAGTCAAATGTTTATATAATATATTCATTTAAATTGTTATATTGTTATTGGTGGTGTTTATTGTTTGGTATGCCAGTGGAGGCCGATATTCTCTGTTTTGAAATACAGGTCAATAAATGTGATTCTGAATCTGATTTTATTTTGTCCCTGTGCAGCCATTCCTTGGAGGGAGCGATTCATCCAATCAGATCACAGGCAAGATCAAGTTTGGCAAAGAAACCCTGGCAACACTCAGTGGCAAATGGGTGAGTCTCTCTGCACAAGGAGTGCTTAATATACCATTTTCGTAATGTAATCAAATTTAATGCACAAATCTTTGTTAAATGCCTTGTTACAAATGATTTCATTCACCTGTTAAGAATAATTGTATACATTCCGTATTGCTAGGTAGGACAAGCCATAATGTATGTCCTACCGAGCAACAATTAATGTATGCAAATCATTTTGAAATATGAAATACAAGTATTCAAAACAGGTGAATGGAATTTGTAACATGGCACCTGACAAAGATTTATGCATAAAATATTATTACATGACGAAAATGGTCTATCTATCCTACCTATTCCATATAGCTCTCCTAATGCCCATAGTTTCAGCACTCTTAATTTGGGGCATGCCAGTCGACCGATTTGCTGAAAGTCTCATGTTCCCAAAGTGTCTGGTATTACATTTGTTGAATAAAAGTGTTTTTCCTGTTGGACTTTGCAAGTGGTTCATATCTACAAATTTCAAGCTGTGAAATAATTGATTCACAAAGTCTTGACATGACACTTAATTTCTGCATTTTGCTTCTTTTTTTTTTTCATTGAAAATGCCTGTTTAAATCTCGAACTTTCATTTCGCTAAAGTTTTTGGTTTGACAGGTGTAGAATAAAAGTGTTCAATTTCAGTTGCACACATATACTGGTAGTTTATTTGATTTCATCCGTTTTGTCGTTGTTTTGTTTGTTTTTATGAATAAGTATTTACCTAATGTCTCCATTACGTCAAATTCTATAGATTTTCGCCTCTCTGCATGGTTGCTTGTTTACTACCTGTGTAATTTTGCACAAAGCAATAGGCACCAATGTGACAGAAGGATTGCTTTATGCAATATAAGATGGCTTTGCAAAGATGCCCATTTCAGGTCTTGATTAGCTCCATGATGACCGTTATAATACCACCATAGAATAATCTTGCAATGGAAACAGTTAATAGTCTTGAACCCTTGAAGGTATATATATCTATCCCATGATGAACACAATGTGGCACATGGAGATTACTTGTTTGGCATTCACATGTAAAGAGTTCATGAAGAAGTTCTTGTGATAACAATGTTGGTCCTGTTGACAATTTGCATTCAATTTATTGATTGTTTTTTGTTGTTGTATTGTTTCATTTTCCTGCCAGGACGAGGAAGTGTACATTAAGGATAAGAGAACAGAGGTAAGTCAAAGAGTTTAGTATTTGAGAAATATTTCTGTATACTAGGAGATGTTATTATGACCAATTTTTGTCAAATTGCAAGTTCAAATTTGAATTGATAACAAAAATTTATTGATAAACATCCAAACAGGAAAGAGGATTCTCGAGCTGCACTTCATATAGAAGAGTAATGAAAATTACAAGAATTTTCAAATTTTTTTAAATGCTATGCATATGATGCACTGTAGACTTACAAGAAAATATAAAAATTGTGTAATAATTTGATAGTAGCACATTATTATTCATATATTTATGTATCAGACTCTACAGTTACTTGACTTTATGTACATTACTTCTACCATTGTTATTTTTCTGTTTGTATTTGAAATCCAACCTCAAGTTTTGGTTGCAATAAATAAATAAGTAAATAAATGTTAATGTAAGTCATAGACCTACATTAATGTCAAGAGCACATTATATTAGACATAAATGTAATATATACTGTATAGTAAGAAATATTATGACATTGTTTTAGGCACAAGTACAGCAGTATCAAATGCACAATACTAGAATGATATAATAGAGATACATCAATTTTGACAAGAAATATCTCTCCTGGGGGGTGTTTCACAAAGACTAAGATTGACTTTAAGTTGGACTTAAGTATGGCAGGCCACTCATGCCATTGGTTGCTATCACCATTGGTCTCTAAATTATAATCTTTAGATAATATTTTTTCCTTCAATAATGCACTATCAAAAAATGTAAACTCTGCAGATTTGAGACCACGATTTGTACGTCCCTTGAATGTCAAATGCTAGTAAATGGTAAGAGCAAATAGTGGCATGAATGGCCTGTCATAGTTAAGTCCAACTTCAAGTCGATCTTAGTCTTTGTGAAACACCCCCAGGTGCTACAATATTGAGCCAACCGCTTCATTTCTCTGTAACATACTACTTTACATTCTCTCAGTATGTACATGGAAGTGGAAATGGGAAAATGCATACTTTTCTATAATTTTTTAGCAGATGTTTCTGCATTTATTGAAAAAATCAAACACAAAATATTCAAACAACAATAATAGTATATAATATAATTGATTTACATAAAATGTGACAACTGAAATTCAAAAAAAATACATCAATACAATTGAAAGTGTGGAGATAACTCAAAGAATCAAGATAAGAGTCATGATGAGAATATTATTTATTTGTTGAATTCAGAATTCTGAGCTGTTTTGGGCAGTGACCTCAGAGGTAAAGAACAGCAGATTGCAGAGGTCAACAGTCATGTTTGATGAACAGGCGGAGAACGAGTCAGAAAGGTGGGCCAAAACTATATTATTGTCAAAATCATTACTATTATATTCACATAACATTCTAATGATATTAAGTTATATTTTTACATTTCTGAACATTTCTGATTGTTCATTTATACATGTACATGTATCACTCGTTATAATAGACATCTTTATTAAGTTTATGCTTAATTCTTGAACAAATCTTTCTCTTGATAATTCTAAAGCTTTCCCAAGTTTTGCCAGACATAGCACCTACCAATGTATGTGTATGCAAAGTGGGTTACATCTCAACATGCAGGGGTTCTGCAGAGAAATGTGCATAAATTGTAATACATTTATTAAACTGATTTTCTTAAAATAGAATAAATTCAAAGTTTGAAGTGTACCAATCACCTAAGAAAAATAGCACACACATAATGCATGTCGGAGTTGGGTACAGTGCTGGCTGGCCCTATTTCATATGAGCACATACAGGTGCGTCAAGTTGTCTAACTCCCAAGTCACTTTTATGTTAACTAAATTTAAAGTTGCAAAATCTTTTTTATTTTTACAGAAGTTAATATATCAAGCTCATATTTTGAATTTAGTATTTTGACATGGCGGAACTTCATGTACTAACATCGGTAATTGATGCACTTCAGGCTTTGAATTTATTCTATTTTGAAAACAGCAGTTTAAATTCACGTCATATCATCACATCACTTTAAATTGCATTCAGGTTATGGAGCCATGTGACAGCTGCGCTGAGCAAGGGAGACGTCCACGACGCCACCAAAGAGAAATTCATATTAGAAGAACAGCAGAGGAATGGGCACAAGGAGAGAAAGATCAAGATGGTGGAATGGGTCCCGAAGCTATTTGAAAGAGATGACATCACGGGCGATTGGATCTATAAACACATGGAGTGAGTAGAGACATGTTTTAGTCCAGGCGGTTTCATGATTATCAGTAATTCTTCTTTTTGCGTAAAATGTGAATACTGTTGAAATATGTACAGGCTAAGACAATGGATGTACGCGTGCATCATGTTAAAAATACTTGGGTAAGGTCGAAATAGTTTATTTTCCCACCTGCATTTTTAATGTGCAAGTTAATGAATTATAAAAAAATTAGAATGAAATGGTGAAAATTGAGATACTAGGTTTCATACAATTAATAATAATAATATTGAATGGCTTAATACTTTTGTGGGACACAAAATATATAAATTTTATAAATTTGATGTTTTTTGTGTTTTTTATAACTCAAGATCGAAAGATGGACTGGTTGAACTAGGGCCTTTGTTGAATACTTTTAGATGTAACCTTAATACGTCACATTCTCAAGAAATATAAATCGTGACAAATCAATTTTTCAAAAACTTAAAAAATTACAACACTTGGTAAGCATATGAATAATTTAAGTTATAACAGTATATATTTAAAAAATTGGGAGTTGAAAACAATTGATTTTCATTTCTTAATATCTGGATAAGAAGTCTTTTTTTACGTTATCTCTTGAATAGTCCTTATTTTCTGATGGTATTTTTTTTGCAGTACGAGACCGTGGGACATCCTGAATGACATAGAGCAGTTTGAGTTGGACGGTGTGATCCAGACAAGAACCAGACATAGAACACAGATTGTTAGAACCACCAGTATTGTGAGCATACCAAACAGAAGAAATGGACCAACGGAACAAAGGTTGAAGGTAAGGGAGGGCCAAGTATTTGCTTAATGATTCAAATAAACAGGCTGAAAATCATCCTCTGTACTGGAATTATATTAGTGCTTTCAGGGCTGGGATTTTTTATGGGCTGTCAATTTAAGAATTATAAAGCCTATTTTCCTTTTTTTTAATTCCTGGCATCAAACACGTGTAACGAAAATGGACACCAGGTGTGCAGAAATGTTTCCCTTTCTACTCATACATCAGGACCCTGTTTCATAAAACTTGTTATTAATAACAAGTGCCAAAGGTCTTTCACAAGTTTCAGGCAAGCCCATTCTGGTTTTTAGAGGAAACACGAAGCAAAGACTTTCATTAAATAAACTCCTGGGCAATGTCAATTGTATGTCCCATTGAAATCATGTTAGGGTTACGTCATGCGTTATAATGTTTACACGTTGGTAATTGACAAGGTTATTGAAGGTGCCTTAAATTGATTTTCAAAAGTCTGGTTTGTGTTTAACTTAGTAGTTGTAAAGTTTGCTGTTCTCTATATTTGATTCCAGCGCAATGCATCTCTGAAGCATGCCCGTAATAAGAAGAAGCAAGGTAGAGCGCGTATTGGTAGCGGATCACCAGACCCAGCCAGTGGAGAAAGCGAAGATTCATATGTAGAACATTCAGATGTAACCGACATTGAAGGTAAGTAGAGAATTACAGATTCGTAAGGCCACGACACGCCTTAGGACTAGGGGACTGCTATTTGAAAACAATGTTAAATTTTAATGTGTTAAGAAATTATGTTAATCATAATAATAATAATTATAATAATAGTCACATTGTAAGGTCTGTTTCTAAGCGCTTTATATTGTAATAATTCTTACCCTGGTCATTGGATTCAATTGCTTTTCCACACATGAAAATGCACATGTTCCGCTCCCTGAGTATTCCGGCCAGGTGACATTTCATAAGCGCACACGTCAGTCCAACCACAGTATCGTGGCCAGAACTCATACTTACCATTGATGCTTTTGCAGATTTCTCTTTCGACTTTATGCAAACGCAGCCAGCTTTGCGCAGACATCAACCAATTACTTGCCCTTATTTTAATTGTTAGGACAATTGATGTTGTTTTACTGACATAAAAGATTACATTGTTTTCAAAAATTTTTCAAAATACCACCCTTGATTACAATTTTACAGGGTGTCTCTGAAATAGGACACCCAAGTTTATTGGTTAATTACTCAATAGTTCCAAATTTTTTTTCATGAATGTATTTATTGTTGTAAAGCTTGATTATTTATGTTGCATGTGAAACCAAATCCTATCATTGAATCACTCATGACTGATTTAAACTCATCTGCATTGACACTGTCAGAAACACAATTGTCAACAAAATTAAGTGGATTGTTGCTGCATTTGGTTTGATATGGTTTTGAAAAGACAGAAAATGATTTTGGAGTATTAGTTATTGAATTTCACAGTCTTTTCTCCAGTCTTTCAGTTCATATGTACTTTGCCTATTCTTTATTTGGTTTAATACTTTAAAGCCCATATGATTTATACTGGCCTACAAACCAACAGTGTGAAATAGTTTATAGTTACTGGCTCCTGTGAAAGGGTACTCTGACATTTTTTCTGGCGACAATTGCTTCAAGGTTTATTTAATCAGAAGTATAGTTTTAGGGTTTGAGGTTAGGTTTAAGGTTAGGTTCTGCAGGTTTAGCCTACTAAGATATAGCGTTGGGTCCAAGGTTGAAGTTAGGAAATCAGTTAGTGACAGTAGGAAGTTACTGCGGAGCAATCGCTGCAAGAGAATGTGTTGTAGAACCCTTGAAAGACCTTACTTGTAATATCACCACTCTCATCATAATCATTGGATCATTTTTTCCCAATTCTCTTCAGATGAATCCAGTACTAGACTGCCCTCTAGAGTCCGAGTAGAGGACATCATCGGTCCGATCAAAGAGGGCTCTGAACAGGTCCAGAAGGAACTCAAGACAATCAACAGTAGACTAGCGTTCATGGTCCAACAGCAATCTCATTCACGTGCTTCCAGCGGCTCTCTCACGTTTTGAATGGTTCATGCTGGCCGCTTTTCTTGTCCTAGGTCAGATCGTCTCGGCATACTTCTTCAGATCGTGAGACGGGTTGTTTTGGTGCTGTCGTGTGAAATCAGTGGTTTATTGTCGATGTGGATTTTATTGATGAAATGAAAGCATCCCTGACCGACCATCTTGGCTACATGTTAGAGCATATAAAGATGGATGGGACTTCTGATGTATGAAAAAGGCCAGTTTAGCAATGTATTCCAATATATGGCTTCTTTTTTGAAAACGCCTGAACAAATATAATTTATTAATTTTTATTTTGCTCTAACTTTGAAATTTAAACCTTACAATTTAATAATTATGTAATGATTATGTATAGATAAGAATGTAATGGTATGTATTTCTCTCCCGTGAGTGCATTCAAGGCTTGTACTATGGTGTATGTTTTGCTTGAGCTGCCCATCTAATCTGTCTACTCTTTCAACTACATGAAGTGTTTTTTATAAGATCGCGTTGCAATCAGTCTGTTGATAACGAGGGGTGTATTAATTATAATTTTATGCATTGAGTTAACGCCCTTTTGGCTCTGAAACCGTTCAGATTCAGAAGGACTTTAACTGGGTGTTAAAGTATTAACACCCTTCTGCTTGCAAAGAGTCACATACTGAGGGTTTTAATATAAGGATCACTTTTTGAATACCTGGTATGGTTATCAATGCGACTGGCTTGTACAGACATGAAGATTAATTTATTTATTGATGATTCTCCAATGTTTAATGGATCTTTTGGGTGATAAAGCATTTTAAGATCTTTCTCCTGTTTGTAATTAGGATCCTATTCATGTATATTATAGTTACAAGTAGTTCAGGGTGTTTCAAGAAAATTCATTTTCTTTTTTAGCCACAGTAAGACTTGCCTAGTTTGAAAGGGAACCAAAGCAGAAATGATGCTTCTGTGCCACATTATATTTATAATGGAATAGATATATCAAAGGCGACGGTCAAGATTTACTGTTTCCAGTGCAAGACTAATCTATATAAGTGTTCTAAGGGTTGCCATGGAGCTTATTAACGGAAGTGAGTCATTGGGTTGCACAAATCGGTTCTTGCAGTGCAAAATTTTGTGCTGATTCCAAAATTATTAGTTTTGTTGTCCCTACTCATGACATTTTGGTCATTTTGGGGCCAAAACTGACCGTTTGTATTGATTTTTTGCCAAAAATCAGGCCACATTATCAGTCAGAATTTATTGATGGGTGTGTTTTAACATCTCAATTCTACACAAAAATGTGTGCTGATATCAGAACAATCAATCCCATTTAATAAATTTACACAGTTCGGACCACACTGGTCATTTCGATTGGTGGCTATAACGTTTTGCTGCGCCACGTTGGTTGAAAGATGTCGACTCGTGAGCTGAAAAATTGGCCTGTCGCGGTTGCGGTTGGGGCGCTGTAAATTGTGAAACCACCCTATTGGTGGCTATTGTTTTGTGCAGATAAGCCCGCATATACCTGATTACATTGTTTTGCCAACAAATTTAGAACATTTTTATGGGGGGATGCCAGATTTCAGTAATGGGGTGCATTCGGGTTTCAAGATTTGATTGGAAAGTCAATTTTCACAAAAAATTGACATACATTGTTTGCCATATCACGGCCGTCCTTAGGTTTTGGTAAATAGTGTTGAGAATCATTGAAGTACAGTTTAATTTTAAAATCGTTAACTTACGTAGATTGGACAATTCATGGGCACTGCACTTAATTTAGATGTATCTCAGTTAAATCTAATGAAAGTCTAAATACTTTCAAATGCAGTGCTAGTGGTTCATTCAATATTATTAAGAGTAAAAACATTCTTTGAATGTCAGTACAATCTATTGAAATGCTAATTAACCATTGTCTTTTAAAATGGAATTTCTTTTTTCTCCATTGAATTCCAATAATTAAAATTGTAATTTTGTATTTTCTTCTTTTATTTTTTAATTGATAATGTGGTAATTATGAGATAGTGGAAGTACAGGGCATTTGTGCAAACTTCTCTATCAAAATATATATATGAATTTAGACTTCTACATTTGAACAAGCCACAAGGAATTGCAGAGTTTGCGATGGATATTGTATGGTATTGTTGTTTGACTATGCTTAGATGCGTAGTGAGGTAGTTTTTTAAAGGTACTTATTGTAGTCGTGCTATTTTGATTAATGATTCTTCCTAGCTGTACACAGCCATTCAAACAAATAAAAGACTATATTTTTATTGTATAAATTGTGATTCGTATAGTGACACTGGGTTATACATGTGAGTATAGTACGTCATATGAAATACTTGTATTGCATTATTATTGCATAACAAACTCTGACTTGTAAACGAATCAAAAAGTTGCTTTTTACATGTAGATTCCAATATTTGGTTGATTCCGTTGTTTTACCTGACAGCAACTAAAGCATGTGTATGCTTGTTAGTAAGCGACCAGGGGACCAACGGCTTTAAGTCCCCTCTGAGGGACTTGGTCATGAGGATTAATGTCTTAGCGAAGGGCACGAGCCCATCAAATTGGTTTCAGAGCTGGGACCTCGCCAATTACGAGACCACTGGTCTACCACTGAACCATCGCACCTCCTTCATGTGAATAACTAAAATTTGTCTACCTTACGTGTACAGTCAAACCTGCTTTAGCGACCACCTGTATTGAAAGCTGTACTAAAGGAACCTGTACTTAAAGCCCACCTGCCTATAAAGACCACTTTTCATGTTTCCCTTGATCGGTTGTTATATAAAAATTTCACTGTACAAGGTCATTTGAAATAACCTTGTACCCCTGCGTAGCTGTACATACCCCAATAATATCCCAATAAACGGGTTTACCAACATACCGGTACTCAAATTTTCTGCATACTTTTCAAACAAAGGTTGCTTGTGATAACCTGAAAGGTTGCCCGACATAGCAACATGTAATGTATGCAGACTGGATTCTGAGTATTGTAGTTCATTCATTAATAACAGGTTAATGGAATATCTCGTCACTAGGTCCCCAGGAAAGAAACATCCATAAATTTGAATATGTTAGTAAACAGGTCTATTGCTCCTATAAGTTTTGCTTGTAGTCGTAGTCATTGTAAGATCATAGATTATACATGGGGAAGGGGAAAATAATTATCTACATCTACTTTTAACTTGTGCAACCAAAATTTCAACCCAAATTTGGCTATTCATGTTTCAGTTTGTCTGTTTGTCTCTCTGCCTCTCTTTCTCTGGCACTACATCTGTCTGTTTGTATCCCCTCCCTGCCACCTTCTCTCCACTCCAGTCTCTTTCACCCTGCCCCTCTATATTTATAATTCTCATGTCTGTTTACCATTGTTTTGCAAAAATGTCCTTTTAACAATTTACATTCCATTTGGAAATTCAAGTGTACCAATCACCCCAAAAATATTTTGTTTGTGTGTAATAGTATTTCCATGTTATAATACTGTATTCAAAATATGAGCTTCAAATACATGTACCGGTATTACAATTCTGTAGTACATTTTTGACAAGCTTAAATACATCAACTCAATTAACATAAAAGCGACTTGTGAGTAGACTACTCAATGTACTTAACGTCTTTCTGATGGTGACGTTAAAGGTTGGTCCCCAGACGTAAATAATCATATCTGATTGATACACGTCTGTAAAAACCCAATTACACACACACACACACACACAGGCTCGCCCAAAAATAGAGCCCACTTTGATGGAGCCCAAGTCCAACTTGGGTTCTGTGTGCAGGGTTTTTCTTTATTTTTCTCCTACTCTGTATCCATTATCCCATAGAATGGCAGGTGACTGATGTGTTTTGAGGTTGATGTTAATCCTAGCTTTAGGGCATTGGTACACTTGGAATAAGAAAGGCACATAATCATGCTTTGCCGGCTTCCACTCCATTGTTTCCCCTTATACCTCGGATTACCCATTCCCTCCCAATTTTGTTATTATTATTTCATTTTAATTCGTTTTGTTTTAATCTAGTGGATTTACAATGCAACAACAAAATATAACAGAACAAATGAAACCATGACATTGTATAGTTTTGCATCGTGTATTTACAATCGTTTTTAAAGTTGAATTTTATGCTGTGAGAGGACCAATAGATACACATATTATTATGAAACAAATATTAAAGGGAAATTGTTATCTGTTTTAGTAGTAGTTTTGTATTTTAATAAAGAGGGAACATGTCTTTTCTTTTAAGTAGTTATTTATTTTGTGTGATCAAAGGTAAATGTACATATTATAATTTCATGTAGTAGAGTATTATTTAGTAATAGTATTATGTAGCCTTGCCAATATTCTATTCAAAGTACATGTAGTAATTATTAATGAATTAGGATACAACTCTAAAAAGGCTTGTTTTCAAAGGGCTGGCAATAACTTAATGAACATATATAGGGCTTCAATGTTCACGCTTTGAGAACTTTATTTATTTATAACAACTTACAATGCGAAACTTAAGGCCTTGTCATACCTCAATGATAACAATAGTTAGATTCGCAGGACGGCCGTTAACTTTAAGGTTGGGCCGGGTTTAAATTTTGAAGTTTATCTTGTAGTAAGAGACCGTGCAGACACTTATTTGATACGAAAGTACTTCAATTAGGTTATTACCATGCATTTTTACTTTGTTATTTGTCAATAAAGAAAGAAATCCATGTCACATATTTGAAAGGGTATAACATGTAGGTATATAGAGCAATCAAATCCATGCAAGCGAGTTACCAGATATCTGCTGTATGGCAAAGGCGTTTGCTTTAATACGCCCTTCTTCTGCTAGTGCACACAACCATTTGTTTTATTTGGTCAATTTGTGTTTTAATAAGCTTCATCAACATCAGAGTTGCCCAATTTGTTTGGATATGATATTCATCATATCTAGAATGATGTGTACAGAATTTGTTAGTAAAAGCTACTATTAGTTTTGAATACCTTTCATAGTCATTGTTATATTGCAGTCAAATGCATATTGAAATTATAATAATTCAATTTGAGCTCACATGACATTAATGCATGTATATTATTCAAATTGTAGATTGATTTTATTTGACATGAATGTTCATGAAACTATAAAGAATTATTTTATTTTGGCATTGGCATTTATGCTCCTTTTTCTTTTCTTCTTCTACTGATTAATTGATTTTATGGTGCTGAATATCAAGTATGAAAAATGTTTATTGTCAACCAATGGTATTGTACACAGAGACATTCTATACAGACATGGATAGAGCTATATTATAGTCAATTTTATGAAGGTTTTTGCCCGTTTTGCGTTGTAGAAAAGATACAATATATGAAGTTATCACTACCGAAAACAGTAAGCTTGCTGTGGACGAGCCTTAAATTTGAAACATGTATATGATTGTATTTGAGGCCCAAATATTACAAATAAAAGAAAATACAAACTTGTAAGTGGTGCTGTTTGAAATGTGTATTCTTTATTATTAATGCATTGTGAAACCGAGGAACTTTTTTTTCTGGTACCGACTGCAATAAAGCCATAATTTCATTATGAAAACATAAGCAATTGTTCACATATCACCCATCAATATGTAAGGAAGAAAATTCTGCCTACTTTGGTTTTTTAAATTAATGAATTTAATCAGTTATATACAGTCAAGTATTAAATAGTGAGAGAGAGAGGAGTAAATAATGCATTGAAGGCACAACTTCTGATAAATTTGCAGAATTTTGGGAAGGTACTGTATACCCTGTCTCATTCCTTCCTCATGGGGTACATACAGGACAAATCATATACAGTCAAACCTGCTTTAGCGACCACCTGTATACAAAGACCACCCGTCTATAAAGACCACATTTTTTGTTTCGCTTGAAAATCATTTTTCATAGAAACCTGTGCATAAAGACCAGTTTGCTTGTCTCCCTTGAGCGGTCTTTATGTACAGGTTTCACTGTACTAAGTATTCAATTCTCCAGAATTTCACAAGGGATGTCATAATTACAGAGGCTGCAGGCCAAGGTTGAAATGCAATTGCCGAGGGAAATCTTGAATTTGTCGGTGAATATAATATACACCATATGAGATGATGATATGCATTCGATATTCGTTATATATACAAATTGAGCGTATTTGTGATCTAATTCATGGCTTCTCTCATTATTCATCCCTAATTTAAAAAGAAGCTGTTTTTTCCCCACATTCATGCACATAGAAAATTATTGAGTATCGCATGATAGCCTTTCAGCCAATAGGATATCTTGTATCAAATGTCCTATTTCATATATAATACCTGGTTCAAGGAGTTTATATTCCCCATTAAATCTGGGTCATTGAATCAGGACAATGGATTAACCGTTGACATGATCATAACGACTTTTGAAATATCAACCTAGAGCAATTTCAATAGTCTTGTCCGTCACCTATTGAGATGTGCGAATGTTATAATGACATGTTACATAACCCCAGCATGATAAATGGGATATATAGAGCACTGAAATTGCCCTGGAATTGATTTCTCGAAGGCCTTTGCGATCGTTTGCTTTAGATAATCTTGTCTAATAACCGCTTGAAGCGTACAAGTTCTAGGGTCTTCTTAAGTCCGAACTCGGACTCCATCTTCTTATAGAAGACCAAGGGTGCGGATATAGCCATCTCTTTGAGTCCTAAGAGATCCTCGCCGTCCCATCCTTTAAACCAAGGCGTCAGTCTCGGGAAGCCATTCTCTTCTATCCAATAGAGAGCTTGTTGGTTGGTCCATTTAATGACGTTACTGCTGCACACTGGTGCAAGCCCTTTCCAGCTTGAATTAGGCACCCCCATGAATCCTCCGTTTGTCCTCTGCTGGAGCACTTCGGGGGACTTTCCACCAGAGCCGGCGGTTCCTGTAGACATCGCGTTGCTTTCTAGAACTATTGGAAGGATATGAGGTAGAGTAGTATGATCATTTGAAGTGAAATTTTGTCATCATTCATTCATTTCAAAGGATAATCATTTCGGACTTCCCCATTACATATTTTTCTCCCTTTTTTCAAATGATATTTCATTGGAAAAAAAGTATAGAATCACAAGATTTCAAAATAAATATGATAGGCTTATACATATGTATATAAAAATTACGTAGGTCATAATTATGTAGAGCAAGTTATACAATAAAGTGAAAAAACATGTTCCAGCTGAACTCTTTAAAAATACTTTGTATCATAAAAATAATAACTGAACCCCGCCCCCCAAAAAAAAAAAAACATACTAATAATAATATTAAATAAATAAATAAATAAAAAAAAATTTTAAAAATTATATAATAATTACATCATCTATAATATAACACTACATATACTTTTATGTAAACATACTCAGAATTTAAAAAAAAAAAAAATGCTCTATGAAAAACATCATCATGGATCACTATATGGCAGGCGCGTACGCAGGGGGGAGGTTCGGGGTTAACCCCCTCAATTTTGTTGTTGTATGTGTGTGTTTCGGAGGAAACCCCCTCACTTTTTTTCAAGTGTTAAAGGGTGAAAAAACTGACCTTCCCCCGCCCCCACTGATGAACGATATTGGTCGATATAATTTTCCAATTTCCGGCAAAAAAGAAGAAAAAATGTACGTACTCTTGTACCATGAGGTAGCTGACATACGTACGTAGTTCTACGTCACGCAATGTTGCCTCATGTGCAACGGACCTAAACCCCTCAACGATTGACTTCATGAAATCTTAATATATAATCTCACCGTCCGTGTCTCCTGATCGCTCCTCATCTGACGGCAGTTTATCGACCACGCCCTTGATCGCACCACTACCACCAAGGCCACCAACAACTCCTGACGACTTGCAGCCTCGGTTGGCCAACTCTCGTATTAACAGGTGTCCGTTCTTTTCTACCAGGCCAAATGCGTACATTTCGATGTAGAACTTGGTGCCCAGCATAGCCCCCAGCCACCCATTAGGATCATAGCCGTTTTGCATCTTTAAAGGCACTACAGGCTTGCGTAGCTTGTATGTATACTCTGCCTCTACATGCCCGTTTGGGAAGAAAATATTTTTTTAATTAATAATAATTACAATATCCATCAAAAGTGAGTACATCCTTTTGAAAAACGTTAGACATTCGAATGTAACTCATTGGTGCGTTAAACCTTTTTTCATGGAATAAAAGGTTTATGTTTTTATACAACTTTCTATTTAACAAAAAAGTTACATTGAAATATACAAGTTTTTGAAGTCTCAAGTGCTTGGTATTTGTTGTTCTTGTGTATGTTTTTTTTAAATAATTTATCCAGTTATTAATGTTACTTTATGTTAACTTACGCTGTCGATATTTGATGAACTGCATGGTGATTTTTATGTGCAGTGAATGCTGATATTATCATTGTTATTTTTATCATTATTAATATTATAATTATTATCATTATTCCTATTCTTCTTCTTCTTCTTCTTATTATTATTATTATTATTATTATTATTATCATCATCATTAACAATAAATGGTTGTTTTAGATTAGGCTGTTATTTTCAATGGTTTTCAATAGCCTTGATGTCAATGAAGGAGATGAACGTACCCGTTCGGCAAGCAGGACTATCTTTGTATTTCTCAGAAAAACATAAGACGACCACCGCTGCATTCTCGACTGCATGGGCCATCGCTTCCAATGTCGAACCTCCTGTCGGCATAATCGTAATAAGAAAAATATCGAATTCATTTTAAATTTTGAATAATTAATTCCACAAATGCAAAATTAAATAGAAATACGTACAGGTATGATTAAAGATACATAAATAAAATACTTGAGCAGGCGCCACAGTCGAGATCGGCGTTTTACAAGAAGCCGTCATCATTATTATGGAGCGTCATATAGGAGTGTCAAACCTGACAGACGAGCGATATACAAGAACCCAGTATAATTATTATTAACACCACTACATCTAATTATGAAAGAAAGTTCAACACAATCGCAACTATACTTTCGAAATATAAACTCGGGGGCAAATTCATTACTCCATCGTATATCTCATAGAAATCATGTTCGGATGACGTAATAATAATATTCGCACATTTCAAAAGGTGAGTTTCAAGGCCTTTGAAATTGCCTGCATGAGATCGATGTTTCGAAAGTAGTGGCTAGCGTGTTGTTTATTTTTAAACTTAAAAAAAAAAGATCAATCGCAAATACGGAAGGGGTAGTCAGAAGAAGAAGGGGGAAAAGAGTTATCGTGGACTATCCCTAGTAACGAAGAAAATGTCTACAATATATGGAAACAATAATTACATAATTATATAAAGGTAGTCTGCACTAATGGTGAGTTGGTACCAGCAGAGAGAGTGGCAAAATATCAATAAGTTTACTATGTTTTTTAAGCTGTAAAATTATTTTTCGGTTCAAAGATTTTAAAGAAATACGGATTTTTATTTTCATGTTGTGTCTTGTGGTGTATTATGTTCTGTCATAAAATGATTAATGTCAGAGTATGATATATATATATATATATCGTGTAAAAATAAATTACACTGTCTCTTGAAAGTTAAAGTTATATTTGATGTGTACAACAGCATTATTGCTTATTTTCTACAAAACAAATTTTACACATATTTTGTATATTTTTATGTTGATGTTCTGACAAATTAATCATGGGGGGGGAATATGATGATATAAGGTTTTTTTGCAACATCAGAATTAAGAACCCATTTTCAATTTTCGGACATTTCGGCTACTTTTGTCGTTTCCAAAATTTGCTGCATGACTGCTCTCAACAATACAGTTATATGGGAAACCATGTCATGCACACAATTCATTTCTCGCTGCTTAAAGCATGACCACGATTGCAAAAGAAGCAACTTTTGAAACGGCATGGCCTATTATACAAATAGCTGGAGAATTAAACCGCCTGAAACCAAAATGATAAACTTGGTATCTTTTTACTCGGAAAGAATTTTCTATCCAATAAAACAAAAAACAATGACATTGTGTCAATGATATCGTTGAAATTGCCACAATGGGATCATGATAACGATAATGATGATGGTGATGATGATAATAATAATAATAATAATAATAATAATAATGATAATATTGAATACCCATTTGCTCTACGTCGATCCACACCTCGAAGCCGTTTGCCTTTAATAGTTCGTTGACCGCCAATATCTGTTTCTGCACATCCCATTGATAGCTTAGCATGACGTAGTTTGTCAATGTTTTCGTTCCTCCGTTCGACGATGTCGACCCTTTACCAGGTTTCCCGCCCTTACCATTGGTAGCGCCCTTTATAAAGAAACAAATTCAAAGACATTTATTATAAAAACCGCCATTAAAAGGAAACGAACTAAATCAATTTTGTTTCATATTGGGATGGTGAATGCATACAAACAAGTACGTTTTTAAATTGGAAATTTAGTCATTATATTTGTTATTAGCCTATATACAGATGACAGCCCAATCATGACACATGTTGTTGGCAGTTGCCCGACAAATGTTCTACACTTTAAAATTAAATTCCTAAATTCAACCCTAGATCCAATAACAAATACAAACCCAACCCTTATCCTAAACCTAACCTAGAACCCAAATATTGCAATCCTAAATCCCGGAGTAGTAATTGTAGCCGGTGCAAAAGCTGGAGTTCCGGTCTGACGTCGGTCTTGTTTGTGTCGCTTCAGGTAATAATATGATTGTTTTGGGATTAGAATTACCTGTTTTGCCAGCTGATCCGAAGTAAGGGCTCCTACATTCCATAAAATAGATTGGCATTGTCGGCTATTTTCCTCATCTTGTACTAACTGTCTGACGGCTAGAACAAAACAACATAAACAGGCTTAATTAGGCAAAGGGAAACTGGTAATGATGATAACAGTCATAACAATGCCGTCTCCAACAAGTAAAAACAGCAACATCAGCAACAACAACAACCATGATGATAAATTATTATGATGATGACGATAATAATAATAATTAAACAAATTGTATATTAAAATCAATGTACCCGTTAATTTCACCATCATTCTCATCCTCATCTTTATCAATAATTAATATTCAATATCATCATCGTCATCATCATCATCATCGAAATCATCAATGTACTCATTAATACTTATCATCAATGTACTCATTAATATCATCATCATCATCATCATTATCTCCACATCATTTTCATCATACACATCATCACTACCACCACCACCATCATCATCATCATCATCACCACACCATCATTTTCATCATACACATCATCACTACCACCACCACCATCATCATCATCATCATCACCACACCATCATTTTCATCATGCACATCTTCACCAACGCCACCATTGTCATCATTGTCGTCATCATCATCATCATCATCATCATCATCATCATCGATTCTATGATTTACCTTCCATGCATCTTTTCTCCTTCTGGATGTCATCTCTGTTGTCCTGATTAAACGATAGTATCCACAAGGTTTTGAGAGCTTCTTTCCTTTCATCATCCCATCCATCCATCATTGAGCCCAGGTGTGGAAGGATTCCTGCTTTGACCAGTTTCCTCTACACCAACAATCAATAACAATTATAATAAACAACAAAGAGATAAATAAAATAATAAATAAAAAAATAAATAAATAAATAAATAATGAAAAATGAAACAAAATAGAAAGGAAAACAAATAAATCACCATCATTAACAACAAAAACAACATCATCATTTTCATTAACAAGAGCATCATCACCAATACCAACAATATCAGCAACATCATCATTTTCATCAACAAGAGCATTATCACCAATAACAACAATATCAGCAACATCATCATCATTGTCATCAACAAGAGCATCATCACCAATAACAACAATGTCAGCAACATCATCATCATCGTCATCATCGTCATCATCATCAACACCATTATCATCATCATCATCATCAACAAAATCATCATCAATAACATCATCATCATCATGTCGTGGTCTATAGTGGATGTCACCAGACTGTGGACCACATGGTTCGCGGTTCGAGTCAAATCGGTTCGTATATGAGAAGTGCAATTTGGCACAGGGAGATACTTTCCATCATGACCATGGTACATAAAGGGTTAATAGCATTGTCTCACCTTGTTACCATCGTTCGAGGCTAAATGTTGTATCGCCTCGACGGCTTCAACGGCGAACTGATCGTAATTCGGCGAGTAGTGATCGGATTTTTCACTGTCGTCTGCCAATGTTCTTTGGAGGACGTCGACCATGAATTCGGCATTCTTCGGGCTTGTATTCAAATTCTCGTTCTCCTCTTCGGTGACGATGTAGGCGAGAATATGCATTGCCTGCCAAACAGGGACGTATGGACACGATTGAAAAAAGACTTTCAATAACTCAACTGATGGGCTGTTTCAATGCGCTAACTACAGAAATCATGTTCGAATTAATATGTAACAAATCGTTTTCAAGTACATGTTCACACGTTTCTGTGGATGAAACACAACGCTATTGTAATTTCCCTGTGCTTATTTTTCTGAAAGTCTTTGCGATCGTGTTGAATCAAATGTTCTTTATAAACGAAAAACTAAGAAAACTAAGCATACTTTCTATAATGAAAACATCAACAAACAGCATTATAACCTGAAAGGCCAACAGATTGCTAAATGACGACTTGATTTGCACATTTAAGTAGCGTTCGAACACACTAAATGCCTACAGTTGCAGTTCAAACCATAATAATGATAATATAATAATGATAATGATAAATCTCGGTGGAAATAAGCTTCGGAAACGCACTATACAAACACCTACCTTGGCTCTGAGCACGAAGGAGACGCTCTCAAGGAAAGTTTGGATGTAGCTTGCAGCATTGTGCATTCGTAAGACCTCTTTGTTATCGGGATAGTTCCTGAAGAAACAATTTGTTTGTTTGTTAATTTGTTTGTTTTGTTTGTTCTTTTTCATTTGGGGGTACATTTTGCAATGAAATAAGATCGCAAATATTTGCGTAAAATCAGCCATTGGCAATGTAATACAATGATGTATTGTTTTGCATTCATGTACGGATAACGAATTATGTCATAGTTGAAATTATTTCAAAAGGTGGTGGAGAATTACATGTAAGCCTGTTGAAATTGGTTTAGATCGATTTTGTAAAGTATTTGCAATCGTGTTAGATTATTGTACTATCATCAAGCTAGATAACTACAGACTCTCCAATGACTGTGAGGATAATAATTATTACCACCACCATCATCATGCACCACCACCACCATCATCATCACCACCACTACCAGCTACCACCATCAGCATCATCACCACCACCACCACCATCATCATCATCATCATCATCAGCCTCAGCATCATCACCACCACCACCACCACCATCATCGTCATCATCATCATCATCAGCATCATCACCACCACCACCACCACCATCATCATCATCATCACCACCACCACCATCACCACCACCACCACCACCATCATCATCATCATCATCAGCCTCAGCATCATCACCACCACCACCACCATCATCATCACCATCAGCAGCAGCAGCATCATCACCACCACCACCATCATCATCATCATCAGCATCAGCATCATCACCACCACCACCACCATCATCATCATCATCAGCCTCACCTCAGCCACACCAGGGCCTCGTTGTAATCTGATATCATTAAAAAATATATATGTTTACCTGAGACAATTATATATGATACTAAATATCTTCTTCAAGAACTCTTTTCGGGACATCCATCTCGTTTTCTCATCATCGCCGTTGATAGCGTCACACGAATAGAAAGGATCGTTGAGTATTGATAGCAGAGCGGGAAGGCATCGCCTGCCCATATCCGTGCATAGTGTCTGGTTAACCTCTGTGAATCGCTGAGTAGCGTCCAGGAGGAGATTCACGGCAATATATTGACCTGGATATGTTAACTAGAAAGGGAGGGGGAACATAAAACGATTAGAACAACCCGGAATGGTAATGGTGAAAATGCGGGGTATTTTACTGACATTGCTTCAGGCGGAGCGTCTTCCAAAGTGTGAGGGGGGCACCAACAAAAAAGGGCACTTTCTGGAGGAAAAAAAAGGGGAACCTATAAGGGAAACTTCAAAGTGAACATACACCAGTTTTAGACATCGTCATGATTGTGATTACACTACCAGGGATGACATCAATATTTGTTTCTCTCTTTACGTGGTACTGCTTGAGCAACATACAGTTGGGTGTGAATATTAATTTTCGAGCAAGCGAAGCGAGCGAGCAAAAATTTAAGATTTGTGAGGTCGCAGTGCGAAAAATTACATCTTATGTAGAGGACAAAACCAAACCCTGACGAGTTTTAAACACAATCTAAATAATGACGAAAGACTGAAAGTTCTTTTAAAAGTAACATAATTATAACAACAATATATGCGAGCGAGCGTATCGTAAAATCTTCTGGGAAAATCAAAGAAAAGGGGGCTGGGAGTCGCTTTGAATTAGGGATGCATGTTATGGAGAAAAGAAAAGTAGGCACTTATCAGAAGGGAAAGGACAGTTAGAAACGAAAGGTGCACATGTCAAAGTAAAAAGGGCAATATACAATCAGAGGTGAAAATGGGGTACTTCTTGCTCATAAAAAGGGACACTCAACAGAGATGAAAAAGGCACTTGTGAGAATGGAAATGGAGTATTTGTTGAAGGAAAAGGGCACCTATCAGATTTTAATAGGGGCAGTTATCAGATGTAAAAAGGGGAAGGGGTTCATATGAAAAAGGAAAAGAGGCACTTATCCGAAGGAAATAAGGTATTTATTAGAAAGGAAAATGGGCACGTGTCAACATAAAAGGGGCACTTATCAGAGGTGAAAATTGGCATTTAAGAGAAAGGGAAGGGGTTCTTATTACAAATGGAAAAGGGCACTTATCACAAGGAAAAGGGGCACTTATTAAAAGAGAAAGGGGCAGTTCTTAAAAAGGAAAAGGGGGACTTGTCCTATGTAAAAACATTGGATTTTTTTTTTTTTTTTTTTTTGGGGTTTTTGAAAAGTGGGGCACTGTGCCCGCCCTGCAGCTCCCCCCCCCGAGCGCCGCCTCTGCATCGCTTCCATCACTGCTGTCGCGACAAGTGAAGGCGTACATGCGCGCGTTCAGATTCCTGTATCAAGTCGATCATCACGTACGAGTGCTTCACCTACAGTAGTCTATTTCTACAAGTCGTTTTTATGTTAACTCAGAGTGTATTTAAAATGCCATATCTCTCTCGAGAAGGAATATGTCAATTTCATATTTTTGACAAACGTATAGTGACATTGAACCCATTAAATCAAGAACAAAACAGGTTCTGGTGATTATTGGTACACTTTAATTATGTTAATATTTCAATATTTTACCATTACTTTCATGAATAATCTATTCATGAAGTAATTAGTACAGAAATAAAGAAGCATTCTGACTCTCACCTGGTCTTTAATGTCTAATTGATTGAGCTTAAGCCAGACCGTCGCGAAGAAGTCGGCAAATCCTTTCTCGGTTGCGATCTCCGCAAATTGGCAACTAATCCGATCAACTCGTCCAATTGCACTGAGCTCACGAAGATTCATAAGTACATTGACCTCAGCAAAGGACTCGGCTTGTAAAACAGCAGTCATTATCCTTTCCGCAAGCTGAAATTATTACCAAGTAATAATACAAAATATATTAATAAAAATAATAATGATAACAAAATAATAAGAACAATAATGATACTAATAATAATAATAATAACAATAATAATAATATTAATAATAATAATAATTACAACAACAACATCAATAATAATAATATATAATAATAATAATAACTGGATTTAGCTTATATAGCGCCTTTTCCAGAGGATATAACCCTCCAGCCCTATCATTAGTCTATAAACAAATTGAGAAGACAAATCTTGTAGAAGTATGTTTTCCGATGTTTCTTGCAGAAGTCAATTGAAGTTTTACCATACCTTTATCATAATCTCTCTCTTGTCACCATTTTCCTCTTTCTGATTGTTGTTCTTGGATCGGAATCGGCTCAGAGTAACGCTATCCGAAAGATGCCGATGACACATCCCGAAGTCCTCCGTCATGAATCGGGAAACATCGGTACTTCCAGCTTGATGTATTCGGGTGAGTTCGAGGAGATTTGCTGAGGATATTGGAGAGGCCAAACTCATTTCAGGCATACTTGGCAGGTATCCTGGAAAAGATGGCATCTCCCCAAGACCGCCCATCGTACCTCCCGACCCCATGGACATCTTCCTAGTCGTAACTGTTGTCGTCATCTTCTGCGAACTACCGTCTGACGAAATCGGTCCTTCCGATGTCGATGTTTTCGTCGTCACGGTCATCTCCGCCCCTTGACCTGTAGCCGAATTGAAGCCGCCGCCATCGTTGCCGCCAGGGCTGAGGCAACGGACTCGGCTGCATTTGCCCCAATAAGCCCGGGACCGATTTGGCTAGATCCCGATGACGCGGAATACGAACTCGACATCGTGCTTGATGGTAATCTTGTTGTATTGGACATCATCGACATCGAAGATGAAGCGCCACTTGCATCTCGCATTGACATCTTCTGAGGTTTGCCATCCCCCTTTCCAATGCCTTGGAATCTGGTAGGCTGTCCACTGTTTGACATGGTAGTTCAAATCTATGAATCTCTCAACCAATAAACACATACAATTTTCGAATTGCTTCAATAAAAATACCGGTTTATTACTCGATCATCCCCTTCTGCCAATAATACTTGTCATCGTTTTATCACCAGTTTTCCCGAAACACCGCAGACCTTACATAAGAAATAAATGAATAAACATTAATAATAAACAAATAATAACACGCAGCGATGAAAATGCGGTGAAATTGTCAGCTTTTAATTTACTGTTTAATATAAATGATGTGACACACTCAGAATACGTTGCTGCAACACAGTCGCTTATAAACTAACGGATACGAAGATGTCTAGTGCTATTAATATGTCCATGAATAAAACTGTGCAGCTATATTCCATGTACGTCATACACCTTCAATTCATCACACAGATGCATCTAGAACGAAGTACTTCACGAATCACCTTCTAACCAGATCACATGGCGCACATGTTATCTTGCTGAAATAAATTCACAAATTCAAAAAGTTTACCGCATCGAGAAAAAAACAGCAAAAGACAAAATATTTGTTTCCTTCTCGGGTGGAAGATCTTCTATTTAGAAGTAAGAAATGACGAGTGGAGAAGGCTAATCAGGGTCTCCTATAGAGAAATGAAATATATGCTTGATATGAGGTCACGGAATCAGCGCTGTACCCTCTGGTATCTCGGCAATGAGACCCCTGGCGAATTTAGGGGGTGGGGAGCAACCGCCTCCCACCTTTGAAACCCAAGTGGCATGCCTTTAGTACCTAACTTCAAGAATGCGGCCCCCTTTTGAGGTGACGACCTTAAAAACGAAAAGTCCTGATGCCCCCATTTTGTTTTTGTTTTGTTTGGGGTGTCAGCATCTTTTAAATAATATTGTGCCCCTCCCCCCCTTTTTTTAACGAAACACTAGATCCGCCACTGATACTGGCACTGCTCGTGTTAATTTCCGAAACGTATAGCAGTATGTCTATAAACGTAAGCACTTGGGGGTGGTCAAATGGGCGTACGTGCCCCCTGAAACTACGAAGTTACTTTTTAAACGATCGTAAGACAAGCGAGGCAATCGTTGTAATGCTGCTGAATTACATAAGATAACAAGCAAACTAATTTCACAAAACTATCATTTAATGGTTACAGGTAGTATGCGCTTTGTAATTTTCCAAATACCATTGAAAACTGCTCGAATGATTTGCGCTCACAGTGGCAGGTAAAAGTTGGAAATTGTGGAAACTTTCGAGAAAGGGCGATAAAAATAATTATCAAAGATAATTAACGTAATTCAGATGGAGATGTAGAAAGGAGAAAGAGAGAAAAGAGAGTTTATGTGTGTGAGAGAGAGAGAGATCGAGAGAGAGATCGAGAGAGAGATCGAGAGAGAGAGAGAGAGAACTGGAGTGAGAGTGTGTGTGTGAGAGTGTGTGTGTGAGAGTGTGTGTATCAACGAATTTCAAGTAAGCGGGTGTGTTGTGTGTGCGTGTGTGTGTACGCACACGCGAGAGAGAGACAGAGAGACAGGCCCGTAGTCAATAAAGTAGTATAGACGAAAAGGTAGCACGCGCGGATTGTCTCATTTGCATATACGACTCTATTTTGTCTATGGATATAAAAAAAATTATAGAGATATAGCGTGTGGGCGATTGTGTGTGTTAGAGAGGTAAAGACACGAGAGATAGAGAGAAATATTCCCTATAACTCTTTAAACATATTATGTATACGTAAGGAGAAATGAAAAATAAACGGGAGGGGAGAAAAGGGAAAGTGACAAAGAAAATCAGAATGATATGAAGACAAAACCCCAAACAGTTCTGGGAAGAGGTGAAAAATAATTTGTGAGCGTTATCATTGTTATTATGCAAGTGTGGAAGAACATCATAGTAAAATGGTTCCCTGAAAAGCATGGCTCTTCAAATGCCTTAATATTCTATATATGGCATGTAACATGATAAAAATCGGGACGGATTTTTATGCCACATGTTCGTGTAGTCCTATATACATCTTTCTGTGTACAGTGCTTGTGACTTTACCAAGACTTGGCCAAATTTCTTATCATTTTGATAGAACTTTGCAGTACACACCAATGCCGTATATGCTAGATGATCAACCTTTTCTGATCGATTCCATAACGTTTCTTTCACAATGCAAAATGCATGACCAGAACTCAACTTTACCTTTAAGAGTGTCCACAAAAATCGTCTTGCCTCTTTTCATCAGGCCCCTTTTTCGCAATCATGACACGACCCGCCCAGGACATCCTAACGTTGCACTCTCTCGTAAATGCTTGGTATGTTTAGTCACTTTATTATTACAGGTAATACACGTCACACCAATACAAGATGACTTGGGGTCATCAATACTACATAAATGACAGCAATATCTATTCAGAGGCCGATTACTCATCCCATCGCCATCAGCTCTATATAATTGATATTTCAGGAGGATATCATCTGTTAACTTGGAGCCAGAAGGGCGTTTACTCTGTGTAAAAGGATATGACTTAATGCCCTTCTGGGTCCAAACAGACGATATATTGGTTTCAGGTTTTGCAAGAAGTATACAGCCCGTTCCCTGCATAACTCTGGTACCTTGCAGTGAATAGATTGAGCCGACATTCATTCCCCATCCAAGCCCATGTGCACCCCCGCCCCACCCCAAACCCCATTATGGTTGTCACCATATTTTATTTATTTCAAAGACAGGTAGAATTTGCCCAATTACATTACCAGGTCCATGAACATATTCTGGTTTTGTGCAATATTAATGAATCATATAGAGAAAAATACAAAGATGCAATAATAAAATTAAAATTATAGAGACTTTAAAAGTACTAGGCCTATGTCCAGCCATTTGCAGCCAACATCAAATTCTGTAGAACTTTGCAGGAATTATGAATATGTCACGTATGTCCTATCTGTGAAATTTAAACGTTAGCAGTGTCCTAGTATTCAAATTATGCAAGGAAATCCGTTTACTTCACTGTCAGACACTATTGAGTGACTTACTGACTTCTTTTTTTCTTTGGTAATAACATACATAAAATGAGCTGTAAAGGGTACATGAGCATTTGTCTACATCAATAACCCTCTTCTTGTAATGGCCAAAATTAAACTGATTGAATCTTTGCGCAGCACAAAACCGGTACGAACATTCGGTATAAGGGTCTGAAACTTTTACTAAATTGATTGCAATCACTAAAGTCGATTCGACAACCAACGGTCGTTATTTTCCCACGAAAACACATTTTCAAGTCCTTTCGTTTTGAGGGAAGTTCTAAATTAGTATTATCTTTCAAATGCCGGTAAAATGTAACCTTTTTCATTTATGTTTGCCTGCAAATGGGACATAGTACCTTTAAGAGAAAACATATCGCCATTAGTAACAACTTGTGACATAATCATCTAAGATATTTTGTGAGAAGCGGAGGTACAGTATTATTGACCAAAATGATTTATAGGTTGTGGGTACTATCTGATTAACGTTGGTGAGAAGGGAACTATTCCATGTCATATTCTATTATAAGATATATTGTGTTGTTTCCCCATAATAATATATAAGTCCTCCCTACTTCGAATGATGGTACTATAATGTCATTTATCATCACCCCAGATCCGACGTCACATTCGAACATAATTGTCAACAATAGTCTTGAGTCAAGCTCTGTTTTCTTTATTATGTGAAGTTTATTATCACTATGAGTATGTTCATGATATTTTGTACAAACTGGCAATTTCGCGTTGATGTTTTAATTCAATTTACATTCACTTGGTTCATTTAGTATATACATTTTTCTTTAATTATGAAAGATCGAGTGGCAAAGGCAAATAATTTGTGCCAATTTTCTTTAGAAAACTCTGAATTGCTATGGACTACGTTTGCTATCACGTGGGTACGACCCCAGACTGAGAACACGTTGTACCTATACACTTGGTATGCTGCGCGAAATAGATACCTGTGACGTCACACACCTATCGTATTACAGGTTATTGATGACAGTCAAGGGGAGATGACGATGTTCAGACGAGAACTGGACCCTGGGATCCGGTTTCACGAGATCGTCATAAGTCCAGGTTCGTGATTCTCTGGGATGTCCACGATAATAGACTGATGATCGTTTCGAGAAACTGGCCCCTGATTCTTTATTGAGTTTTCCTTCGAGACGGTGCTATAACACGCGATTCGCTATACATGGTCGACATAATGACGTTCAGACAAGAAACTTCTGATCGTATAACAATGCGATGTATTTTTGTAGTCTGAATGGGGATAGGAGCTAGCAAGCAATTACACTCGCCATTATGTAAACCTGAATTTTCTCGAACAACCATTTCTTTCATTGGAACGAAATACTGGAATAATATACCTAATGATATTTTTAAAAATGCCCACTCTATCATCTTTCAAACGTAAATTTAAATTGTACCTATTCCCTAAAATTCAAAAGAATGCATCTACTTGACATTTACACTTACCCCAATACATCATACATGTGTATATTATATATATATATATATATATATATATATATAGATATATATATTTTTTTTTACATAGGCCTACTTTGTTTGCTTGTTGTTGCTACTCTGTTTTTAAGGTCTTACATTGTTCATATTTCGCTCTAAATGACTGCATAATTTATTAGCTTTATTATTTTCTTATCTCAACCTCGCTGGGGATTAGCCCTTGATAGGCCTTCGGTCTTTGATAGTCCCTCCACATTATACTCTATTGTCATTGTATTTCTAATGTAATATTTCCAAACAAAATCTGGATTGTTTTACACATTTTACTGTTTTTATGAGTTTTGTGGAAATAAATGAATTGAATTGAAAATTGAATTAAAGAGAGATGGACGGAGATGGGGAGAGAGAGAGGAAGAGAATAAAAAATGAAGGGGAAGGGGAGAGGGGATAGAAAGAGGAGGAAATAATCCAAGAGAGTGTAAATGATGGGAAGAAAGAGTAATAATAATAATAATAGTTCGTCCTTATATAGCGCATTTCAGGACCACAGGCCCTCTCAATGCGCTTTACAGATATATATTACCCCGGTCATCGGATTCATGCTTACTCGCACACAATGTATGCACATTCTCCACTCCCTGGGGAGCATTCCAGCCAGTCGCCATTTTAGAAGCGCCACTTGCTTGCTAATCAAACCACATTAACTTTCGCATCCTACCGGGTACCCATTTAACACCTGGGTGGAGAGTGGCAAATGTAGATCAATGTCTTGCCAAAGGACATTAGTGCCGCGGCGGGACTTGAACCGCGGACCTTGTGATCCACAGTCCGGTGACATATCCACTCGACCACGACGAGTAATAGATATACCTTAGGATTAGGAAGAATGAAATGATAATAGTGTGTTACGTTTTATTGTAAAAGAGTTGAAAAGAAATGCAGGGGAAAACAAAACTTGAAATTCGTTCCTGAAACCATCTTGGCAGACTTCCCCAGTTTCAGATTGAATAGTGACTTTGTATAGGTCAAATCATACGGGGAAAACGGGGTGACTATTTGGGGGCATGCAGGCTCAGAGAATTCCTCTTGATAAAGGCTATATGCAATTTAACACTATTTCCTTCCATTTCTATTGTATATAATTATCAACAAAATACTCAAGTAATAATTGAATGTACATAATAATGACATAAGCAATTTAATACAGCATAATAATATATCAACATTTTACATATTAGTTTGACTTAGATGTAAAGAAATTTCTGTTATAATAGTTATGGTATAGTCACAAATAATGTATAGCTATATGGCGCTTATGACTATATGCTTCTAGCTTCTAAGTGTTTTAGTTTGTACTTATTATTACCCCGATCATTGGATTCAATTGCACATGATAACAGTGCACACGCTTTGCTCTCTGCATGGGGAGCATTTCGGCCAGGCGCCATTTTACAAGCGATTAACACATGCCAATCTAACCACATTAACGTTCGCATCCTACCGGCCGGGGTACACCCATTTAACACCTGCCATGGGTTGAGAGTGGCAAATGTAGACCAATGTCTCAACCAAACGAAAATAGTCCCGCAGTAGCACTCGAACCGCGAACCATGCAATCCACGGTTCGAGTCCCTCCGCGGCACTAATTAACCTACATTTGCCACACTGTCGACCAAGGTGAGGTAAATGGGTCTGACAGGAGTTCTTTCCTCGAAATGGTAGGGTGCCATAATTAATGGCAGTCATGCTAAAGCCGGGGTAATAATATTATTGTGGAGCGCCAGCTAGGGGTGTCAAGTCTGACAGGCATGAGCGCTATACGAGAACATGATAATAATTATTACATATATAAGACCTATAGACTGATAAATTCAAGCACCTTACTGTCCGAGTATGAGTTAGTGGTTGCCCGGATATCAGAATGTCAGAAGTCCAGGGGTAACGGGGGACGTGCTGCAGCTGCAACCCCCAGTCCTCCCCCACCCCGCCTTATTATACGCCTCGATCCCCATCAACTATATGGAGAAAAAAACAAGCCCTCCGATATATCCGTCTGAGCCCTAAATACAATCTCTAGCAGTATAAGGCCGATTCATTCATTCATTTACTTAATAGTCCAGGGGGGGGGGGTGTTTCACAAAGACTAAGATCGACTTTAAGTTGGACTTAAGTATAACAGGCCGTTCGTGCCATTGTTTTCTCTCATCATTTACTGGAATTGGTCTCTCATGGGACGTACAAATCATGGTAAAAAATCTACAAAACTTACATTTTCTGATAATTCATTATTGAAGGAAAAAATATTATCTAAAGATCATAATGGTGAGAGCAAACAATGGCACGAACGGCCTGTTATACTTAAGTCCAACTTAAAGTCGATCTTAGTCTTTGTGAAACACTCCCCAGAGTACATTCAAACATGGAAAACTGTTTGCTTACATTTCTCAAAAGGCTCAAGTAGATTGTGTAATACATTTACATTAGAGAAACAAAAGCAATCGAGGATAATATTATTTTATGAATCCACAATTATATAAATGATATGAATATTTAATAATTCTGGTTCAATGATGGGAATTTATATAGTCTTTACTTAATTTTCTCTTCAAATACTACATGTATAATAATGAGGAAAAATAAGGGACTATTTCATTTAAACAAATGATAGTATAACTAAAACGATTTTATATGGAGAAAAGACGTTGAAAAATATATATATTTTTTGTTTGAATTAAGAGTTGTGTCCAATAACTTATAAATTATCATCCACAGTTTTGGCATGCGCGGCACGAGAGTAAAAACAGGTATTCAGATATTTTTCTGAAGTAGGTCATTATTTAGTTAAAATGTCATAAGATAGTTTTAGAAGCATTTAAATCTAGTCTTGCCGTGAGAAGTGCAAATTTATATTTTTTCCTGTTTGATTGGACGTATTGGAGACACTATTACCATAGATGTTGCATAGGTAGGCACTTTTGAGGCGACTTTGACGTGAGCGGAAGTGAATTCACAGTAAAGGTCACGAAGCCTGATAAATATTCATGAGGCAAATCTAGAACTTTACGAAATGAATATTAATCGCGTACTGACCAATCATAGACAAAGAAATCGTGAAAAATCTTCACACATACACTCATAGCCTACACCTCACTCTACGTTCGCCTCACCTCACTGTACGTTCGCCTCATTTTCTCTCTGGGTTCTCTTTAGTAAATACAACATGACTTTGTCTTTGTTTGCAACATTGCATTGTTTTGATTTCTATAGTGTAGATTAATAGGCCTATAGGAATATAATTATTGTGCCAAATCTCATGTTAGCACCTAAATACAGAAGTCATTAAGAGAAATGAAACATAAATGTTTTAATTAATTCACTATATATAGGCCTACGCCTCACTCTACGTTCGCCTCACCTCACTGTACGTTCGCCACATAATTCTCTCTACATAAATCCAACACTGACTTTGTTTGCATTTAATTGTTTTGAATTCTATAGTCTAGATTAATAGGCCTATATATGAATATAATTATAGTGCCAAATCTCATGTTAGCACCTAAATACAGAAGTCATTAAGAGAAATGAAACATAAATGTTTTAATTAATTCACCATAATATAGGCCTACGCCTCACTCTACGTTCGCCTCACCTCACTGTACGTTCGCCTCATTTTCTCTCTGGGTTAATCTCTTTAGTAATCCAACATGATCGACTTTGTCTTTGTTTGCAACATTGAATTGTTTTGAATTCTATAATTCAAAGAAGAATCTGTTCACTCTTGCAAAATAAAATGATCCATTTACATAAATTCAACGTAGATCTAAAATTAATGTTTTAATTTAGTATATATAATTATGATACCTATACACCGTTCACTTTGCGTTCGCCTCACCTCATGGTACATTCGCCACATATTCTCTCTACTACTATCTAACTTGATCTAATTGTTATTTGCATTTAATTGTTTTTGAATTCTATATCCCCAAGTACCACTTGAATTAAATTATTGTACGTTATATAATGTTGCTAGGCCTACACCTATAATCTATAATACACCTCACTCTACGTTCGCCTCACCTCACTCTACGTTCGCCACATAATTATCTCTATAAATCCAACATGACTTTGTTTGCATTTAATTGTTTTGAATTCTATAGTCTAGATTAATAGGCCTATATATAGGAATATAATTATTGTGCCAAATCTCATGTAAGAACCTAAATCCAAAAGTCATTAAGAGAAATGAAACATAAATGTTTTAATTCACTATATAGGCCTACACCTCACTCTACGTTCGCCTCACCTCACTGTACGTTCGCCACATATTATTCTCTCTTTAGTAAATCCAACTTGACTTTGCCAGTTTCCATTTGATTATTTTAAATTCTATATTCCAAACTATTAATTTCATTAAATTCGTATTGTGCATAATCTGTTCACTCTTGCAAAAATAAAATGTCAAATTAAGAGAAATTGTTTTAATTCAGTAGGCCTATGATATATCCACAACTCACTCTACTTTCGCGTCTCACCTTATTGTACGTTCGCCACATAATTCTCTCTATAGGCTATACATAAATAAATCCAACATGACTTTGTTTGCATTTAATTCTTTTGAATTCTATAGTCTAGATTAATAGGCCTATATGAATATCTCATGTTAGAACTTAAATACAAAAGTCATCAAGAGAAATGAAACATAAATGTTTTAATTCACTATATATCTACACCTCACTCTACGTTCGCCACATATATTATTCTCTCTTTAGTATAAATCCAACTTGACTTTAATTGTTTGCATTGAATTATTTAACAAAATTATATTCTAAACTATCATTTTCATTAAATTCGTATTGTGCGTAATCTGTTCACTCTTGCAAAAATAAAATGTCACATTAAGAGAAATTCAACGTAAATGTTTTAATTCAGTATGTGATAATATATTATGATCAACACCTCACTTTACGTTCGCCTCACCTCACTGTACGTTCGCCACATAATTCTCTCTACATAAATCCAACATGACTTTGTTTGCATTGCATTGTTTTGAATTCTATATATAGTCCATAATAGGAATATAATTATTATGCCAAATCTTATGTTAGAACTTAAATACAAAAGTCATTAAGAGAAATGAAACAAACATGTTTGAATTCACTTTACAGTGTGAGTCAAAACAAAAGTTTACACCTAGAAAATTGCTAATTATTTTAACAATCATTTATGAACAGTAAATTATTATACATCTTATGAAAGAGTGTTTTATCCCAAATCATTTTGGTATCATTTTTGTGTGGCATGTGTTCACGCTTGAATGAACAGGAGACACTGTTTAAGAGAATGCCTTGTGATCTGATTGTTGTTCCTTGGTATCTTTAATGTCTTGTTAAATGACATGTGTGTATTGGCTGCGACCAGGGGCGGCGCCAGGTTATTTCGTTAGGGGGAATGGGCGCGCTAGCGCCATCGTCGCGCTTGCCCGACGCAGGGCACAGGCGCAACGGAAGCAGTTTGGGATTGGGGGCAAACATTCCGGTGGCTTACCTTTTCAGGGGCAGTGGCGTAATGGGCAAAAAAACGTTTAAGGGGCAGAAGAAAAATCTGCATCACCACCACTCTTACATGTTACATGCAGACCCCACGGAACGTTTTTCAAAGTGGAGTATTAACGATCAGGTAGAGCGTAGCGAGCGTAAATGGTGTGGGGTCCAGGGCGGAGCCCCGGAAGCTCAGGGTTATAGGCATTTAATTACGATCAGATAAGCATATTTAGATACCTTATTAGTGACACTGGCAGGTTACTCATTCTTTCTTTCTCTCTTTTGTTATTCTCTTTAACATACTTTTTCAAAAAGTGAGGAAGGCTCGAGCCCCTGAGCCCCGCTGCTCAGGCCTTGACATGAAGGCTTCTAAATAAGCATTTTTGGCATGACTGTAAATTTGGGGATTTGTAATTTTCCAACAAACGCATAAAAAAGTATAATTTACACAAAAAAATAGAGAAAAAACCCGCAAAATCATTTCATTTCAGCAACATTTGTAAATCACTGGTATCGAATTAGAAATGAACCCCGTTTGAAGCCCCATCAGTACGCCAGTGTTCAGGGGCTCATGTCGCCCCCGTTCCACACCTTGTTGGCGGGAAAATCTCAACTGATCCCCACCTTTCTTCTTCCTCTTTGTCCTTTCCCTTTCTCTCCTCTTTCCCTTTCCCTTCCCTTCCTTCTCTCTCTTTTAAACTTGCTGGGGCGGGGCAAGGGGCTTTCGGTTCCCCGATCCACACGTTGTTGGCCGAATTGATCGCAACTGATCTCCCCTTCTTCTCATGTCGCCATTATAAAATCCTCCATTGATAAATATAGGGGCATGCGGAATGTTTAGGAAATTTAATTCCAGTTTACTCTCCTTTCTTTGAATGGAATATAAATTTTATGTGATTAAATTCAGGTTTTATTATTTCTTATTTTCTTTTTGGTTAAAAAATAAAACAATTTTTACTCCTTTACTGCTGATTTTTTCGGGGCCTGTTTTTTGTTTGGTGGGGGGTGAGGCGAAAATGCGTTTTGCCCCCCACTTTTTCGTTTGGGGGCGATTCCCCCCCCCCACACACACACACACTTCCGGCGCCCCTTGCAGGGGATGTGCCCCCTCAAAAGTTGAAGAATTTTTAGGAATTGAGGCTCGATTTGGTGCATACTTTTTGCCAAATTAAAAGAAAAACAAAGTTATTAAGTTCAACTAACAAGAACAAGCTCAATTTTCTCTATCTTATTTTTTTCTTTTCCCTCTCCCTACCCTCCCTTACGTCATACATATTTACATTTTATAGTTCTCTTCCTCCTGGCCTTCCTCCTTTTCTTCCCCTTCCTTCCCCTTCCTTTTCTTTTCTTCTCCTTTTTTTCCTTTTCTTTTCCTTCTCCTTTTCCTCTTTTTCCTTCTCTTCCGCTTCCTTTTTTTGAAAATGATAGGGGCGGCCGCCCCTGACCCCCTGTGGCGCCGCCCTGGCTGCGACCTAATATACAGATGGACTTTCATTTGTTTTATTAATTTATTGTGATTGTCTACGTCAATGCCGTGTCAATAACATTCCATACATGTTTCTCCACTTTGAACTTATGATCGGTCCACCGCCAATTAGCCGTGAGAAAGACAGTGATTTGACCACTTAAATCACTTGATCATGGAATATCGATGTTCAGTGAACCGTGTGTTATATTTTGGAAAACTTGTTGATAGTACATAATTATTTGTATGTGCCTTGAGCATCTCTAGGGATGGATATGTTGCGCTTCATAAATATGGTTATGATTATTATTATTATTAATAGAGGTTATATTTTGATTGATTGTTTAAGATTTAGAATCCTGTTTTACCCATTTTCATCATCTTATTCTTTAGTTACACTGGACGGGCTTATAAAGATAATGGCATTCTAGTTGTTACATGGGCGTGCGAAAACGTGCACATTTTGTTCATATCTCACAAATCATATAGTTCTCAACATTTCTGCTCATCATCGGCAGTGTTTTGATTCAAGAAAAATACTCTTACAAAGCACACCAGCCAAAAAAGCCAGGAGATGGAAACTTCTCCTTTGCTAATGACAGAACCTGCTTTAAAGATACTATGTCCCTTTTGCAGCCAACATCAAATTCTGTAGAACTTTGCAGGAATTATGAATATGTCATGTATGTCCTATCTGTGAAATTTAAACGTTAGCAGTGTCCTAATATTCAAATTATGCAAGGAAACCCATTTACTTGCTAGACTTCACTGTCAGACACTATTGAGTGACTGACTGGCTTTTTTCTTCTTTGGTAATAACATACATAAAATGAGCTGTAAAGGGTACATGAGCATTTGTCTACATCAATAACCAACTTCTTGTAATGGCCAAAATTAAACTGATTGAATCTTTGCGCAGCATAAAACGTACGACCATTCGGTACAATGGTCTGAAAATCAGACTATTACTTACTGGCTCTATAGCTCTTAAGTCGATTCGACAACTAATAGTCGTTATTTTCCCACTTAAAGACATTTTCAAGCCCCCTTTTTTTAGGGAAGTTCTAAATTAGTATTGTCTTTCAAATGCCGTTGGAATTTAACCTTTTCATTTTTTTGGCCTGCAAATGGGACATAGTACCTTTAATATGCAACTGTTAATGTGACATTTTATTTTTGCAAGAGTGAACAGATTATGCACAATACGAATTTAATGAAATTAATAGTTTGGAATATAGAATTTTAAATAATCAAATGGAAACTGGCAAAGTCAAGTTGGATTTACTAAAGAGAGAATAATATGTGGCGTACGTACAGTGAGGTGAGGCGAACGTAGAGTGAGGTGTAGGCCTATATAGTGAATTAAAACATTTATGTTTCATTTCTCTTAATGACTTTTGGATTTAGGTTCTTACATGAGATTTGGCACAATAATTATATTCCTATATATAGGCCTATTAATCTAGACTATAAAATTCAAAACAATTAAATGCAAACAAAGTCATGTTGGATTTATGAATGTATAGAGATAATTATGTGGCGAACGTAGAGTGAGGTGAGGCGAACGTAGAGTGAGGTGAGGCGAACGTAGAATGAGGTGTATTATAGATTATAGGTGTAGGCCTAGCAACATTATATAACGTACAATAATTTAATTCAAGTGATACTTGGGGATATAGAATTCAAACACAATTAATTGCAAATAACAATTAGATCAAGTTGGATTTAGTAGAGAGAATATGTGGCGAATGTACCGTGAGGTGAGGCGAACGCAAAGTGAGGTGTATAGATACTGAATTAAAACATTAATTTTAGATCTACGTTAAATTTATCTAAATGGATCATTTTATTTTGCAAGAGTGAACAGATTCTTCTTTGGAATATAGAAATCAAAACAATTCAATGTTGCAAACAAAGACAAAGTCATGTTGGATTTACTAAAGAGAACCCAGAGAGAAAATGAGGCGAACGTACAGTGAGGTGAGGCGAACGTAGAGTGAGGTGTATTATAGATTATAGGTGTAGGCCTAGCAACATTATATAACGTACAATAATTTAATTCAAGTGGTACTTGGGGATATAGAATTCAAAAACAATTAAATGCAAATAACAATTAGATCAAGTTAGATAGTAGTAGAGAGAATATGTGGCGAATGTACCATGAGGTGAGGCGAACGCAAAGTGAACGGTGTATAGGTATCATATATATACTAAATTAAAACATTAATTTTAGATCTACGTTGAATTTATGTAAATGGATCATTTTATTTTGCAAGAGTGAACAGATTCTTCTTTGAATTATAGAATTCAAAACAATTCAATGTTGCAAACAAAGACAAAGTCGATCATGTTGGATTACTAAAGAGAACCCAGAGAGAAAATGAGGCGAACGTACAGTGAGGTGAGGCGAACGTAGAGTGAGGCATAGGCTATATTATAGTGAATTAATTAAAACATTTATGTTTCATTTCTCTTAATGACTTCTGTATTTAGGTGCTAACATGAGATTTGGCACTATAATTATATTCATATATAGGCCTATTAATCTAGACTATAGAATTCAAAACAATTAAATGCAAACAAAGTCAGTGTTGGATTTATGTAGAGAGAATTATGTGGCGAACGTACAGTGAGGTGAGGCGAACGTAGAGTGAGGCGTAGGCCTATATATAGTGAATTAATTAAAACATTTATGTTTCATTTCTCTTAATGACTTCTGTATTTAGGTGCTAACATGAGATTTGGCACAATAATTATATTCCTATAGGCCTATTAATCTACACTATAGAAATCAAAACAATTCAATGTTGCAAACAAAGACAAAGTCATGTTGTATTTACTAAAGAGAACCCAGAGAGAAAATGAGGCGAACGTACAGTGAGGTGAGGCGAACGTAGAGTGAGGTGTAGGCTATGAGTGTATGTGTGAAGATTTTTCACGATTTCTTTGTCTATGATTGGTCAGTACGCGATTAATATTCATTTCGTAAAGTTCTAGATTTGCCTCATGAATATTTATCAGGCTTCGTGACCTTTACTGTGAATTCACTTCCGCTCACGTCAAAGTCGCCTCAAAAGTGCCTACCTGTTGCATAACTTTACTACAGCTGTGCTGTTTCATGGCCAAACTAGAGGCTTGTAGAGCCAAGACTAGAGACACGGACGTCGGTGCTCTTCTTGTGTAAAACTAATACCACTGCACTGTCTGCTATAAATATCATAATGGGGTGGAAATTCCCTGTAATTGTTCTTCTACTTGCAGTGGTTACGGGCTATGTCTTTTCTCTGATCTTAACACCGACACTAAAAACTGAAACGCCAGAAGAGGGAGACGGCTGGTGGGCAGCCGGTGCTCCCGATCAAGCATCCGCACAAAGTTCGGGGAGCGAGCAAGACACGTCTGCCCTACGGAAATTCACGGTAAACGTTTCCGATGATTTGTTAGCTGATTTGAATGCCCGAATTCGGAATGCTCGCCTCATAGAACCGCTGGATAACTCGGCATTCGAGTATGGATTCAATGCTGGATATATGCGACATTTACAACAATACTGGCTGGAAAATTACAGGTAAACCCTAATTTAGGGCCTAATAACTAATAAGTAATAACTATATCATGAGACATAGACATGCATGGGTAGTTCTACTCATTTATTTCGTTTTATGCTAGCAAATTTCATACATCATTCATGCATGTTGTATTTCATAAATATATCATTTGCATATTCATATTCATAATTTATGCCAAACAAACCTATTCATCTTCAAATACAATAAAACTAAAACAAAATTTCTTGATACTAATGAATGATAGATTAAAGGAAACATACATGTATGTTTCGAATATTTCATCACTTTTAACCATTCTCACGTCTTCCTTATGTACAGTTTAGATATAAAAAATGTAGTTTTCTGAAAAAAGCATTTTATAGAAATTGCATTTATACTTAAATTTGAGAAAATATACCTTTTTGTTCCTTACTTCATTATCTCTAGACATGCATTAGACCGAAGATTTCTGTCTCTTTCATTCGTTAGCCTCTGATTTGGGTAGGGTCGACTCCTCTCTTTAGCGACAGAAGCCGACCATAGCGACTGCATTGCATACTACTGCTCGCGTCCGAGCAGTAAACTTATGCCCAAAATATTACATTTTACCTGATGCATATCCATATCTGATGCATTTATTATTGTAAATTAGGCCTAGGCTAAACTACATCGGTACCACTTACCACCAGATTGACTGTATGATGTGTTTAAGGGTCTTTTTTCCAGATTTTCATCGCCGAAATTGAGCTCCGTGTTGAAATTCTTGCAGCCGTATTTTAAACTGTTACTGTCAATGGATGATGTCATCTTCCTTCATGCGCAGTAACAGTTTAAAATACGGCTGCAAGAATTTCAACACGAGCTCAATTTCGCGATGAAAATCCGGAAAAAGACCCTTAAACGCATCATACAGTCAATCTGGTAAGTGGAACCGATGTAGTTTAGCCTAGGCCTAATTTACAATAATAAATGCATCGGATATGCATCTGGTAAAATGTAGTATTTTGGGCATAAGTTGACTGCTTGGACGCGAGCAGTAGTTTGCAATGCAGTCACTATGGTCGGCTTCTGTCTCTAAAGAGAGGAGCCAATCCTACCCAAATCAGAGGCTAACGAACGAAAGAGACAGAAATCTTCGGTCTAGACATGCATATGTAAGCATTCATTGTACGGCCGATATCGTAGGGGGCTCTCAAAGTCAATCTCAAAGTATAGGCCTACGAATGGGTTCTTGTATAGCACTCGTGTCTGTCAGACTTGACACTCCTGGTGCTCCACACTTAATACATGAGCTTTGACATGGCTACCAGTACCACCATGGCCCTTTGGCATTTCAAGGAAGTAATTCCTACCAGGTACCCATGGCGAATACAGCTTTTTACAGATGATTGAGTGACTTGCCAAAGGACTATAGTGTCGTGGCAGGACTCGAGCCCGCGAACCATGTGATCCACAGTCAGGTGACGTATCCGTAACGTAAGACCACAGCACCTCCACATAATAAATAATCATCCTTTCCCAATTGCTCATAGATAGTTTCTTTCAAATTGTAAATTTTGAATTCTTGACATTAATTAAAAGCCATCTGCATTTTAACATTTAAGTGTCATCATTATTTTGGGCTTCATTGTAACATGGTTTTCTTGAATTCTGTGCATCTTTGTTTAGTTGGAGAGATGCTGAGAAGAGACTAAACCAGTTTGATCAATTCCTGACCAACATTGAGGGTATTGATGTCCATTTCATCCACGTTAAACCAAAATTAAAGGCTGGACAGAAGGCTAAGCCTCTCATCGTCGTTCATGGCTGGCCTGGTTCAGTCTATGAATTCTACAAGGTGGGTCAAGAAAAATGAAAAAAGATCATGATCACTTGCCTACTATTATATTTATTTGTTTTTGTTTTTCTCCCCATTTTTTTCCATTTTTTTCCAATTTTTAAAAATTATTATGATTTATTATGATTATTGTTGTTATTACTATCATTTTTTTTTTTTTTTTTTGGGGGGTGACCGATTCCTTTATAATGATATATGGTATTTGTGTTGTATGAATGCAGAAAGGCGGGAAGTATTTATTTCTGGAGTTGAGAAACTAGACCATTGCAAAAAGACCTCACAAAATCAATCAGTGCTTGTAGGCCTACTTATTAGTTTATTTAAATATTAGATTATGAAATATAGTTATTGTTTTATTTCTTAATTTTTTTTCTTATTGTGTTGATGATGATGATTATTATTATTATCATTATTATTATTATTATTATTATCATTATCATTATTATTATTATTATTAGTGTTTTTACTGCTGCTGCTACTACTACTTCTTCTGTAATTATATTCTTTACCATCATTGCACTAGTAGTAGTAATTGTTGTCGCATATTTGTTGTGGTAGAAGTAGAAGTGGAAAGATTATTGTTTACTTATTTACTTACTTGGTATACTTGGTTGATTAGCCCTCTTGTCCTATGAGAAGGGCTCTCAGTTTTCTCTTAAAAGTAGCCACGGTTGGTGCAGACACAATATCATGAGGTAAGCTGCTCCAGGGTTGGACCACTCGATTTGAGAAAAAGTGGCCAGCTAATTTTGTGCGAGTACGACGGTCTCTGAAAAAGTTTATTTGCATGACCTCTCAGGTCTTTGTTTGACGCAGAGAAGAACTTTTCTGAATTATTCCTATATATATCATTAAGATATTTGTAAGTATCAATCAAATCTGTCTTCTGTCTCCTCTCTTGTAAAGACTCAATCTTAGTCTTGGTCTCATTTCTGCAAGGACGTGGACACCTCGTCTGCACCTTCTCTAATGTCTCTATATCTTTCTTTGTATAAGGACTCCAAGCTGTCGATGAGAATTCCAATGCTGGTCGCACAATTGATTGATAAAGGGTCCCAATCTTTTCTTCATTTAGATTTGTAAAACAACGACGAAACATAGCCATCTTGCGACGAGCGGAATTTACAATAGCTTGAACATGCGTCGATGGGGACAAATTATTCGTCATAGCCAGATCTTTGTGATGAGAAACCTCTTGAAGGATCTTTCCGTTCATGGAATAACAGTACTGCAATGCACCTCTAATTCTCAGTACCACACATTTTTCAATATTGAAATCTAACAACCAGAGCCGCAAGTGCATTCAGATCGTCTTGGAGAATATCGCAATCATGTTTTGTCTTGATCCATCTATACACTTTGGTGTCGTCAGCAAACATCTTAGCTGTAGAGGTCACCATTTCTGGGATGTCATTCACATAAAACAGAAAAAGCAGGGGCCCGAGAATTGACCCTTGCGGTACTCCACTTGTCACGTCTTTCCAAGATGACACACCATTTCTAAGAAAAACTCTCTGCCTGCGTCCTTCAAGAAAGCTCTCTATCCAGTCCAATATTTGTCCATGTATTCCGAGTTGTTTCAGTTTGTACAAAAGCCGTCGATGTGGAACCGAGTCGAAAGCCTTTGGAAATCGAGATATATAATGTCTACTCCTTCCTTCTCATCAAAAGCCTTGGTCCAGTCATAAAGACACTCCAGAAGTTGTGTAGTGCATGAACATCCTTGTTGAAAACCATGCTGATGGCATGAAATTATAGAATTGATTGATGCATGTTCAGGTAGCTTGTCACAAATAATTTTCTCCAAGATCTTCACTATTTGACTTGTAAGAGAGACTGGTCTATAATTGTTCGGCACTAGTCGAGATCCTTTCTTGAAAAGGGGTGTGATGTTTTCATCCTTCCATTCTTGAGGGATTTGACCGGTCCGTAATGATTGCCTAAATAACATACTCAGAGGCTTGTCAAAATCAAGAACGTTCTTTAAGACATTGACATGTATCCTGTCAGGACCACAAGATTTGTTCAAGTGGAGTTTGTACAGTCTTTCACGAACAGTATTTACAGAGAATTCAATGTCATAGATAGGATTTATGTCTGAAGTTTTTGGAATCTGAACAGAAGGGAGCTGCTGATCGACTGCTTCAGTCTTCAAAACACTCGCGAAAAAGTCATTTAGAATTTCTGCCTTATTCTGATCAGATTCTGTTATCTTACTACCGGTACCATCATGCTCCAAAACTTCAACACTCGCTGAAGATCGTGAAAAATGTCTCGCATAATTGTAGAATTTCTTGGGTTCTGACTTGATCTGGTCAATCAAAAAAGTCTCATAATCCATTTTCGCTTCACGCACTACTTCATCAGTATGAGACTTTAGATGGTCATATTGTTCCTGGTGAACATGAAGACTAGTTTTTCTAGCTTTCACAGCTGCTGCCCTCTTCGCTTTCTTGGCTCGTTTCACCGACCTGTATCTCATCCATGGTGGTTTGTGACGTTGTCCTGATTTCACCAGCTTAGTTGGAATAAATTTCTCTATCCATTCTTGATACTTAAGTTTAAAGATCTCCCATCTTTCATCGACGTTACTTGAAGAGAAGACGGTTTCCCAGTCCGTAGCCTGAACCTCCGCTGCAATAATTACCATTATCAAGTATGGCCTTTTTATAATCCTATGCCTACATGCAAGTGGAAGCCATGTTGTGTGGCTGTCTGAGTTACATGTTATTTAACTTTCAGTGCATACCTACTCATTTGTTGACTGACCCTACAAGCTAAAAAAGTACACAGGAGTGGTGACAGATTTAGCTCTCGAAAGCTTCAAAAGAGCTCTGGTTAGCTGAAAAAGATCTCCGGTGAAACAATAAAATACTTTACTAGCGCTGTGGGGACAATACAGAAAAGTATTTCTTATACTCTGCTAAGAACCATGGAGGAATTGCAATCATGCTATCAGGGGGGAAAATACACGGGGGCTCGGGGGCGCCCCCTAAATGCCAAAAAGAGCCCCCGAAAGTCATAAAAGAGCCCCCCCCTCCAAGTTCAATTCAAAACAAATTAAAGAGTGTTATTTTCATGCAAGCAAGCTTGAAAAGTAGCCCCCGAAATTTTTTAAATATTTTTTTCCCTGTATGCTATCGATGATACTAGGAAAGAGCAATATTTTTTTTTCTCAAGTTCTATAAAAGGCATATATATGTCACAGTATTTCTTTTTTAACACAAAGTGCACAATACAATTTTGTATCTTAAAACATACATATAGGCATGCGCGGAACGAGGATTTCTTAGACGCGGGGGCACAATTTTTTTCTTTTCTCCCGCAAATTTGAAAATCGCGCTGGCCAAAAATTCGCTCAGTGGGGGGGGGGGATAGTGGCCTAGTGGGTAGTGAGCACTTTTTTTTGGCCGGGGCACGTGTCCCCTGTGCCCCCTCCCTGGATCCGCCAATGATAGGATTATAGTGATTGCATGTAGCCTAGGGCCTTTGATGTGCATACAGGTGTAGCTACTTTTTTCATCCCCACTTGCCTTTTATTTAGTACCAAAAAAACGCAGCGATAAAACCTCAGCTGTGGACCGCGGCATACATGTACCTGGTATGTAATGAGCCTTTATTCTGTTTTTTCTCTCCCAGATCCTACCTATGTTGACTGACCCTACAAGCCATGGAGGGTCATCAGATGATGTCTTTGAGGTCATCTGTCCAAGTATTCCAGGATTTGGCTTCTCAGAAGCACCACATAGGAAAGGTGGGCCATTCTGATTTAAGATTTAGTAATGTCTTCTAGTAAAGGTGAAAATAAGTCGCGATCAAGCTTCTTCATTCTTTGTTTGCTGGTGTAGAAAATCCTGTAGATTAAAGGGAGAGGGTTTCCATGTGCAGATGGCCGTGATTGGCTGACACAAGACGTTGTAGAAATACCAAGTCTGCACACAGCAAACCTGTAGGCCTATCAAGAAATACTAATTCCAGACTACATCCAACCAAGACTCCGTTCAACACATCAGCAACACCAACACAGATTCATGAGACTCAGCTCCAACTCTGACAGCTACAGACAAAGTTACTTCCCAAGAACACTCCGGGACTGGGATGAGCTCCCTACCACCTTCATTGAACTGCCCTCTGTGGAGAAGTTCAAGGGAGCCATCAGTGCCTAATAAATCATAGGTGAAACTGATTTTTACTCGCACAACTTGTATACATACGCACGCTGCACTAATCAATCGTGACCACTATGAGAGACACCATGCCACAATTTCCTTGTTTAGTTGCTGAAAACGCTTTCGACGAGTATTAGCATTGAAGTAGAAGTAGAAATAACCCGGAGAGTCTTTGGGTGAGGGAAAAGTGAGGTAATAAGTTTACCATATGGGGGAATGCAAACCATTATATAAGGCCTGTTGGTTTTATAACTGAAGGCTTCTGGTGACTAACAACACCAGTTATAGGGTAAACAACCGCATGGTGTCGGAATTCCCCTTGAGAGCCCAATCCTATGTGTCTCAGTACATTTCTCCTAGAAAGGATTGCTCTACGAATGCCTCATTTTAAATGTCTGACAAGAAATTGCTGAACTGTAGGGACAAAACTTTTATGCCTATACCAGTAGTCCCTATATACACATTTCTGTTTTCAGTGCATGTGACTTTCAGCAATATTGAATCAATCTGTACCGTAATCATTTTGGTGATTCGAAAGGACCAAAACTTCACAGTAAACACCAATAGATTATTTTTATACACGTTTATCTTACAAGGAGCTATTAAATTCACTTTTTTGTTGTACAGGTGTATATTATTGTATTTCAACTGAATGAAAATGCTATTCTTAATTCTAATTCTTAATTCTAATTCTAAATTGCTTATGCTCCTATCCTATGCCGCCATCAGGCTTCGTACAATAGTAGCATCCAGCCTTAATACATAAGTACTCTATAATGAACTCGTTTACAGGAATCACTTGCATTCTTTGAAATTGAAATAAAATGTTATTGCAGGCTTTACAGCGGCTGATGCAGCACGAATCCTGAATAAACTGATGGTGAGCTTGGGATTGAAGCAATACTACGCTCAGGGAGGTGATATGGGAACGGCAATCACCATCAACATGGCTATAATGTACCCAGAGTAAGAACTACTTCTAAACCTATCTCAAAGGGAAGTCCACCCTGATATTAAGTTGGTTTTAATAGAAGCAGAAAAATGACAGAAACAGGCCAGGCCATTTGTTCTGTACTAGATAACATAATGAATTTATATTTTACCATGAGAAAATTTGCAATCATACATTCACCCTAAATATAGCTATTGCAAATTTGTTTTTATACAACCCCTGTACGAAACAAATCTATTCCTTCATCTATAACTAAGAAAATGAAAATTTATGACATTTTCTGTACAGAGCGAAGTGGAAAGGAGCTTGCAAGATACGTCACAGTGTTGCCAATTTGTGTTTCAATGATGACACATTTAACAATTCATTACTTTCTTATTTTTAATTGATTTAAAACTTCCACTAACCTGTTTCTCTCATTTTTCTGCTTCTCTTAAAACCAACTTAATTTCAGGGTGGACTTCCCCTTTAAGCCTCATCCAGATATGAGGTGGTAACCTGCAGCTTTTGTTGTTGTTGTTGTAATGATGTAAGTGTAATCTTTGAAGGCTTCCATGGTGATGATAGATTTGAGCAAGGTGTGTGGTTACACCACGTATTCTTTCAACACGGTAAGTTGAGTTGGCCCTGAAGGCGGCACCCTCATGCTCTATCTCGATGTTTCGATAGGTTGTACCTATTGTCTTCAGGATGAGTGTGTAAGGTTGGATAGGGGTTTATGTAATATACTTCACATTTCTGTATCTCATGATATATGTAGAGCTCAGTTAATATCCATAGGACCGTTGTTGCGTGCAGTTCCCATTCATTGACACATTACCTATACAAAAATTGCTGCAGTTTACCACTTCATACCGAAGGAGCCTTAAGTGGACACCTCTCTATGAAAGCCACCTTCCTATAGTAGAGGTGTCATGGACGAGTGGATATTTCTGTGGACTGTGGATCACAAGTCCCACCGCGGCACTAATGTCCTTTGGCAAGACATTGATCTACATTCGCCACTCTCCACCCAGGTGTTAAATGGGTACCCGGTAGGATGCGAAAGCTAATGTGCTTAGATTAGCAAGTGTGCGCTTGTAAAAATGACGCCTGGCTGGAATGCTCCCCAGGGAGTGGAGAATGTGCATACATTGTGTGTGGGTAAGCCTGAATCCGATGACCGGGGTAATAATATATATATCTGTAAAGCGCTTTGAGAGGGCCTTCGGTCCTGAAAAGCGCTATATACTGTAAGAACTAGCTATTATTATTATTATTATTATCTTGTTTCCCGATTGATAATGCCCATGAAATTAAAGAACTTGTCAGGCTATATTTGTCATGGTAAGACAAATACTCCTGGAGGGTGAATTGCCATTTGATCTACAACCAGTTCTTCTACTATACCCAATTAGTCTATTCTCATATGGCCTGTCTAATATCCACATGGTCTTATAACAATAATAATAATAATAATGAATAATAATAATCATCAAATGATTATAATTAGATCTTATGGATGGTAGATGATAGACTATTCTGTTACATTTGTTTAAATTTCATAGAATGAATTCACAATTAGTCAACTCAAGTCCATAGTCTGTAGATCGCAGCAGCTCCACAATTTCACTCTGTCTTGCCACTTGTTATCAGATTTTACTCCATAAACTGGCAACAATTATTTGTATTTTCCACTCTAAAATGAAATTAAAAATGTATTTTAAATAGAAACAGAATACAATGAAAGCAACAAGAACTTGTTCAAAGAAGTAGTGATTATCAATTTCACTTTGCTAATTAAGAGACTTAAAGTGATTATTTTCAGTGAAATGGCTCTTATTCATGCACAGCATGATGTACTAAATCAGAAATGGACTCCAATTTTGCATTGATTTTTTCACTTTCTTCTTGTGTACAATTTGTAATTCAGGGCATTCTGGATCAAAAAAAGATAATTGAATAAAAGTCACTAAAAGTGAGACTAAACTACTCTGGGCTACATTAAAGAAGATTCAGGAACAGATATAAGGTCCAGCTGCACTGTTTCATTCAATAACAAGTTACAATAATCTTCATAAGCTATAGAAATCATGGCATTTGATTGGCTGAGAGCAAATTTGTCATAGAAATTTAGCATTTGTTATTGATATCAAGATTTATGAAACAGGGCCCAGCTTGGGGTCTTTAGGCTTCATGTTCATGTCCAACATTTCCGTCTAAAACTTGTTCTCTGACTGCACTGCAGTCCAAATGAAGCAAAATCATTCTGAATCTGTCCAATGAAACTTGATCCATCATCATCAACCCATCAAAGCACAAGTCTGCATCTGGCTAGCACAGTGTCAAACATGCACCCATAGCAGTTTAGTGTGGCCTTTTAGTGATGTTTTAAAGCCCCACTGCACTACTTATGGCTACTTGCGCCTTCTATATAGCAAACAATGCCTACCGTAATCGGTGACCATTGGTCCCCCATGGTCCCCTTTTTCTTATGTTAATTGAGAACTGATTTGAAGAGATAACCACCTGTCAGTGACCAGCATGGTGGTCTTATCCCTCCTGGCCAAACTAGTGCAGACGGGCTTTAAACCTCATTCTGAGATGACACAGCAAAACCACGGCAGTCTATTTGTATGATGTTAAAGCCCGTCGGCACTAGTTTGGCCAGGACGGATTAGACCTCCCTGCATGGTCACTGACAGGTTATCTCATCAAATCAGCTCTCAATTAACATAAGAAACAGGGGACCATGGGGGACCAACATTGTTTGCTATATAGAGGGCGCAAGTAGCTCTATAAGTAGTGCCGTGGGGCTTTAAAAAAACAGTTTAAAAAATGTGGCTTCATATCTCAATGAGCCTTTGCATGTATTTTTATCTTGTGATCTAGATTCATTTTTATTTTCATTTCTGTAGTAATGTGAAAGGACTTCATAATAACGACCTGGCCCAGGTGAGCGTCAAGTCCTTTGTGTACCCCATGGTTGCCAGTTTCTGGCCGTCGTTTTTCTTACCCAAGGAGGAAGAGAGAAAAGCTCCTACCCCTAGGAGAAAGAATAAGCTATATGATTGCAGAATTAGGATACTTGTATGTCTTTGGCACAAAACCAGATTCTCTTGGTGAGTAGGCTATTTTCAGAGATAATTTTCAGTTTGGGTTGTAGAATGTGCTGTATGTGAGTAACAAAAACGAATTTGTAATGAAACTTCTTGAATGTATGTGAGTATTTTGAGAGGAAATCTTCAGTTTGGTAGAGAAAAGGAAATTGGAATGAAACTTCATGGCCATTGCCAAACCATTCTTAAGCAGGGGTGTCAGATCAATTGGCCAACAAGGAGAATCAGGGATGTCAAGCAAAAAATAAAGGGGTAAACAGAAGTCATCAACGGACAGAAAAAAGCGTTACAACACCCCCTGTAAAACTTGTTGAATGTATACAGTATTTGTAATGATTATATCATTTTTGTAGTAAAAAGGAATTTAGAATGCAACTTCTTGAATGTATGTGAGTATTTTAAAGTTAATCTTCAGCTTTTGGTAGGAAAAAGGGATTTAGGAGGAAACTTCTTGAATGTGTTCTAAAGATAAACTCCCACTTTTAGTAGCAAAAAAGGAATTTTGTTGTTGAATGAATGTTGAGGAGTTAAATTAGATATCAGGAAGCTAACATGAGTGCCTCTAACATCACTAATAGGGAAGCTCTATATTTCTCTCTGTCTGTCTCTCTAGCGATGGCTCTGAATGACTCTCCTATGGGCCTAGCCTCTCTCATCCTAGAGAAATACTCCAGTTGGACTAATCGAAACTGGAAGAAGCTAGAGGATGGTGGCCTGATGCAAGCTTACAGTATGGATGATCTGTTGACCAATGTGATGATCTATTGGATTAATGGCAATGTAGCCTCCTCAGTCAGACTCTTTAAAGAAGAGTTTGGTGCAAGTGCCAAGGGATATCATAATGTGTAAGTCTAGAAAGACTCTATCAACAAGTCTGAAAATGGCTACAACCCACCAGACCGACAGCCTGGTTGGACCAAACTTGCTCCTGCAACGAAGAACAGTTGGATACAATTCAGTGACATAAACTCCACCTGATAGGAATACCATCAGAAATAAAACAAAACCGACATGTAAGAAAACCTTATAAAAACAGAGTGGTCCATATCAAAGTACACTCAATTTAAAATAAAAATACTGTAATATATAATGAGAACGAGAATCTAAGCATCATGTGAAGTGTCGTACGTTTTTGATAAGTTTTGAAATTTTCTTCATCTTCTAGTCATATCATAATATTTTGCAATTTTACAAGTACTGTAACTGTCTTCATAATAACTATCATACATTGACATTGTTCTTACCTCAATCAAATGAAACACATGAATCATTAATCCTGTTTAATTTCTACTTCATTTTATTCATATCATCAAGAAGAAGTCTCAAAATTAATTTTATTTTTCACATTTTATCACTTCTTCATTCAATAATATCTTTATAACACCTGCAGGTATGCCTCCCATGTTCCGTTCGGCTATGCCTGCTTCCCTTACGAGTTCATTGGAACGACAGATTGGCTGATGAAAGTATTCCATCCGAGAATCCTCCACTTCTCATACTTCACCACTGGAGGGCACTTTCCAGCGTTCCAGGTCCCCTCCCTGCTGGCCCAAGACATCAGGGATTTCGCCAGGAAGGTAGAAGCGCTGTGAGGTAGCTTAGCTTTAAAATGGCGTGGAAAGACCCGTCCAAAATACAAAACGCAGGATTGTTGGTCACACGATGAATGATAAGTTTTGATTTGAGTTTTCTTGATGGCATTTGTTGGTTATATTGAAGTTTACCAATCACCAAAAATTATTTTGTTTTGTCCTACTACTACATGTATATTCAAAATAGGGACTTCAAATACTACCTCCATAAAAGTGATATTGCAAGTTTGAAACACCCTTACATGCTGGCATAGAAGAGGGCCCACACGGTCCGATTTGGGTTCCGTGCACAGGGTTTTATGTTATTCTATACTTTCCTCATACTCCTAACCCACTAGCCCATAGATGCTGGGTAAAGATTTTTAAGAACTGATTTTATACATTCCAGCTGAATACAAATGATTAGTTAGGTGATTGGTACACTTAAAGCCTCATCAAGATAGCAGAGATACTTGTAATTAATAGCTCTGTGACATGATGCTAATGACATGGTTCTACCTCAAGTGGTATTAAAAATATGATTTTCGATAATTAGGTGGTCTGTCAACGACAGATCACCTATTGATTTCGTCAGAATTTTCTTTATCATTTTTATTTATTTATTTATTAGGTGGTCTGTAAACGACAGATCACCTATTGATTTCATCAGAATTGTCTTTCTTTATTTATTTATTTATTTTTTATTCCGTACACTTTTTTGTGTAAACGTTTACTCGAAATCGACATGGTCAATTTCCTTCGAATTTCTGTCAGTCATCAGGCCCTATAGTATCAAGTTCAAGTAACCTTCTCAAGGTCATGGGGTCATCTTGACGTCATCCAGGCGCCATTTTGTAAAAATCAGGTCATTATCATATCTCGATAACGAGTCATCAAAAATCAACCATATTTGGTATACATCAACTTCAGGTCAAAGGTCAACTAAAAATGTCAACAAATTCCGCGCGCGCACATCGACACGCGCATACGCGCGCATCAAAATTTTATAATGCCTCGATTCGTCCCAAATTTTGTTTGCACACGTTTCAGGCCATTTTAAGCATTTTCAAAATTTGCGCACGCACAATTATGCCCGCGCGTACTGGTATTTTGCAACATAGAATCGCCAAATTTTCTCTGTCATCATATATACCACATTTTTCCAAGCACTTTGATACCTTGTTCACCTTTTTCTGACCAGTAATAACGCAATTAGCGTCCGTCAAAGTTAACAGCACGCGCGGATCTGCGCTATCCTTATCCACAATACATGTGCAAAAACAAGCCTATACAAAATTCATTTTAACTCTTCAGAATGGATAGATACCCCCAATTTTTTTCATATTTGGATAGATTATGAGTCGGAGATATGATTTCATGTCTCATTTGACCCTCAATTAACTCATGACGTCATCATAATGGCCTCCGAACTCAAAATTTCAATTTGCATATTATGACGTCAGCATATTTTTGGAAAATTGATTGTATCTCTGTAAATATTGATCGATTTTCTTCCAAATTTTGATATGTTCTAGCTGAGACAATTCTCTACAAATGCAGTCATCACGATTTTCATTTTGACAAAGGCATCATGGCGTATTTTTGCGATTAAAGGAGGCATGTCAATTTTTCACATTTTGCGTGTATTCTCTATGGGACATGACTTTTCTCAAAACTGGATTCTACATTACCGTCTTTCGCGAGCAATATCTCCGTCGTTTTGCTGAGCTTCGAGTATGTTGTAGCTGAGACAATAAGCTATCACAATGTGCCCTTTATTTTTCGATCAGATGCCGGGATCATGCTCATATTTCACTTGCAAAGTGGGATTTGAGAATTCCATTTTCCGTTCACGTGTAATGTCTATGTGGATTATTTTGGTATAGTGGTCATAGCACTTGCCTCCCATTCCGGCGACCCACGTTCGATTCTTGGTGGGTCATTTTTTTTTCTTTTTTTTTTGCCGTTGTTTTAAATTTGATTTTACTATCATATAACATATTATCATTTACAATCACAAACAATGTATAAAAATGCAAAATTTTGCGTGTTATAGCTATGGAAGAGGAATGTCGATAGTTTGGGTACAACCCTATGGGAAATCTGGTTCCTTGTCGTGTATTAAACCTAATATAGGGTTAATCTCCCAACTCTGCTACAATATCAAATCACCTTGCTAGTCTACTTCCCAGACGTTTTTACTTTTTCCAGTTATATGCATGTTTACATCTCTCCCGTGGACATAAAATTGTTTACTTGTCTATACTTCTCTCTTTCTCTATATTAAATTCTATTTATGCTGGATATATTGAATGCATCGTTCTCCATTGCATCTCTCTTTCTCCTCTCTCTTGCTCTGTTTCCCTTCTCCTCTTATTTTGCCCCTCTCCTTCTCTTGCTCTGTCTCTGCATATATATCTCTCTCTACTCTTTTACCCTCTCCCTCTCTCTCTGCCTCCCTCTACCTCGACCTCTTGCCTTGCCTCCCTCTTATTCTCTTGCTCTGTCTCCCTCTGCCTTCTCTTTTCTTCTCTCTCACCCTCTACCTCTCCCGCCTCTGGTTCTCGTTCTCCTTCTATTATGTCTTGTAATGTTCCTTAATTTTCTATAGCTCTGCCCTTTGCCCTTTGGCCTTGGAACTCAAAATACGAATTTGCATATTATGACGTCAGCATATTTATGGAAAATTGATTGTATCTCTGTAAATATGGATCGATTTTCTTCCAAATTTTGATATGTTGTAGCTAAGACAATTTTCTACAAGATCAGTTATTCAGATTACATAACAGACCACCTAATTCGTCCTCAATGACGAATTAAATTTCTAGTTATGTATTTGGGGTTTTTGGCATGTCGTTTCGTTCCACTTCATTTTGTGAAGCTACCTAATAATGCACAGCTTGTGTCACATACCGGTAGTGGATCACTGTCAAACAAAAATGTATGTAAGTTTGATTATTTTGTTGTAATAAAAACACCTGTAAAGGGTGAAAGAAAAAAAAAAGTGGACCACTTCTCAAAAAACTCCTGGATAATTTTACATATTTTTGTAGTTCTATTGACGATGAGCCACTATAAGACAATAAATTATCAGTGATATGACCTTTGTATGGTTGACATACATGTAAGCCTTAGGGATTTATTTTGTCAAAGGTTGAGGGTTAGGGTTGCACTTGGGTCTTAGGTCAGCCAGGCACCATTTTACAGATGCTTACAATGCTGAGCAAACTACATGTCTAATGACCTTCAGGTACTGGTACCCATTAAAACCTGGGTGGAGAGAAACAATGTCAATAAAATGCCTTACTTAAAGGTACTTTGTCCCATTTGCAGGCCAAACAAATGGGAAAACGACCATTAGTTGTCAAATCGACTTGAGTGATTGCAATCACCTAAGTAAGTCTAATTTTCAGACCCTTGTACCAAATGGTCATATGTTTTGTGCTGCACAAAGATTCAATCAGTTTAATTTTGGCCATTACAAGTAGTGGGTTATTGATGTAGACAAATGCTCATGCACCTGTTACAACTCATTTTATGTATGTTATTACCAAAGATAAAAGATGTCAGTCAGTCACTCAATAGTGTCTGACAGTGAAGTCTAGAAGGTAAAAGGGTTTCCTTGCATAATTTGAATACTAGGACACTGCTAACGTTTAAATTTCACAGATAGGACATACATGACATATTCATAATTCCTGCAAAGTTTTACAGAATTTGATGTTGGCTGCAAAAGGGACATAGTATCTTTAAGGACATACTGTAAGTGCAGTGCCAGGGATCACACCCACAACCTTAGCAGTTATGCAATCAACTTGTACTAGTATTTTTATGATTTATAGAATGTTTTCATCAAATTATTCTCTGCCTCTCCCTCTCTATCCCTTCTCTCTCCCCACCCCCCCCCCTTCTCTATCTTTCTACACTACTGTATTTTGTATGATAATCATACAGTAATATTTTACCTACATATAGTACTGCAATCATGTTTTCTCTAAATTTAGTGTATTTCAACTCAATATCTTGTTTATAATTTATTATGAAGAAAAAAAAATTGGCAAAAGTATGGCAATCAGGTAACTTGTAAGTGAATGTGAAATTGTGCATTTCTTGTGATGCAATATTATTATTTTATTTATCAATTTACTTATTTTAGTAAACGCCTATCTGATGATTATGAATTATTTGTCATTAACAAGAGAGATTTTATATCCTTCAAACCAGTTCGTATTTTCACTCTTTTTTTTTCCAACTCGCCATTCCAATCACTGCTCTTCCTTAGGACATGTCTATTAGCAGCTAAGCTTGTCTATTTCTCATCAAGTGTGTGATTTTGTAGTATATACAAATAAATACTGAAGTGACCTTTAACTTTATTTACATGTATATGTTTCCTGTCTTTGCTTCAATGCAGCACACAGACATTTCTTAATTAGTGAAAGAAAGGGGTTTGACAAGATACAGAAAAAAGTGGATTGCGAGTGAGAGACGTAGAAAAGGATAAAGAAAAGGAGAGATATGGTAAGTATGAATGAGGAAGAGAGATAGGGGAAAAAGTGAAGGGAGGGAGTACAGAGAAATGAAGAAGGAGAAAGGAATAGAACATTTGAAGATACTAAAGGGGAATAGGTGGATAGGAAAAAGTGGATAGCGAGCAAGACTTGAGAGGAAGAAAAGGATAAAGAACAGGAGAGATATAGAAAGTATGAATGAGGAAGAGAGATGGGGGAAAAGTGAAGGGAGGGAATACAGAGAAATGAAGAAGGAGACATGAATAGAACATTTGAAGATACAAAAGGGGAATAGTGAAAAGAAAAGAAAATACACAGGAGATAAGGGGAAAAAAGTAGATCATTCAAAAGACTTTAACCTATATTTGCCACTCCATACCCATGAGAGAAGATGAAAGGAGTAGAGCATTCAAAAGATATTAACCTATATTTGCCCCTGTGTGCCCAGGAATGAAATAGGGACCTGGTAGGATGAAGAAAGCTTTTGTGATAGAATCGCCATATGCCCTTGCTATGAGTACATGGTAGGAATACTCCACGGTAGCCGAGATGGAGCACACACACTGTGCATGCATGAATGAATCCAAGGTACATACACATGTATATAAATTGGTAAAATAAAGATATTATTTATTTATAGGGTTACAGTTAGGTCAAGTGATGGGTACAGGATTGAAGCTCCAAATTCATCTGGAGTAGCAAATTAAAGAGCAATCATCGCAGGACAAAGTGTCCTACGACCGGTTTTATATACATACAGTTCATGTGCTTGTATTAAAGGCAAAATGACAAATTTTACTATTTATACATTTATTTTCTTACCGGTACTTTCTTTTTCATTATTTTGACAAGTAAAAATACATTTGTAAAACAGTGAGCAGCATTTTCTATCAATTTTGCACAAGATAGAGCTGCCTGCTATGGATAAGACTTCATACTGATTCAGCCTACTCTGTTCAACTTGGCAATGTTTAAAAAGCTGCTTAGAGTAACCTAAATCCTAAGCTATCTTTGATGATACAAACCCTGAAACAAATAATGGATCATTACTGAATGGAATTATAATACTGTACATGTATGATGTACGTTAGCCAGCACAACAAAACACCAAAAAGTTGCCAGAGATGATTTTTTAGTTAAGGTCTATTTCTGAAATACTACATGTGCATAATATATAGAACTCATCAACTTCTCAACACATCACAAAAATAGAGAGAAAATGTTCAGTCCAAAAGAAGGTTCATTGGTGGGTAGCATGATCAATATAATCAATGTATAAAAAGTACATTTGTATACATTCTTTTTTTAAAGATTTAGAGAAAAGGGAATTTTGACAACAGAGGAAGTTTCCAGCTGACCAAGCATACATGTACCTGAATAGAGTATTAAACACATCAGTATTCCCATCATTTCATCAGTTTTCTCTCAAACCTCACCCTAACTCTAAACAAAGATTTAAAAAATATAAAAATAAAACGGGTGTCCCGAGCACATGGGCCCCTAAACTTGAACTCCATTCCCCCTATGTTCAAATTATAACGGGGGCCTAGATGCACACAAACCTTAAGATTTCAATACAAACAGCTTGTGAAAGAGATAGCGTGCTACCCTACTATAACAGTTATTTCACAGTGACACAGTGACATAGATTTACACATGTACACGTTTATATAACTGTCGACCAACATTAGCAATCGTTTTTTGGTAATTAAAGCCGAGTTGAGTCCTGTCCGAGTATTGTTTGTCTGGCATTTTCCTATATCAACAAATCAGATCATTTGTTTTCTCTATTCAGCACCATCACTTTTATTTCTCTCTGGATCTTCCTTTGTCAATGATTCTCTCTCTTTCCACCAGTCAATCCCATGCAGTTTCTTCTTGTGGTTCTTTAAGCTGACCTTATTAGTAAACGCCATCCCACACAACTTACAAACATACGGCTTATCTCCTGTATGCTGCCGCATGTGTATCTTGAGGTTGCTACTCTGCGTGAACGATTTGTCGCACATCAAGCATGGATAGGGCTTAACTCCACTGTGGATCACTAAATGTCGCCCGAGAATATGCTGACTTCTAAAGATCTTGCCACAGGTCGAGCACTGCACACCCTTCCTCGCTTTATTGCTGTGGGACTTGTTAATGTGACACTTGAGGTATTCCTGGTGCTTAAACCTTGAGGGGCACTGTGGACATTGGACGTAATCGCTTTCCTTGATCTCTAGGTGTGAGATCTTATGCATTTTTATATACACAGTTCTGATCATCTTACCGCACTGCTGACACAGTACACTATAGCTAGGATCATTGTTGTGGCATAAGTTAAAATGTGATTTGAAGCGCAAGAGGAGTTTTTTGCACTCCCCACACCATCCCATGTCAAATTGGTGCCCCTTTTCAAATTTGCTTTTAATTGATTGGACGGCATCCTCGATTGCTTCTGGGCCCTCATCAATTGGGATGTGTGTTTGTAAATGGCGCATAAATTCCCGTTTCTCTTTCCAGGTCTCAGAGCAGATTGGGCATGCTTCTGGAAACTTAAAGGCTGGTTTGCGATATTTGCTCCGGTCTTTTTTTCTTTTATGAGCAAGTTTATCCTCAAAGTCTTCATCACTATCTCCTCCATATTCAAAGCTGTCATCACTCTCAAGGCTGTCCTGGTCACCAAGACACCTACAGCGAATAGAAAAGAAACATAAACAAGCATTAGAGGTGTCACAGTCTCGAGTGATGCTAGTGTACAATGTTTTAGATGTAAAGTGAAGAAGGGTGCTTTTGTGCAATTTGTTCCATTCGAAAAATGCCTTTTATCGGTTTATTTCATCTACAGATAAAAAATATCTTTAAGATCTTTTTCTTAATGGTCACATAGAGAGATTTTTTTTTTGGACAAAAGAAATTGATAAAAATTGCTTCTGGACAATTGCAACCCTTGCAAGTTGCAATCATTCATATACACTCAGGAAAATAAGTGGACACTATTTATAATTAAGATTTTCAAACAAATATTTAATACAAAATTATCTTTCATATATCAAATTGACATTAAAATTAATCCTCTTTATTTAGAAGATAGGCAATTGGTATATCATTCACAGTTTCACACAGGAGTGAGCATAGCCATTTATCAATAAATGAGTCTCTGAAGAAGAAGAAAAAGTGTAAAAATGGGGCATTTTACCACTTGAATGTTGATGGGCATTACCATCTTGTAGATTCAAATTAAACACAATGACACCAAAAAAAAAAATGAGAAACACGCAAGGAGAGGCATCTTGACCTTGATTGTCAATACCATGCAGTTGACATGCAGAACTCAATCCTCATTGTTTCTCATTCTCTATTTTCAATGGTGTACAAGAATATCTTACAGATGCACACGTTCATTAAAGTGACTCAGCAACATTGCCTCAGATTCTTAAACAAAATGCTGGATTGACTCGTGCTGCAATCATAATTAAAAACTTTTAGGTCAGTCAGGAATCCCAAGACTTTTACAAACCGATCGCCTGTCTGATTATCAAGATATGTATGATTGAAAATCGAAATTTCATTTTTCAAGTTTTCCTATCGGTTTTTATAACACTATACAGTCTATTTGGGAAAATGAGTACCGGTATGGTAAAACCGGTCACTCAAAGATTTTCACTATTTTGAGGCACTTCATGATCATTTTGAAGCACAATTTTTTTAGGGCTTCAATGTTACACCATATCACAGACACTGATAACACGTAAGGCCATGCATCTCAGATTTAACATTGTTAAACGATGCCTTAAACACTTTAATGACTACTTGGTAGATTTTTGCAATTTCCTTAATCAGACCTTCTAATGGTTAAATAAATGTGCCCATCAAAATATGAGTGTTCAAAACTTGATCTTACTTGATGTTGGTAGAGTATTAATTTTCCTTTAATTTGATATATAGAGGGAAAACTAGATATAACAAGGTCGGCCATAACAATGTAACGGTTATAACAAGGATATTGTCACGGTCCTAAATCAATGAATGTGTATTGTGTAATTCTATGGCGGCATGAACCTCTTATAACGAGATTTCGGCTATTACGCGCTAAATCCAGTGCCCCTAAAACTAAGGCTGCGACGTGTACACCATTCTTCCGGGTACACGTCCGTTAGACAACTACGTGTGTACGATCTGTCTAGTTTAAAGCGTACTTTTAGTGTATGATGTGCTATGAAATAAATCCAAAGTCCTGAGTATGATTCTTTTGACAAAGAATATCTTGTGAAGTCTAGATGAATAAATGCGACTAATTTGCTTGTGTACACGATAGGATGACAAGCAAGTTGACTGATTGACTATTTACCTTTTCCATGTGACGTTTTGTTATAAAATGTTTGTTTGTGTATGTATGTATTTTTCACAGACAGTCCCAGTGCCACTTGAAATAGTTTCCAATGGACTTGTAATGAAAGGTCACTAGCTGCATATCAAGAAGATTTGCCAAAATATTTGTGTTAGGAAACAAGAACAAATATTAAAAACCTGAAAATTCCATAAGAATTACAGTATCTTACATGTCAGGAATCAATTTTGGTCTACTGGGTCTAGCATCACGAAACTCATCCCGTGGACTGTAGTCAGGATCCTTTTTTTTGTCATCCTTAAACGGTATGACATCATCTTCTTCCTCCAGTGGCTCATCTTCATCCTCCGGTGGCTCATCTTCATCATCCATTGGCTCATCTTCATCCTCCAGTGGCCCATCTTCTTCCTCTGGTGGCCCATCTTCCATGTCCACTTCAGCATCTCCAGCTGTGTCTGCTACCTCATATTGTGTCCACGAGTCCTTTGTTTGCGGAACCTGGATGAATTCTGTTTGCATTCCTTAAAAAGGGGAAAGGCAAGGTTGTACCCAATCAGAGATGCAAGTGAGTTGCAAAAAAATATAATGATCAGCACTTGCACTTTTTACATAATTACATTCCAGATTTGTTTTCTTTCAATTCACCAGAACATGCCTTTTCATTTTACTATACAAGATAGAAATCTGTGCCGGATGGGTTGCTTTTGGAGTGGGGTCCAGATTCGGACCACGAAAGCAATTTAAGGGGTTTGTTCCCATTTTACTATGTCCATTTTCACTTTTAACTATTAAATTGACCTTGACCCCTAGAAAACATTACATTACTTTTTACCTCAAATTTAATCTCAGGAGGCAAAAATAGGTATATGACACTGGGGATGAGGCTAATATGGAAATACATCAGAAAATAGAAATTGGTATATCAATAAATATTTGGAATATTTTGTGCAATATCTCTCAAAGTACAAGTATAATGAATTTGAATATAAAATTTGAGGAGGATGATGATGATAAGAAAAATATGGGTTTTCATTTGATATAAAAAACAAGACTACTTTCGGTTGAGCCCTGGGGGATGAGGCTAAGCTAGGTCATAAAAACTTTCCATGAAAATGTTATAATCAAATGTCTCCCATCAATGCTGGTTGGTTGTCACTTTAGGATTACTAATCTGGTTAATAAAATTTAAAGTTCAACCAATGATTCTTCAAAAAATCCCCCAAAATCTCTTCTGTAATGTATTCTTTAATTTCACTTACCTTTGTTCTTACCCCAATATTTACTACCCGCCATGCTGGCCTTTGACCGGTAGCATACCTTTGGTGGTTTGATGTTCACCTGGGTACCTCGATTGTTCTGCAAACAGAATGATTTTGGAAATACAAGATGTGTTTTAAATTCTTTTATGGCAGATATTGGGTGCTTTCTTGAGCAAACTAGTACACCCAATTTCTGTAATTTCTAACTCTGGTGATGAAAACCCATCCATCGCTTTACAAAAGTTACTGACAATATGGGCTTAAACCCATAAGCGTACCCGTATGCTATTATACCTAGGTATCACAGTGAATTTTTGAAAGTATCTCATTTGTATTTCCTTTGCCGATTTCCTTTTAGACCACCCGGAAAGAAGCATTTTGATACCTCACTTGTCAAATTTAAAGTTATACTTTGGAAAATATGGCCATAATAGACAAAATGATCGTTTTTCATGTAATACATCATACATATAAAGCTTAAACTGCCAATTAACCATTTTCAAGGTGTCATATTGTTCTCTGTAAGGGGTTCTAACTTCTATACATGCTTAATTTTTTGGGGGGCACTTTTTTTTTGTTGGGAGATTTTTCAAATAATTATGTAAAGCAAGCCCATTCTAGTGTGTGTGACAGGGGTCCGCTCTCTATTCATAATTTGAGAAAAGGGTCGATTGTTTATATTCATAATTAGGGTCATGATGATTCATAAGAACCGCTATTCATAATCATAGAAGAGGGTTGCTAATTTGCTATTCATAATATGAGAAGAGGGTCACTAGTCATAATACAAAATCGGTGTCATTATTATTCATAGGGTCCCTATGAATAATACGAAAAGAGGGTCACTATTCATAATACGAGAAGTATTATATGTAGACGTATTGTACGCGTACGTATAATATGAATAGCGACCCTCATTACGTATTATGAATAGCGGTTCTAATAGTAGGCTATTAAATGAAATTCAATGTGAATTTAAATATGAATAGCGATCCTCATCTCAATTTAGTAATGAAATTCAAGGTGAATTTAAATATGAATAGCGACCTTCATCTCAATTTAGTAATGAAATTCAATGTGAATTTAAATATGAAAAGCGACCCTCAACTCGTGTTATGAATAGTGGTCCTTATGAATAGTGGTCCTAATTAAGTTATACATAGCGAGGTTACCCTGTGTGACAAATAGCTATTTTCGTGCCGCCGGAACAAGGTAATAACACTAACAGGTTTTGGAAGAAAGCTAGAAAAGATTCTAGAGTGTCTATCGAAGGGGGCTGAATTTTATGGGTACGTTTAAGTCTAGCACTTAATTGTTTCTGTAAGTTTGGGCCATCAAATCCATTTAAATAAATTTGAAATGAAAGATTATGCGCATAGGTCCTATGCCTTTAAAAAAAAAATCAATTTAGATGATAGTACACATTTTATACTCATGACATGTTACGTTACTATAGACCAGCTAATTTGCAATGCTCGAGCATGAGCATTAAATGAGCGTGCCAATCACGAAATAGACAGTCAGTTTTATTTACTTTTAATTATTTCCTGGCCTGCTTACCTTTTTAAATTTCATGATGTACATGTTTTCTATTGACGGTTGATTTTCAACTTGGAGTTTGACTGGATCAAACCACTCCGGAGGAAATGGTTGCCTTGCAATATCAATGGTTGGAATCGCATCTTTCAGCAGTTGGGGTGGATTTGATCTAAGCCCGTGCTTGTACATTCTCATCTGCGTTGACTCGTAATCCTCCTCTCGAAAGTGGCCACTGCATAATACTATTCTCTTGTATGTCATTGCTAGTTTGCAATCAAACTCCCTCTTCCGACCTATGAAATCAATCCAAGCCTGCTGGTTGGTGGTGAAACTCGTCCCTTCTGTCGGCATAGCTCCAGCAAAGTGGTGAATAAAAAACCCGTCATATGCCGTGTTGTTGCACCCACCTGCAAGGCAGCGAAAGCCCGACTTTCGATGTCTTTTTCTTGGCCTCGCCCTCGGGCCTGGCAAGTCCGAGCTTGTCCCATCATTGTCAGAATCAGATGATTTCTCTGCCATCGCGATCCGCCTCTTGCTCACGTCACAGAAACAGTCACAAAGAGCACTCTCACAATGAAAAAGAAATGACCAAGAATATACCGATAGGTCTATATGAATAATTGTCACTTATGCCAGAGCATACGTCGTGCAGTGCATGCATGCAGCGTTTACCGTCTACCGTCTCCCTCGGCCTAGCCTAGTCTCAGCTAGCTCAGCGCAGCTAGCCTAGCCTCAATCTAGCTCTGTATACTGCACATGCACACTGCATGCACTCAATGCGTTGTTGTTGTTGTGTTGTTGGTTTTTATGGCGTTTTCCATCGTCGTTGGATGATTTTCGCCAGGCAATGTGAGAGGGCGTCGTTTTTGGTCCTATCTTCGTTTTTTTGCTCTGTTGGATCGACGATAGCATGATAGCCTGTGGCGTTGTGCTAATGAAATTAATAATGTCAGTAATTTTTTAGTAGTTACTTCTGTATTAATATGTAGCTTGTTACTTTAAAGAATAAATTAGGAAGGAAAGGATGATGGGTTGAATATTACTTGTGTTTAGTTCATTATGTTATAGCTATATATAAGCATCATAGTTCGTTGCAGGCGTTTTACCTTCCACTGCCTTTTAAAAAAGCTACCACCTTTCCTATACATTCTTCGTTTCCTAGTAAATGACATAGATTTGGATTTTTAGTCTTGAATGCTTTGTGTATACATTCTCCTTCTTTGTCTTTCGTATTTTTGGCATGATAATAAAAAGTGAATAATTGTTTCAATCGTCTGGTATTCTTTACATAGTCCAGTGTCGTGTTTTCTATTTACCAATTAGTCTGAGTTGGTGGATTAATCTTTCGTCCTATAGAGTGGTGAAGTGTGACGTCATCAAAAATCTATTTTTGGAATTTCTCATTTTTTTCTTCATTTTCCGAAAGAGCACCAAAAATAATGTCCAAATGTCGAAAACCCATTGAATATGTTAAGTATTGGCTGAGATATGACCATCTGAATAAAAAGATTGCCTATGGGAACTCAGTGTTATATTGCTCTGGCTCCTAATGTTATGAGCCAGAGCAATATAACACTGAGTTCCCATAGGCAATCTTTATTCAGATGGTCATATCTCGGCAATTACTTAACATATTCAATTGGTTTTCGACATTTGGGTGCTCTTTCGGAAAATGAAGAAAAAATTGAGAAATTCCAAAAATAGATTTTTATGACGTCACAGCTTCGGTACTCTATAGCTTTCGGTTCAAACCTTTGATTTTGAAAACATTATTTACATTTTTATTGATGCTATACAAGTATCTTCCTTTCTCTGCTTTATCCCAGAGGTTTTGCCACATGGATTTGTAGTAAAGCTCTGATTCACTTAATTATGAACTCACTTTTGCTAGTGTGTTGTTTGTTCGAAGCTTGTTTTACAAATCAGCTCGATCGTTCGTTTCCTGCTATAGGCCGCAGTGGGCTGGTATATTCATCAAGGTTTGCATCAATCCCGAAGGCCTTTATAGCCATGCAGTAACTTTTCGTATATCTCAACTATACTATGCTGGATTCTTTTACATTCTTGATGGCTTCTAAAGCTGAGACTGAATCTGTCACTTTTCACAACAGCAATATTGGATGATATATCTATCCATTCAAGTTCCACATATAGCTACCAGTTCTGCTCTCACGGTGGATATATCATAGATGTTTTGGATAATTTTATAGTATAAATATAAGCTGCTCCCGTATATTACCCTTCCTGTTGTTTAATTGAAGCATCTGTATAGATTCTTAAACAGTGATTCCACTTCTACACTAATTTCTCGATTCTATATTGATGGAGAAAACTTCTAAGAAACAAAATCCTTTATTTCTGTAGATACACATGACATCTTATAGTGCCAATAAGGTTTAATCGTGAGTAAATATTTAGCGGCGAATATCAGCTAGCTAGCCCATCTTTTTAAACTTTTTTTTTGCCAGGATGGGGTGGGGGCCCGTACCCCCCATATGCCCCCACCCTGAGATCCGCCACTGGTATGCACCATCGATCGACCAGCTAGGTCCGCTGCCTTCAAGTTCAAGATCAACAACTTAAACAAGCTGGCCGTGTTCACGTACACGATGGCAATTTGGGTCGACGTAAAGTACGTTGTTGTTATTGTTGGGTTTAGTTAATTAATTTTGTAGGCGCTATAATTGGTCGATTTCGATGAGTTTCCGCCAGGCATGGTGTGAGCTAGAGGGCGTCTTGCTCTCCGTTTTCTGCAGCTCTACTTATACGTTTCTGTGATTCTGAGATAAAGACTTACCCTGATCGACCTTGACCTAATTTGTTCTCTTTAATGATAAATAATGTGTCTTATGTTTTAATAGTATAGGCCTATAACTATGCGCTTTTAATCGGCTGCCATATTTTATTTGATTCAGACTAGCTTCGTGTGCATATACAACATCTCTCACTTTTTGATTTTATGGGCATAAAAAGTAGGATAAGAACGACACAAACATGCTATAATAAACCCTCTTCCCCTTATAATTCTTTATATCTTCTAATGGCTTCTAAAGCCAAGTTGGAATCAGATAAAAACTACTACAGCTATTAGGTGATGCTCCTCTACCCATTCTAAAGCCATTATAGGATCGCTGCTATAGTTTAGCCCTCATGATATTAACTGTACAAATTTTGTACTTATGTCTTATTTTTAGTTTCGGGATATAAAAAAGCTAAACCTGTACTTCCATCTTGTTACCTGGAAGCATCTGTATAGATTCTAAGAAAATGTGACCATTTATTTGTAATTACTTCGTACGTTGGCATAACGATGAAAATCACTTACTTATAATAATTATGTTTTATAATAACCGTATAATGTATCGAATCTAGTTTCTTTTTTTCAGATTATCACTAGCTCCATCATCATATGCCTCAAAACCGTAGGCCAATCATATACTGCTTGGATTAGACCTTTGTATACTAAAAATAAAACGTCGGATTTCTGGCCCCATTTGGTGCCCGCTTATGCATTTTAGAAGGTTGAGTCTTTTTTTACATTTAATTACTATTATTTCGTTAATGTGCTTTGATTAAGTTAGTTTGGAGTCAAACCATACTCATAAAAACTTATGTTCTTTACGTAGTGGGATTTTTTCCTCATATATTCTTAGATCAAAATCGTATTCCTTTTTTCTACCGAAAACAACTGCTGCAGATTTAGAGGATGAATGTATTCCCCAGGTTTTCCACCATTCTTCTATTAAACTTAAAGCTGACTGCAGTTTCTTTCTAATAAATGAGGGATTTCCGTGAGAGAACCAAATACATTATATTATCATCTGCAAAGATGGATATTAATTTTCTACCATCTCCTGAATTTTTTCCAGTTCATTAATCATAAAATTGAACAACAAAGGGCTTATTACGCTTCCTTGCATTATTCCTATTTCGGAAATTTTCTGTACAGATGTGTAGTTATCTATCCTTATACCTAGCTGGCATAATTATATCCTTTTAGATAAAACGCGTTAATCCAACGCAAGATATTTTGCCTGTAAAGCCTAATTCATATAATTATTTTACTTACGATATATACCCTGTCTCCATAATTATATACATCATTATGCCTTTCCCAAGTCTAAGAAAAGTACCACTGTATATTCTCTGTTAATCATCCCTTTATGTGTATCCGTTTCCAGCCTTATTTGATCAACAGTGCTTTTTTTCCTGAATCTGGACTGGACTCGATAGGGGTAATATCGTTCTTCTCCATATACCATATACGTCATTCTGTTCTTTATCATCAGTTGGATTAAACTACTTGAATGGATGTGTCTATAGAGAGTTTCAGTCAATGGAAAAACCTCTGCAACATGTGAGGTGACAAGTGGAATACCCCAAGGTAGTATACCCGGCCCGACCTAGCTCTTCAACATCTTCATTAACGACCTACCGTTGGCTGTCAGTAAATGTACCATCAAAATATTTGCAGATGATACCAAGCTCTATCGAATAGTGGACAATCAAGATGATGCCAATCTCCTCCAAAAAGACTTAGACAGGATAGTGGAATGGTCACAAAATTGGCAGCTGCCATTCAATGAAGAGACGTGTAAGGTGATGCATTTCGGCAAGAATAACAAGAACTTCACTTATACAATGAAATGTGGCAATGTTATAAATCAAGTATCAACAACAGATGACTCTGCCGGTGAAAATGATCTTGGAGTGATCTTTGATTCCAACCTATCATTTAGTAAACATGTTTCGGACGCTACCAAACGAGCAAACTTGAAGCTTGGGATAATTAAGAGGTCCTTCTCATCTTTGGGATCCAAAGGATTGCTTCAATTGTACAAGACCATAGTACGCCCCACTCTAGAATACTGCAACACTGTTTGGAAGCCTAAGCTTATCAAAGATGAAAACAACCTGGAGAAAGTCCAGCAACGAGCTACTAAACTCATACCAGAGATTAAACATCTTAGTTACCCGGAAAGACTCCAAGCACTTAAACTTCCAAGTACACTAGAGTATCGAAGGCAAAGAGCTGACCAAATTCAACTATACAAGATCATGACTGGACGAGAAGATGTACAGAAAGAGGTATTATTCTCTATGAGCAAAGAAAGTAGGACGAGAGGTCATATCTTCAAAGTTGAGAAGCCACGTTTTAAGACAAGTGTTAAGCAGAGGTCCATTGCTGTTCGATCAGTTAACAACTGGAACGGGCTACCCCAATCGACAGTCCAAGCGCCATCTATAAAATTAACAGCTTCAAATCTGAACTAGAAAAGTATTGGCATCACCATCCTCTCAAAATAACACTTATCAACGTAGTGCTGTGATTGTCAAGATGGGCTCATAAGCTGACTCTTCAAGCCTCAACAACCAAGTAAACCAAGTAAGTAAAACCTGTCCATCAATTTAAATAGTATACCCGTGTAAGGGAAACTGGTCGGTATGACAGTGGATTGGAAGCGTCCTTTCCTTTTTTTTTTAAATAGGAATTTGTGTAGCTTCTGCCCATTGACACGGCATTGACTTCGACGTCCGAACTTACTCCTTTTACTAGCTCCTTTCTTTTTCTTCTTGTCTGCATGGGTCGTAAACATCGGCTCTGATAGCTATTCCTGCAAATTCTGTCATTGTTTTCAATTTGTACGCTTGATTTTTATTTTTACATGCAGTCTTGAGGTTTTGCCTTCTTCTTTCTATCCTTTGTATTTGACCTAGATTTTCATGTAGAAAATTTGCCCTCAAAAGACATTTATCCATATTTGCCACTCCATACCCAGGAGAGAAGGTGAAAAGAGTAGAGCATTCAAAAGACATTAATCTATATTCGCCACTCCATACCCAGGAGAGAAGGTGAAAGGAGTAGAGCATTCAAAAGACATTAACCTATATTTGCCACTCCATACCCAGGAGAGAAGGTAAAAGGAGTAGAGAGCATTCAAAAGACATTGCCCCATATTTGCCCCTCTGTGCCCAGGAGTGAAATAGGGACCTGGTAGGATGAAGAAAGCTTTTGTGATAGAAATCGCCATAATTATGCCCTTGCTGTGATTACATGGTAGGAATACTCCACGGTAGCTGACATGGTGTACACACACTGTGCATGCATGAATGAATCCAAGGTACATACACATGTATATAAATTGGTAAAATAAAGACATTACCGTGTTTACTTATAGGGTTAGGGTTAGGTCTAGTGATGGGTACAGGATTGAAGCTCCAAATTCATCTGGTGTAGGAAATTAATGAGCCATCGTCGCAGGACAAAGTGACCTACGACCGGTTTTATGCATACAGTTCACATGCTTGTGAGACAAAATGACAACTTTTACTATGATTACATTTCTTTTCTTTTTTTATTTAAAAAATTATTTTTACAAGTAAAAATACATTGGTGAAACGGTGAACAGCATTTTCAATCAATTTTGCACAAGATAGAGCTGCCTGCTATATGGATAAGACTTCATACTGATTCAGCCTACTCTGTTCAACTTGGCAATGTTTAAAAATTTGCTTAGAGTAACCTAAATCCTAAGCTATCTTTGATATATGATACAAACCCTGAGACAAATAATGGATCATTACTGAATAGAACCAGTGGCGTAATGAGCAAAAAAGTTTGGGGGGGCTGGCAGACAAAAAAATCTGCATCACCCCACTCTTACATGCAGGCCCTGCTGAACGTTTTTCAAAGTGGGTGGGGGGAGGCTAAAGTATTTACGATCAAGTATAGAGCGTAGTGTAAATTGGCGTGGGGTCTAGGGGCAAAGCCCCGGCAGGGGTCAAGGGGCAGAGTCCCCGGAAGCTCAGGGGGTATATATGGGCATCTAATTACGGTCAGATGAGCATATTTTGATACTCATTATTTTGTGACACTGGCAGGTCACTATTCTTTCTTATTTTCTCTTTCTTTGCTATTTCTCTTTAGCAGGTGCGGATCTAGCCTTTGCTAAGGGGTGACAAATGACGATGCTGAGCATCGTCCACGAGCCGCGAAGCGGCGAGGCGATTTGTTGTTGTTGTTGTTTTTTTTTGGGGCTATTTTGAACCTCCCGGCCCGTATGTGATGTTTTCCTGGCATCTAATACCACGATGGAGTCCATAAAAGCAGTGCTTGATAACGACTTTTAAATCAAGTAACAGTTTAACACAATTTGACCCAATGACGATGTGGAGCATCGTCCACGAGCCGCATAGCGGCGAGGCGATTTTGGGGCTATTTTGAACCCCCATACGTGATGCGGAGCTTGTCCACGAGCCGCGTAGCGGCGAAGCGATTTGGGGAGGGGCTATTTTGAACCCTCGTAAGTGATGTTTTCCTGGCATCTACTAACATAATGGAGACCATAAAGCAGTGCACGATAACGTCTTTTTAAATCAAGTAACAGTTTAAACAGTTTGACCAAGTGACGATGCAGAGCATCCTCGACGAGCCGCGTAGCGGCGAGGCGATTTTGGGCTATTTTGAACCCCGTAAGTGACGTTTTCCTGGCATCAACTAACACAATGGAGACCATAAAAAGCAGTGCAGGATAACGTCTTTTAAATCAAGTAACAGTTAAAACAATTTGACTCAATGACGATGCGGAGCATCGTCCACGAGCCGCGTAGCGGCGAGGCGATTTTGGGGGCTATTTTGAACCCCCATACGTGATGCGGAGCTTGTCCACGAGCCGCGTAGCGGCGATGCGATTTGGGGAGGGGCTATTTTGAACCCTCGTAAGTTATGTTTTCCTGGCATCTACTAACACAATGGAGACCATAAAAAGCAGTGCAGGATAACGTCATTTTAAATCAAGTAACAGTTTAAACAGTTTGACCCTGGGGCGATGCAGATCGAGCATCTCGACGAGCCGCATAGCGGCGAGGCGATTTTTTGGGCTATTTTGAACCCCGTAAGTGGTGTTTTCCTGGCATCTACTAACACATTGGAGACCATAAAAGCAGCATGATAACGTCTTTTTAAATCAAGTAACAGTTTAATACACAGTAATATCCAGAGTTATCATGTGTTTGGTTAAGTTACCAAATGAGTTGAATCTCTTCTCACAATATTTGTACTTGAAAGGTTTCTCTCCAGTGTGCGTTTTTTTTTTTTTTTTTGGCGGCCCAAAGGGGGGGGGGTTTAAACCGCCTAACTCCCCCGTAGATCCGCGCCTGTTTAGTATACTTTTTCCAAAAAGTGGGGCGGAGCTCGAGGTCCCGGAGCCACGTCGTTCTGCGGGCCCTCTAAATAAGCATATTTCTTGCCTGACTGCAAATTTAGGAATTTGTAATTTTCCAACAAACGCATAAAAAGTATAATTTACTAAAAAGTGAGGAAAAATCTCGAATAATTATGTCATTTCAGCAACAACAGTTCCCCTCCCGCGCTTTGACGTTTCATTAAATTATTAGAGAAAGAAGACGATTCGTTGTACCGTTCCTGACTCTTCTTGTTTCGCCCCTCCCGCGCGAAGCGCAGAAGCTTTGACGTTTCATTAAATTATTAGAGAAAGGATACCGTTCTCGACTCTAAATCCTTGTCTGAATTCAGTTTCACCCCTCCGCGCGAAGCGCGGAAGCTTTGATGTTTCATTACATTATCAGAGAAAGGATACCGTTCTTGACTGTAAATCCTTGTCTGAATTCAGTTTAACCCTTCCGCGCGAAGCGCGGAAGCTTTGACGCTTCATTACATTATTAAAGATAGAAGACGATTCGTTGTACCGTTCTCGACTCTTAATCCTTGTATAAACTCAGTTCCCCCCTTCCTGCGCGAAGCGCAGAAGCTATGACGTTTTTTTTTATAAGAGAAAGAAGACGATTCGTTGTACCGTTCTCGACTCTTAATCCTGTCTGAATTGAGTTTCCCCCCTCCCGCGCGAAGCGCGGAAGCTTTGACGTTTCATTAAATTATTAGAGAAAAGATACCGTTCTCGACTCTAAATCCTTGTCTGAATTCAGTTTCACCCCTCCGCGCAAAGCGCGGAAACTTTGAAGTTTTATTAAATTATCAGAGAAAGGATACCGTTTTGACTGTATATCCTTGTCTGAATTCAGTTTAACCCCTTCCGCGCGAAGCGCGGAAGCTTTGACGCTTCATTACATTATTAAAGAAAGAAGACGATCCGTTGTACCGTTCTCGACTCTTAATCCTTGTATAAACTCAGTTCCCCCTTCCCGCGCGAAGCGCAGAAGCTATGACGTTGTTTTTATAAGAAAGAAGACGATTCGTTGTACCGTTCTCGACTCTTAATCCTGTCTGAATTCAGTTTCCCCCTCCCGCGCAAAGCGCGGGGCTTTGACGTTTCATTAAATTATTAGAGAAAGAAGACGATTCGTTGTACCGTTCCTGACTCTTAATTCTTGTTTCGCCCCTCCCGCGCGAAGCGCGGAAGCTATGACGTTTCATTAAATCATTAAGAAAGAAGACGATTCGTTGTGCTGTTTACGACTTTTAATCCTTGTATAAATTCAGTTCCCCCCCCCCTTCCCGCGCGAAGCGCAGAAGCTATGACGTTGTTTTTATAAGAAAGAAGACGATTCGTTGTACCGTTCTCGACTCTTAATCCTGTCTGAATTCAGTTTCTCCCCTCCCGCGCAAAGCGCGGAAGCTTTGACGTTTCGTTAAATTATTAAAGAAAGAAGACGATTCGTTGTACCGTTCTCGACTCTAAATCCTTGTCTGAATTCAGTTCCCCCTCACGCGCGAAGCGCGGAAGCTTTGACGTTTTATTAAATTATTAGAGAAAGAAGACGATTCGTTGTACCGTTCCTGACTCTTAATTCTTGTTTCCCCCATCCCGCGCGAAGCGCGGAAGCTTTGACGCTTCATTAAAATTTAATTATTGGAGAAAGGATACCGTTCTCGACTCTAAATCCTTGTCTGAATTCAGTTTCACCCCTCCGCGCGAAGCGCGGAAGCTTTGAAGTTTCATTAAATTATCAGGGAAAGGATACTGTTCTTGATTCTAAATCCTTGTCTGAATTCAGTTTAACCCCTTCCGCGCGAAGCGCGGAAGCTTTGACGTTTCATTAAATTATTAAAGGAAGAAAACGATTCGTTGTACTGTTCTCGACTCTTGATCCTTGTATAAATTCAGTTTCCCCCCTCCGCGCGAAGCGCAAGAAATTTCATTAAATTGTCAGAGAAAGAAGACGAATCGTTGTACCGTTCTCGACTCTAAATCCATGTCTGAATTCAGTTCCCCCTCCCGCGCGAAGCGCGGAAGCTTTGACGTTTCATTAAATTATCAGAGAAAGAAGACGACTCTTAATCCTTGTCTGAATTCAGTTTTTCCCCCTCCCGCGCGAAGCGCGGAAACTTTGACGTTGCATTAAATTATCAGAGAAAGAAGACGATTAGTTGTACCGTTCTCGACTCTTAATCCTTAAATTGTCTGAATTCAGTTCCCCCCTCCCGCGCGAAGCGCGGAAGCTTTGACGTTTCATTAAATTATCAGAGAAAGAAGACGACTCTTAATCCTTGTCTGAATTCAGTTTTTCCCCCTCCCGCGCGAAGCGTGGAAAATTTGACGTTGCATTAAATTATTAGAGAAAGAAGACGATTCATTGTACCGTTCTCGGCTCTTAATCATTGTCTGAATTTTCAAAAATGTTTCTTTGTCCAATAAAATTAATAGTCACCGTGCATATGGACAAAAAATTGCCGGCCGACCGACATATTAATACATCTCACCGACTTTAAACTTCTGCATTGATATAGTACACGAGGATCGAGCAAGAATACGGACACACCTGACCCGACACAGCAACATATCTATGCGTATCTTTCTTGCTCCCTCGACGAGGCGACTCCACCCAATAACCCCCTCTCTCTTACTCCCACCCCTCCTCTCTCAGGCTCTTACCCCCTTTTCCCTCTCCTCTCTTTCATCCCAGTTTCTTTTGTTTCCCCTTTCTTTTTTTTTCCTTATCTCCTTTTCTTTTCTTTCCTCTCCTTCCTCTTCTCCTTTTCTCTTTTTTTTTCTTCTCTTCTCTTTCCTTTCTTTTTTTCTTTTCTTTCCCTTTCCTTTTTCCCCTCCTCCTTTTTCTCATTTTCCCGACGGCAGCGCAATTTTACCGACAATATCCTGACAGGTGGGGGTGTCGCACCCCTCTAGCGACGCCCCTGTACCTATCTTCTTTCTCTCTTTCTTTCCTTACCTTTCCCTCCCCCTTTCCTTTCCCTTCCCTTCCTTCTCTCTCTCTCTTTTAGATTTGCTAGGGGGCAAGGGCCTTTCGCCCCGATCCACATGTTGGCGGAATTAAAGGCATCTGATCTCCCCTTCTTTTCACCCTTTTCTTTTCTTCTTCCTCTTTTTTTGTTCCCTTTTAGCTCTCCTCTTTCCCTTTCCCTTCTCTCTCTTTTTTGTTTGGCGGGGCGGGGGAAGAGGCAAGGCCTTTGCCCCCTCCGATCCACAACTTATTGGCGGGAAAATTGCAACTGATATCCCCCTTCTTTTCTTTTTTCCTTCCCTTTATCTCCTCTTTTCCTTTTTTCCTTCTCTCTCTCTTTTTTCTTTTTCTTTGCGGGGGCAAGGCCGCGCCCCTGGATCCGCGCCTGTGGAACATTCCCTCCGGAAATGACCCTCCTCGCCACATCCAAAACAAACCCTGGGCGCAGGCGACTGCGCATTCCCCCGCGTACCGACTAGAGCTGCCGCGGTCTTTTCTAAGCTCTTCTCTATATAGGCCGGACATACGGGTATCCAGACTTTTCGCTAAACTGGATATACGCCGTATAATACGGTTATCTACTAGTGTTACTATTAGTGGACACTAAATTAATAGTGACTATAAAAACATAATTATGCTCTTCCTGGCTATTTGGGAATGTGTCAGTTTGCAACAGAAATGGAGAAACGCGCATTTTGTTGAAAATCATGTGATATCACGAACATTTATAAATCACTTGTATGGAATTGAAAATAAGTCATGGTTTAATTTTATTTGGGGGGGCTAGCGCCCCCCAAGCCCCCCCACCAGTACGCCAGTGAATAGAACTATAATACATGTATGGTGTATGTTAACGAGCACAATAAAACCACCAAAAAGTTGCCATAGATGATTTTTTAGCTTTGGTGGTTCAAAATGTTTGAATTTGATAGAAGTATACTCTTTCGGGTATTAATACAATCAACAATAATTTTACCTCACTGACCAAATAGTAAATACAGTCATGTACCCCTTAAAATAACACCATGTGACTTTGGGGATTTTGTTGGTGCGATTATGTTTTTTCAAGAAACAAAAGCTTACATCATACTACATGTATAATTGCCGTTTGAATGTTTTACATCATTTAAATTCATACAATAAAAACACAATTATGTCCATCAATTTGGACAAGAAAAGAATACAACAATTTACATATGTAATTGATGGAATGCAAATATACAATACTACTCATACTAATAAAAAACTACACTTGTGTAAAAATTAAAGAAAATTCTAACGACATAAATTCAACAGAAAGTTTGAGTTATTTTGGTTTCAGAAGTACCAACATTGACAGTCTCACAAAAGCTCATTAAAGCATCATTGGACTTAGTCAAAGCGTAAATCCAACCGTTAAAACCTAAACTATTTACAATTTTTTTTTTTCTTCAAATGTTTAACCAGGAACTGAAAAGAAAAAGGAGGTATCAAATTTGTTGTACCACAAGGTTCGATATTAGGCCCCCTTCTTTTTCTACTCTATAAACGATTTGCATTTATGTTCCAGTGTACTAATATTTATTTTATTTGCAGACGATACAAATCTATTCTTGAAACACAACAATCTTAATTATTTGGAACAGACTATGAACTCATAATTAGATAAAGTACACAAATGGTTTTTAGCCAATAAATTAGTACGAAATGTTCAAAAAACTAATTTGATGGTATTTGAAAATAAAAATATTGATGATAATCGTATACATATATTATGCACAAGGCACTGATTCAACAAGTCAAACTCTTAGATTTGGGGGAATTTTTATTGACGATGATATGAAACGGAAATCACATGTTAACAAGATATCTAATGTAATATCCAGACACATAGGAACTATGAACAGATTGAGTGATACTTTACCTGAATATGTTTTATTGACGTTGTACAATACAATGATTTTACCTCAATTGAACTAGGGTAACATTTTATGGGGATCGTGCAATAAATATCTTCTACATACATTATTTAAACTACGAAAAAGAGTTGTCGGAGTAATATCACATTCTAATTCACGCTCACATAGTATGCCTATTTTTAAAAGTTTAAAAGTCTTACCAATTTATGAATTGTATGTTTATAAATGATAATGTAGGAATATTCATGTTTTTATTTCATAAAAAATTATTACCAAAATCATTAGATTTCTCATTTCAACATAATCTTGCTGTAAATAATTATAACACTCATATTTAATTTGATCACCGTGTTGCTTATGGTATCACTTCTTTCTCACGTATTATTATTTGGTGTAGAGATCCCATAGGACCCATACAGAGCTGCCAACCTTGTGCGACCAAAAAAAGGAACCATGATGGCAAAAAAAAGGAATTCATTAAAACGAAACTTAAAACCACGCGCGACACACTTCCAATGCAGAAATGTCCATTCCTCATGCTGTTTTTTCCATACAAGCAGGTATATTTTTTTGTTATTTTGGTATTATCGGCATTTCATTCTTTTTGAGAATATTTTTCTCTTCAAATATGTTTTCAAGTATGCTTTAAATTTAGTTTTCTATTGAATTTGTGATCAAATCAACATTTTAGGGCAGTTGTTTGACGTGTGGTATGTAAACAAAAAAAAAAACAAAAAAAAGTATTTTATGAAGAAAAAACCGTAATTTAGAGGAAAAAACGGAGTAATTCCGGCAAAAACGGAATGGTTGGCAGCTCTGCCCATACTTTTTATGTGCATATAAGAATAGACTAAAAGAGTATATGAGTAATTATTTTAATGGATAGTGAATGCAATAACATTCATGCCTTTTATTAATATCAATATATTGTGTTATTGCTTGGCGTGCTTTATGTTATCTTTAGGCTTTAGAATAAATGCTTTTAAACAGTACGGGATCATGGACATAAGTTTTACACAAACTTTTTTTGATCCCGCCACATTTACATTGTATGTTGTTCAAGTCGTGTAAATTTAAATTTGTCCTTTTATCTTCTTAATGGTATTTGATGTTTGTTTACTTTTTATACTTTTACTTTGGTATATAACTGTGTTTCTGTATTTTTAATGCAAATGTGGAAATAAATTCAGATCAATTCAATTTCATTGGTGGTAGCATGATCAATATAATCAATGTATAAAAAGTACATTTGTAATTTTGTATATATTATTTTTTTTAAAGATTCAGAGAAAGGGGAATTTTGACAACAGAGGCAGTTTCCAGCTTACCAAGCATACATGTAACTGAATAGAGTATTAAACACATCAGGATTCCCATCATTTCATCAGTTTTCCCTCAAACCTTATCCTAACTCTAAACAAGGATACAAAAAATATATATAGAAACAGCATCCCAAGCACATGGGCCCCTAAACTTGAACTCCATTCCCCCTATGTTCAAATTATAACAGGGGGCCTAGATGCACACAAACCTTAAAATTTCAATACAGACAACTTGTGAAAGAGATAGCATGCTACCCTGCTCTTAACAGTTATTACACAGTCACATAGATTAAAATGTATATAACTGTCGACCAACATTAGCAATCATCTTTTGGTACCGGTAATTAAAGCTGAGGTGCGTCTTGTCTGAGTATTGTTTGTCTGGCATTTTCCTAGGCATATATCAACGTATCAGATCATTTGTTTTCTCTATTTAGAGCCATCACTTTTATTTCTCTCTGGATCTTCCTTTGTCAATGATTCTCTCTCTTTCCACCAGTCAATCCCATGCAGTTTCTTCTTGTGGTTCTTTAAGCTGATCTTATTGGTAAACGCCATCTCGCATAACTCACAAACATATGGCTTATCTCCTGTATGCTGCCGCATGTGTATCTTGAGATTGCTACTCTGCGTGAACGACTTGTCGCAAATCAAGCATGTATTAATATAGGGCTTAACTCCACTGTGGATCACTAAATGTCGCCTGAGATGTTGCCGATTTTTCAAGATCTTGCCACAGGTTGAGCACTGCACACTCCTCGCTTTATTGCTGTGGGACTTATTAATGTGACCCTTGAGGTATTCCTGGTGCTTAAACCTTGAGGGGCACTGTGGACATTGGACGTAATCGCTTTCCTTGATCTCTAGGTGTGAGATCTTATGCATTTTGTACGAACTTTGTACAATCATTTTACCACACTGCTGACACAGTACACTATATTTAGGATTCTTGGTGTGGTATCTGTTAAAGTGTATTCTAAAGCGCAAGAGCAGTTTTTTGCACTCCCCACACCATCCCATGTCTAAATTGTGCCCCTTTTCAAATTTGCTTTTAATTGATTGGACGGCATCCTTGATTGCTTCTTGGCCCTTATCAATTGGGATGTGTGTTTGTAAATGGCGCATAATTTCCGACTTCTCTTTCCAGGCCTCTGAGCAGATTGGGCATGCTTCTGGAAACTTAAAGGCTGGTTTGCGATATTTGCTCCTGTCTTTTTTTCTTTTATGAGCAGGTTTATCCTCAAAGTCTTCATCACTATCTCCTCCATATTCAAGGCTGTCATCACTCTCAAGGCTGTCCTGGTCACCAAGACACCTACAGCAAATAGAAACATAAACAAGCATTAAAGTTGTCACAGTCAAGTGATCCTAGTGTACAATCTTTTATCTGTTTATTTCATCCACAGATAACAAATATCTTAATATGACCATCGTGTTTTGGTAGTGATCCCTTAAAGGTAATGCAAAGTTTTGAGAAATTTTTGAAAATTGGATGGATAATAATTCTTTAAAATTGTAATATATTTGGATGCCCCTGTGGATGTACTGTACATGTATTATAAGCACTAGAAAATTTAGCCCCCAAAACACTTCTGCTTTCGAGAAATTGAATAATCAAAATTTACCAGTGCTCCTGGTAAATTTCAAATATTTCAAATAGCGCCCAAGGCCATTCCATAGTAGCTGCGACCATGAAAATCTCAGAATATGCAGGTCTGATCTATATTTTCCAAACGGGAATAGCAACACGGTCGATTGTAATCTAGAAACATTATTTTAAAGCTACAGTAATATCAGTCTTGAGAGGGAGCTATACAACATAAAGAGTTTATTATTTACAATTTCATCACTTTAGACTCGATTTCAACCATGACAACGATCATTGAATATTGTAAAAACTCATATGCTTCGAATATGTTCATTTGAACCAAATTCATGACCCCATACCAAAACTTTGTATTACCTTTAAGAACTATTTTTCGATGGTCACATCCAGAGATTTTCTTTAATTTTTGGACGAAAGAAATTGATAAAAGTTGCTTCTGGACCATTGCAACCCTTGCAAGTTGCAATCATTCATATACACTCAGCAAAATAACAAATAACAAATATTTAGAATAAATTTATCTTTCATATATCAAAATAGACATTTAAAATTTTTAAATTAATATGCAATTGAAATATCATTCACACATGAGTGACCATAGCCATTTATCAATAAATGAGTCTCTGAAGAAATAAAATGCAAAAATGGGGCGTTTTACCATTGGAATTTTGATGGGCATTACCACCTTGCACGTAGAACTTTTACCATTCCGCGATGTACAGTGAGTTTACGCGCTCTGATTGGCTGATACGCTAAGTGGCTTCGAATTTAAGTGAGAGATGGCCTACTTAAGTCGCGCTTAAGTTAAGCGCGACTTAAGTTCAATGGCAAAGTCAATACAAAATATTACGTCGCACCACTTTGACTTTGACATGACGTGCTTTAAACAGGTGACGCATTTCACACATAGGTGACGCACACACGAAATTGCACACACATAAAATAGAAAAATCAACGAACATTTCAGTACAACTTGCAAGTTTGTACCTTAAATATGACGAAAATGAGAATTTTTCAAACTTAAGACTTAGTTAAGTAAGACTTAAAACTTAAGTCAAATACTTAACTTTTCAAGGACGCTGAAAAAATTGTAACAAATAGAAGATTTGACTGAAATATCATAATTTTGGTATCGATAAAAACGGAAAATCGCAAGTCATTTCCTCGCACTAATGTCTTATAACATAGAGCCTATGGGAGCCAGCGATAGCCAATCTAAAGGGCCCATGTCGGCTCGGCTAGGCGCCAAATTACGAAAATGAGCTGAGACGGGAGGAACGTAATGCGCATGCACTGGCTGTATCACCGATGTAAGCTAAAGTTCTACGTGCCTTGGAAAGTCAAATTAAAATCAATGACAAAAAATAAAGAGAAACACAAAAGGAGAGGCATCTTGACCGTGATCGTCAATACCATGCAGTTGACATGCAGAACTCAATCCTCATTGTTTTTCATTCTCTATTTTCGATGTTGTACAAGAATATCTTACAAATGCACATGTTCATTAACACTTAATGGCTACTTGGTCGATTTTTGCACTTTCCTTAATCAGACCTTCTAATGGTTAAATAAATGTGCCCATCAAAATATGAGCTTTCAAAACTTGATCTTACTTGATGTTGGTAGAGTATAATTTGATATATACAGGGGAAACTCAATATAACGAGGTCGGCCATAACAAGGTTAACGGATATAACGAGGATATTGTCACGGGCCTAAATCAATGTACGTGTAATTCTATGGCGGCATGAACCTCTTATAACGAGATTTAAGCTATTACAAGCTAAATCCAGTGCCCCTAAAACTAAGGCTGCGACGTGTAAACCATTCTTCCGGGTACACGTCCTTTAGACAACTAGCTGCATATCAAGAAGAAGCCAAAATATTCATGTTGGGAAACGAGCAAATAAAAAAATTACAGTATCTTACATGTCAGAATTCAATTCTGGTCTACAGGGTCTAGCATCACCAAGCTCATCCAGTGGACTGTAGTCAGGATCCTTTTTTTTGTCATCCTTTTCCGGTCTGACATCATCTTCTTCCTCCATTGGCTCATCTTCTTCCTCCAGTGGCCCATCTCCTTCCTCCGGTGGCCCCACTTCGATGTCCACTTCAGCATCTCCAGCTGTGTCTGCTACCTCATATTGTGTCCACGAGTCCTTTGTTCGCGGAACCTGGATAAATTCTGTTTGCATTCCTTAAAAAGGGGAAAGGCAAGGTTGTACCCAATCAGAGATGCAAGTGAGTTGCAAAAAAATATAATGATCAGCACTTGCACTTTTTACATTCCAGTTTTTTTTTCTTTCAATTCACTAAAACATGCCTGTTCATTTTACTATACAAGATAGAAATCTGTGCTGGATGGGTTGCTTTTGGATTGGGGTCCAGATTCTGACCACGAAAGCAATTCAAGGGGTTTGCTCCCATTTTAATATGTCCATTTTCACTTTAAACTATTAAATTGTCATTGACGTTGACCCCTGGAAAACATTCTGTTACCTTTGACCTCAAATTTACTTAATATTTACTCTCAGGAGGCAAAAATAAGTATATGACACTGGGGATGAGGCTGATATGAAAATACATAAGAAAATAAATATTGGTATACCAATAAATATTTGGCATATTTCATGCAACATCTCTCAAGTATAATGAATTTGAAGATAAAATTTGAGGAGGATATCATTTGATATAAAGAAAACAAGACACTTCCGGTTGAGCCCTGAGGGATGAGGCTAAGCTAGCTCATAAAAACCTTCCATGAAAATGTTATAATCAAATGTCTGCCATCAATGCTGGTTAATAAAATTTTAAGTTCAACCAACGATTCTTCAAAAAATCCCCCGAAGAACTCTTCTTTAATGTATTCTTTAATTTCACTTACCTATGTTCTTACCCCAATATTTACTACCCGCCATGCTGGCCTTTGACCGGTAGCATACCTTTGGTGGTTTGATATTCACCTGGGTACCTCGATTGTTCTGCAAACAGAATGATTTTGGAAATACAAGTTGTGTTTTTAATTCATTTATGGCAGATAAAAATAATTTTGCCAAAATTGGGTGCTTTTTAGCAAATACACCCAATTTCTGTAATTTCTAACCCTGGTGATGAAAATCCATCCATCACTTTACAAAAATGACTGACAATGCACCTTAAAACCCATAAGCGTACCCATATACCATTATACAGACAGAACTCCCAGTTCTGTCCAAATGACCACTTCTACTCTCCATCCCCCACCTTTATGAGATGACGCAAATAATTTTACTTTTATTTGAGATTATTGCAGTAACATCATATTGTTATTATACAATTTTCCTATGAAACAGAGCAGTATAAGTTGATATTTTACCTGATTTGCGGTTTTTTGCTGTGAAACTTTTACAGGTGGTTTCACCATCAACGCAAACCGCTGCAGATGTTTTGCAGAATCTTCTGTTGTTTTGGCCTCCCACTTCTCCATGAATTCTTTCTTTTTCCTTTTAGATTCTTCTTCCTTCTTCCTCTGGTATTCTGCTATCATCAAACTTGTTTCCTTCAAAACAACAAAAACAAACAGAAATACTAAATACCAATAGTAATATTATAGACGCTAAATAAAATAGTGGCCCATGGGATATCTTGTTACTATATACAATATATATTTTGACAGTTGTAAGATGTCCCATTTTAAACTCATTTCAATCATTTGTATCCATTTGACTTTATGACTGAAAGTTTATGAGATTATCATTAGAGCAAGGTGATAATTCCTATCATAAATGAATACAGCCTAGTGCCACAGGGCTAATCCCCATTGTGCCAAGCCTCAAATCCCCCTGTGCCAAGTTAATTTTGAGATAATCGGATTAACGCGATGGTGCTATCAATAGCGCGTGCGAAGCACTAGACACAGTACAATGAGAATGAACAATAACTGCTATTACGAATGCGAGCAATCGTTCGCGTGAATTAAGCAGCCAGTCGATAGCGTGCTCGCGTGTACAAAGCACTATAACGGTAGCGTGCATGCGGCCTTATGGCAGGATATGAGTTAACAGACATACGTACCTCCATTTTAAACTATTTTGTGTCAATCCAGGGACCGTTATGATTGAATTAAGCTTTATATGCGATTTAAGCAAAGTGGTAATCCCCTGACGATACCAATTTTATGAAAGGAGACATGTTACTAGTTCTCACTTCACCGGCCAAAGCAAGTCAATTTATGTGCTTCAGAGCGACACTGTGTACCAGCCCCAAGTCTACATCAGCTCCTTCTTCCCCAGGATTGAAAGTTTTTACTTGCACCCTGTATTCCTGTTAATGTAACAGCACAATGATCCTGGCCAGCAGGCTCACACAGTGCGAAATCTCCAAGGCCTTGAAGCAGCCCGGAAGCAGCACTTTCCTTCTTCTTCTTCTGATGAAGTACAGGCCACCATGTTGTCGGTGTATCTTAGCTTCATACTTGTAAGAAGAAGATATTTCACCCATGTTTTGGGCCTCATAGAAAATGTTTACAGCAGGGTACCCCATGCCAGTGGCTGATCCAGGGGGGCGGGGCCCTCCCCTAGAAAAAAAAAACAGGTAAAAACACCCTTTTTTGAAAAAAAAGAAGTTGGGCCCCCTCCCCTGGCGCCCAAGGGGTGGTGGTGGAAAAAATTACCCTTCCCGGAGGGAAAAAAAATTTTTGGGTGCCAAAAAAACAAATTGTGCTCACTACCCTGGCGCTCAAGGGGTGGTTGTGGAAAAAATTACCCTTCCCGGAGGAAAAGATTTTTCGGTGCCAAAAAAAAATTGTGCTCACTACCCCTGGCCCAAGGGGTGGTGGTGGAAAAAATTACCCTTCCGGAGAAATTTTTTTTGCTCACTACCACCCCACTGAGCGAAAAATCGACCGGCACGATTTTCAAATTTTCGCACAAAGTGGGCCCCTTTTTAGGCCCCCTCCCTTGCCGCCGGCTGGATCCGCCCCTGCCCCATGCATGTACAATAACAATGTATTTAGACGGTCACTGAACTGCATGGGGCAGTACAACAACCAAGGTCTGTAATACCTGGTGATCAATTGAATTATTAAGTCCAACTATAAGATCGCTTCCACTTCCAGACTATTCATTTATTGAAATATTCATTCACGACCCAAATAATGATCGATATTGGCTTTTGCATGTAATTCACCTAACCAGCATGACAAAACAGAGGATTAACGTAGATCTAGACTATTCTAGTATTGAATAACCAATGTTAATTACGAGTATGGTTTCATTTGCATCAACTCCAAAAACACAACAAGCAGACTAGTGTGAAGTGAGGACTGAGGTGACTGACCATACTGACTGTGCGGCTCATAAAAATTGACAATTAGACTTAGACTTAGGGTGCATTCAATCGACACTTTTTCACCCAAGAATCACGGTTTTCAAAGACGTTTAGTTTAAAAAACGGTTGCGTTCAAGCGATTTTTTCGTTGGTCATAAAAATAAACGTGTTTAAAAACACAAACATGAAACGCTGAAAAAGATGCGTTTTGTATCATGATTCTGCAGAATCATGGTCGCTAAAATTTGCTTGAACGAACGGAGATCTCAATCATGATTCTATGACGTCATTATCTATTATATATATTATCGCTACCTATTTCTATTCTTCCTGGGTGGGCTTGAAATAAGCTTGAATCACCGTTGATGGAAAAATCACTTAAATGATCTCCTGCAGTAACAGTGTTTTGTATCGGCGTTTTGAATTGTGATTCATGTTTGTGATTCTAGCTTCGAAAAATCGCTTGAACGCACCCTTAGAGGTCTCTACTGTGCTGCTGAGTATGCGTTATATCAGGCGCGGATCCAGGGGCCAGGGGCCTTGGCCCCTCCCCTCCCAGCAAAAAAAAAAAAAAAAGAGAGAAGGAAAAGAAGGGAAAGGGAAAGAGGAGAGAAAGAGAAAGAAAGAAGAAAAGAAAAGGGGATAAAAGAAGGAGATGGGGGGGGGAGGGCTGAAAGGGCCTTGCCTCCCAGGCTGTTGCCTCCCCCCTCCATCAAAAAAATCAGAGAGAAAGAAGGGAAAGAAAAAGGAAAAATGGAGATAAAGGGAAAGACAAAAAGAGGAAGAAGAAAAAGAATGGGGATATCAGTTCCAATTTTCTCGCCAACAAGTTGTGAATCGAGGGAGGCCAAAGGCCCTTGCCTCCCCCTCCCCCGCCCCAAAAAAGAGAAGAAAGGGAAAGGGAAAGAGGAGAGCTAAAAGGGAACAAAAAAGAGGAAGAAGAAAAGAAGGGGAGATCAGCTGCGATTAATCCCGCCAACAACGTGTCGATCGGCCAAAGGCTTTGCCCCAGCAAACCTAAAAGAGAGAGAAGGAAGGGAAGGGAAAAAAAAAAAAGAGAAAGAAGAAAGGTAGGGGAGATCGGTTGCGATTTTCCCGCCAACAAGGTGTAGATCGGGGGGCCCACTGGCGTACTGACGGGGGCTTGGGGGCTTGGGGTTTGGGGGCCTGCCCCCAAATAAAATTCAAAGGTGGTTTATTTCTAATTCGATACCGGTGATTTACAAATGATGCTGAAATGACATAATTTTCCGAGATTTTTTTCTCACTTTTTTGTAAATTATACTTTTTATGTGTTTGTTGGAAAGTGACAAATTCCTAAATTTACAGTCAAGCAAAAGATATGCTTATTTAGAGGCCTACATATCAGGACCCACGAAACGGCGGGGCTCGAGGGCCTCGAGCTTCCCCCTACACTTTTTGTGAAAAAGTATATTAAAGAGAAATAGAAAGAAAGAGAGAAAGAAAAGAAAGAAACCTGCCAGTGTCACAAAATAATGAGGTATCAATATATGCTCATCTGACCATGATTAAATGCTTAAAAACCCCTGAGCTTCTGGGGGCTCCGCCCCCTGGACCTCACACCAATTAGTGACCTGCCAGTGTCACAATAAGGTATCAAAATATGTTCATCTGACAGTAATTAAATGCCTAAAACCCCTGAGCTTTCGGGGGCTCTGCCCCCTGGACCCTACCTGGACCCTACCTAGGGCCCTATGGCGTGCCCCTAGATGCTTATATTACGGTAATTTGATGCCTAAAACCCCTGAGCTTACGGGAGCTCCGCCCCTGGACCCCACGTTAATTGGTGACCTGCCATTGTCATGAATAAGGTATCGAAATATGCTCATCTGACCGTAATAAATGCCCATACCCCCTGGGCTTCCGGGGGCTCCGCCCCTTGACCCCCGTTGAGGCTTTGCCCCTAGACCCCACGCCAATTTACGCTACGCACTACCTGATCGTAAATACTTTAGCCTCGATCCCCCACCCACTTTGAAAAACATTCAGTGGGGCCTGCATGTAAGAGTGGGGTGATGCAGATTTTTTTGTCTGCCCCCGTTTTTGCTCATTACGCCATTGCTGGTCACCGTTACATACCAATATTTGGCTTGTATAATTTCAAATTTGGGCCCCCCCCTAAGAAATCCTGGAACCGCGCCTGCGTTATAAATATATATTTTTCTGTATTATTATATTAAAACCAGTTTCAATTACCAAATTTAACGCTCAAAATATATTAATATAAAAATATGAAATAATTACAAGGGAAACGCTCTTGGCGGTAAAGCCTGCATTACGCAATTTAATATGATGAAAAATTGAGGTTGGGACATTATTTATAGGCAGGGTGGCCCATTAGCAGGCCCCCCAAAATGAAATTCTCTGAATATAATCAGTATTTTGAAGTGGATATTGACTAAGAATCATGCATCAGAAGAATTATTTACTATTATTTGTACCAAGATTGATAACTTTCATGAAATATGAACACATAACAAAAATTGATTTATTAATTCTCGTATTAAGTTGTGAAAAACATAATCCAAGTCTACTGACTAAAAATGACCTTTGACCTTGACTTTGTGACCTGGAATTTGTGTCATATGATTTGTGAAACTTAATTACCCTTGGGTACAAGTTTCATGGAATTTGAACAAACACTTTTGAAATTATGCTAAAAATTCAAAATCTTAACCTGATGCCACAACATAGTCTAAGTTTGTTGACCGGAAACAACCTTGACCTTGACTTAGTGACCTGAAATTCTACTCACATGATTGGGGAAACTTGTTAACCCTTTACTATTAGTACTTTAGTCTAAGTTTCATTGAATAATAACTTATACTTTCAAAATTATATTCAAAATTCAAAAACTTAACCTTGGTTAAGTTTTTGATGTTGACGCCGCCGCCGCCACCGGAAAAGCGGCGCCTATGTCTCGCTTTTGCTACGCAAGCGAGACAAAAAAATCAAAGTGACTAAAGTAAAGTAAAGTAGGGGTCTAGACTAGACTAGAGAGTAGAGTCTACTCACTTGTGTTCGTGCCCTGATGTCGCTCTTCTTGCAGTAAATAGACAGCCGACGCTGGGGATTTCGACTCGTACTCGTCGACTTAGATGATATAAATGTCTTGGTTGGCACAGCATTGTCTGTAAGTTGCCGTGAAAATTTGCCAGAAAATGTCCCTTCCTTACGCAAGTTTTCTGCTAGCTTGTATCTTTTCACGAAGTCATTTTCTATGAAGTGGGCGTCGCATATCCGCACTCTCTTGTTGTGAGAGACACCGGGACCTGTAAAATCCTTGCGATAACTCCTCACAAATTTCACCCATTTTTTTCGTCGGCTGGGATCCTTGTTCAAATTTGGAAAGCCGTAAAACTTGCTGTCTTGTCTCCAGATGTTCTAGTACATCCGTAAACGATGCAGTTTGTCGGCATTTTGCGGAATTTCGACAGAAACAAGTTTTTTTCTTGAGGTAGTTTTCAATGTTATCGTGTTGTTTGTACTATATTTATTCGCGGGTATTTCGTATTTCGCCCGGCTGCACATGTGGGCGCGCTGCATGCGCTTTATATGCTACCTAAACCGAGTGGTCACTATACCAGGCTAGCTAGCTAGCTGGGGTAGCGTACGAAGGTGCTAGGCTGGTAAGGGCTGGCGGCCTCATGAATAAACATGACTATATGACGTCACGAACGTCATCGCACTTACTCGTCCGCGCCACGCCTACTCCAGATCCTAGCTTGAGGGGGTGCTAGGCTGAATGGAGAGGGTGCTAGGCTGGATGTAGTTAGTGCAAGTTTAAATGTAATAATAATAATAATAATAATACTCAGTTCTTTTATAGCGCATAACACATTAGAAGATAGCATGTCCCTATGCGCTTTAAATAGAAAGGATAGAATTATAAAAAGTAATACAAATTAGAAAATACACTTAGAAGCAAAAAGTACATGTACATGCTAAGAGATAATTGATGTACATTTCTAAGGCTCAATGGAGGGGGTGCTAGGCTGGATGGAGGGGTGCTAGGCTGGATGTAGTTAGTACAAGTTTAAATGAAATCATGCTCGGAGATAGATGGAGTTAATTAATGTATATTTCTAAGGCTTCAATTAATGGAGGGGGTGTGCTAGGCTGGATGGAGGGGATGCTAGGCTGGATGTAGTTAGTGCAAGCTCGGAGATAGATGGAGTTAATTAATGTATATTTCTAAGGCTTCAATTAATGGAGGGGGTGTGCTAGGCTGGATGGAGGGGATGCTAGGCTGGATGTAGTTAGTGCAAGCTCGGAGATAGATGGAGTTAATTAATGTATATTTCTAAGGATCAATTTTATTTATTTATTTATTTATTTTATTGAAATATATTTAAACAGGATAACAAGAATCAGATATACATTGTAGATACAAAATCTGTTTTACATCAATGTTATACACGGAAATATAAATGATGAAAATCACCAAAGTTCACAAGCAAAGGTAAAAACAGTATAAAACTAATATATACGAATAATACGTATTTGAAGTAGTAAAAAGCAACAAAAAAACGACAATGTAATAATTCAAATTGACAGCGGAAAAACATCGAATCACCTAAAAGACATTAAGATATCACCAAAAAGATTAGCAGAGGAGAAAAGATATAAGGAAATTGGTAGAAAGTAGAGAAGGAAAAGAGAGAACGAAAGAAAGAGAGGGAGAGAGGAAGAGGAGAGAGAGAGAGAGAGAGAAATGTGTCATATCAAGAGCAGTAATTATGAATAGGCGTTGTATCACACAGGTTTAAAAATATTTGTCCTTGTACAATCTTTTAAAGACATCGATAGATTTAGCATTTTGAAGAGTAGAAGGTAAAATATTCCAAATTTTGCCACCAGCGTATCTAAAACAATTCTTAAAACATTCAAGAGTAGGCTTTGGTAAAACAACATTCAACGTATTGGCAAGTCTAGTGTTAAAACCATGTCTGTCAAAAACCATTTCGACTTCATTGCACAATCGTACCGGGGCTTTTCCATGAATACAGTTGTACATAATACATGCTAAAAATAGTCACGTCTAGTGTCAATGGATTGCCATTTCAATGTATTCATTATATTCAAGCTATTTACATCATAATCGAAATTCCCTACAACAATACGTGCAGCTCTTTTCTGTAGTCGTAAAAGAATATTTCTGTTTTGTAAAGAACAGTTCCCCAAACGGAACAAGAATAATCAAAGATTGGCTGTGTGGTACATTTGTATATTTTATTCAAAATGGAAGAGCTTAAAAACTTACTGAGCTTTCTTAAAGTAACAATTTTATAACTTAACGATTTGCTAGGAGATTTAATGTGGCAATCCCAAAATAATCTATCATCAATTTCAACCCCTAAATATCTGATACTTCTTACTTGTTCTATTATTTCATTATTAATATGCACCTTCAGACTAAAATTATTGTTACCTCGTGTGTTACTACTCAACAGCATAACATTACTCTTATTAGTATTAATACGTAATCTATTTTTACAATACCATTCATTTATAGCATTTAAATCTGCTTGGAGCTTAGATGTAATGACATTAATATCCATATCAGAAACATATATGACAACATCATCAGCGTATATATTACATGTACTTAACCGTAAACAATCAGTTATATCATTTATAAAAACAAGAAAGAGGGAGGGGCCTAAAATACTCCCCTGAGGAATTCCTATAGTAATGTCCTTTGTTTTAGATAGTTTACCATGACAATAGACTGCTTGCTTCCTATTAGATAAAAAACTAGAAAACCATTGAAGTTCAGTATTTAAAATACCATACTTATTCAGTTTGGACAATAAAAGTTCATGGTCAATACAATCAAAACATTTTGAAATATCAAGAAAACATGCACCAACTTTTTCCTTTTCATTAAAGATTCATACCAATCATCAATGACTCTATGTAAACATGTATTAGTTGAATGATTTGGCAAGAAGGCATATTGTTCAACACTAATAAGATGATTGGTCTGCAAGTAAGATAAAAACTGAGACTGAACTTCCTTTTCAAGCAGTTTAGCAATATGACATACGACTGAGATGGGTCTATAATTTGAAATATCATTCTTGTCACCTTTACCTTTATAAACAGGCGTAGTTCTAGCTAGTTTCCAATCATCAGGTAAAAATCCACAATTTAAACTTTCATTAAAAAGACAGTTAAGAGAAATATTAATATAAGGAGCTGAGATTTGAAGTAATTTTCTATCAAATTCTAAAATATCAAGGCTACTCTCTCTCGACAGTAGAGAGAGGTTATTTTTGGTTCTAGTGGGACTGATTGGTTTCAAGACAAAGGTGTGTATACTTTTGGGGTGGTTCCAAGATAGATCATGATTATTGAAAGTTTCTGAAATCTGTTTACCAATATTTACAAAATAATCGTTCAATTTATTACTGTCTAAATCAGATGGTAAAACAAGGTCTTTTTTCCCTTCCAGTAATTTTACTTAATTCCTTCCATAGCTTCTTACTATCATTACTGTACCTCTCAGATACTGAATCAAAATAGTTTCTCTTCTCTTTTCGTATGAGCTTGGTGACGGAATTCCTTAGATTACGATATTCTGTCAATAGATATGGAAATTTTAGAGTATCATATTTTCTCTTTAAGTAGTCTCTTTTATAAATGAGTTTGATAATATTAGAATTCATCCATGGACAGTGCCTAGTTTTAACCCGACTTTCTTTTACAGGAGCATGTTTGTTACAACAAGTCAAAAAAGCCTGTTTCCATCCAACCCACTTTTCTCGTAGGGGAATACAAGAAGTACAGTTATTATTGAGTATTTCAGAATGTATTAAATCATCAATAAAAGCGTTCTCATTGAAATTCTTATAGTCTCTAAAGCGTATTACATTATGAATATTCTTAGAAGTCTTGTTGACATTAAGACATGTGTATATAAGGTAATGATCACTTAAGGATATCTTTGCTACGTCATTTATTATATGCTTATCTGGTACAGAAGTAAGAATATGGTCTAAACATTTAGAAGAGGTGCCTGTAACCCTGGTGGGTTTATGGATCAATTGCGTTAATGAGAAGAGATTTTCAATCATATTAATAGGATTATCACTAAAACTTGCATCAAACTTAATCATAATTAAGATCACCCAGTATAACTAGGTCCTTGTCTTCAGATGCTACTTTCTCAAAAATATCCAGCATATTATCAAAATAAGAAGAGTCAGAATTCGGTGGTCTATACAAACACCCAACGATAAGTTTATCAGACTTCAATGATAATTCAATCCAGGTAGCCTCTAAACTGTTACTTAACAAGTTATATCTTTCTAAAAAACTATCGTATTACGAACATATATACAGACGCCACCTCCTCTAGTGTTGTTATTCCTGTCTCTTCTTATTAAATGATAACCATCAATTTTGACTACGCTATCATCTATCATGTCATGCAACCATGTCTCCGTAAGACATAAAATATCTAGATTAATCTTAGAGATCAGAAAACGTATTTCATCTATCTTCCCATGAAGACTTCGAACATTCAGATGACCAATTTTTAAACCTTTGAGTTTAGAGAGTTTATTAGCACACTTGTCATGCTCATTAGGAGATGAAAGTAAATCACTTTGCTTCAAAGATACTTCGGTTTCAAAGGCACACTCTTCCTGGCCTGCAACCTAGTAATAGCACATTTTTTCTTTATGTCCGTATTGTAAACAGCGTCAATGGAGGGGGTGCTAGGCTGGATGTAGTTAGTGCAAGATTAAATGAAATCATATGCTAGGAGAGAGATGGAGTTAATATTTCTAATACATTAATTAACTCCATCTATCTCCGAGCATATGATTTCATTTAAACTTGCATTAACTACATCCAGCCTAGCACCCCCTCCATTGAGGCATAGAAATATACATTAATTAACTCCATCTATCTCCGAGCATGATTTCATATAAACTTGCACTAACTACATCCAGCCTAGCACCCCCTCCATCCAGCCTAGCACCCTCCATCGAGCCTTAGAAATATCAACTCCATGCATCTATCTCTGATTTCATTTAAACTTGCACTAACTACATCCAGCCTAGCACCCCCTCCATTGAGCCTTAGAAATATTAACTCCATCTATCTCCTAGCATATGATTTCATATAAAATTGCACTAACTACATCCAGCCTAGCACCCCTCCATCCAGCCTAGCACCCTCCATCGAGCCTTAGAAATATTAACTCCATCTAATATATCTCCGAGCATGATTTCATATAAAATTGCACTAACTACATCCAGCCTAGCACCCCTCCATCCAGCCTAGCACCCTCCATTGAGCCTTAGAAATATTAACTCCATCTATCTCCTAGCATATGATTTCATATAAAATTGCACTAACTACATCCAGCCTAGCACCCTCCATCCAGCCTAGCACCCCTCCATCGAGCCTTAGAAATATTAACTCCATCTATATCTCCGAGCATGATTTCATATAAAATTGCACTAACTACATCCAGCCTAGCACCCTCCATCCAGCCTAGCACCCTCCATACAGCCTAGCACCCTCCATCCAGCCTTAGAAATATTAACTCCATCTATCTCCTAGCATATGATTTCATATAAAATTGCACTAACTACATCCAGCCTAGCACCCTCCATCCAGCCTAGCACCCCTCCATTGAGCCTTAGAAATATTAACTCCATCTATCTCCTAGCATATGATTTCATATAAAATTGCACTAACTACATCCAGCCTAGCACCCCTCCATCCAGCCTAGCACCCTCCATACAGCCTAGCACCCTCCATCCAGCCTTAGAAATATTAACTCCATCTATCTCCTAGCATATGATTTCATATAAAATTGCACTAACTACATCCAGCCTAGCACCCTCCATCCAGCCTAGCACCCCTTCATTGAGCCTTAGAAATATTAACTCCATCTATCTCCTAGCATATGATTTCATATAAAATTGCACTAACTACATCCAGCCTAGCACCCTCCATCCAGCCTAGCACCCCTCCATACAGCCTAGCACCCCCTCCATCCAGCCTTAGAAATATTAACTCCATCTATCTCCTAGCATATGATTTCATATAAAATTGCACTAACTACATCCAGCCTAGCACCCTCCATCCAGCCTAGCACCCTCCATACAGCCTAGCACCCCCTCCATCCAGCCTTAGAAATATTAACTCCATCTATCTCCTAGCATATGATTTCATTTAAACGTGCACTAACTACATCCAGCCTATAGCACCCCCTCCATTGAGCCATAGAAATATACATTAATTAACTCCATCTATCTCCGAGCATGATTTCATTTAAACTTGTACTACTACATCCAGCCTAGCACCCCCTCCATTCAGCCTAGCACCCCCTCAAGCTAGGATCTGGAGTAGGCGTGGCGCGGACGAGTAAGTGCGATGACGTTCGTGACGTCATATAGTCATGTTTATTCATGAGGCCGCCAGCCCTTACCAGCCTAGCACCTTCGTACGCTACCGCTAGCTGGGGGTAGGCAATGTATTGGAACATCTAGTAGGCTGCGCACGTCACTACATGAAGGAAATGTCGACGCCCCCTAATGAATATGCATTATGCCTTTGCCTGCACGGCGTGTGTACTGTACATGTACCGTACATGCTGTGCACAATATATCTAGGCTATTTCAGCACGTCTGCACTATAGTATAGCCTGGTCTATATGTATTTCAGTACACTTATATTGTTTTGAATCATTCATTACATATATACTTGCATCAATTATAAGTTATTGCCTTTCTATATTTGTATTGTATTATTTTGACTTTTGACTACATACTTGCATCAATCAAGTAATTGCATTTTACCTCTCCCAAGCTGCAGTACGTCAGTACCTGTTCCAAAATTTCGATCTTTGGGTGATTATATTGTTTTTCCCTACACACTCCCTTCAATTAAGTATTTGCATTCTACCTGTTCCAAGCTGCATTGTAAGTGTTCCCAAATGTCCATCCTTTGTATATATTACATGGTTTTGACTATACACACTTGTACTATATACACTCCCTTCAATTAAGTAGTTGCATTCTACCTGTTCCAAGCTGCATTCTACCTGTTCCAAAATTTCGATCTTTGGGTGGATATGGTTTTTTTCCTACAAACTTGCATCAATCAAGTATAGTTGCATTTTACCTCTTCCAAGCTGCATTTTACGTCAGTACGTGTTCCGAAATTTCTATCTTTGGGCGATTATATATATTATTTTGCCTACACACTTGCATCAATTAGGTAATTGCATTCTACCTGTTCCAAGCTGCATTGTAAGTGTTCCCAAATGTCCATCCTTTGTATATATTACATGGTTTTGACTATACACACTTGTACTATATACACTCCCTTCAATTAAGTAGTTGCATTCTACCTGTTCCAAGCTGCATTCTACCTGTTCCAAAATTTCGATCTTTGGGTGGTTATATGGTTTTTTCCTACAAACTTGCATCAATCAAGTAGTTGCATTTTACTTCTTCCAGGCTGCATTTTACGTCACTACGTGTTCCGAAATTTCTATCTTTGGGCGATTATATATATTATTTTGCCTACACACTTGCATCAATTAGGTAATTGCATTCTACCTGTTCCAAGCTGCATTGTAAGTGTTCCCAAATGTCCATCCTTTGTATATATTACATGGTTTTGACTATACACACTTGTACTATATACACTCCCTTCAATTAAGTAGTTGCATTCTACCTGTTCCAAGCTGCATTCTACCTGTTCCAAAATTTCGATCTTTGGGTGGTTATATGGTTTTTCCCTACAAACTTGCATCAATCAAGTTATTGCATTTTACCTCTTCCAAGCTGCATTTTACGTCAGTACGTGTTCCAAAATTTCTATCTTTGGGCGATTATATATATTATTTTGCCTACACACTTGCATCAATTAGGTAATTGCATTCTACCTGTTCCAAGCTGCATTGTAAGTGTTCCCAAATGTCCATCCTTTGTATATATTACATGGTTTTGACTATACACACTTGTACTATATACACTCCCTTCAATTAAGTAGTTGCATTCTACCTGTTCCAAGCTGCATTCTACCTGTTCCAAAATTTCGATCTTTGGGTGGTTATATGGTTTTTTCCTACAAACTTGCATCAATCAAGTTATTGCATTCTACCTGTTCCAAGCTGCATTGTAAGTGTTTCCAAATGTCCATCCTTTGTATATATTACATGGTTTGACTATACACACTCGTACTATATACACTCCCTTCAATTAAGTAGTTGCATTCTACCTGTTCCAAGCTGCATTGTACCTGTTCCAAAATTTCGATTTTTGGGTGATTATATTGTTTTTCCCTAAACGCTTGCATCAATAAATTAAGTAATTGCATTCTACCTGTTCCAAGCTACATTGTACCTGTTTTCGATCCTTTGTATAATGGTTTTGACTATACACACTCGTACTATATACACTCCCTTCAACTAAGTAATTGCATTCTACCTGTTCCAAGCTGCATTGTACCTGTTCCAAAATTTCGATCTTTGGGTGTATATTGTTTTTCCTACAAACTTGCATCAATCAAGTTATTGCATTTTACCTGTTCCAAGCTGCATTTTGCATATTCCAAAATTCCCATCCTTTATATTACATTGGCTTGGTTTTTATTTTCCGTATAAAAATTCAAATACATACAAGAATACAATTTACAAATATAATACACATCAAGAATTTAAAATGGCTTTCCTAGAGGTCCAGAAATAGATAATTAAACAGAAATAAAACACAAATTATTACGAATAAATTACATACACACTATCGAACCCCCTCCTAAACTCTCTATAATTAAACACAATATGAATACGACTGTTACCCCACCCCCTCCCCGTTCACACCAAAATTCTATACATCAAAATCTAGTATGATTTTGAATACACACACATACATATACACTCCCATCAATCAAGTTATTGCATTGTACCTGTTCCAATCTGCACGTTACGTGTTCCAAAATGTCAATCCTTTGTATTGTATGGTTTTGACTACACACTTGCATCGGTCATCTGTCAATACGACTGGCCCCCACAAATAAATAAAGATGTCTGACATCTGAATGTCCGAGTCATCATCATAGGCGTACGAGGGGTGAGTTGGCTAGGAGTTGGCTAGGGATATTTCATAATTATGTAATGATGTGTTTGTTCTCTAATTCTATATCTTCTTCCATGACAATTCACGTCAGCCTTAGCCCTCGTTCGTTTGTTTTGTTCCATTATTTGTAATTTTTATTTGGCTATTTAAGTAATTGATTCTTTATATTTCGTGTGTGAACCTGTATGCAATTGTATCCATAGTTAAGTTAGGTTAATTAATATGATTCCTAGTACCCTGAGGTATGCTAATTCCTGGAAAAAAAATAAAATCTTGAAACTCTTCATTGGCTAAACATTGAAATTGAAGAGCTTTTGGGGGCCTGGTCCTTTGACTATTTTGGCACTGGATATGGCTATATAAGGCTATATAATTTGTAGGTGAAAGCTACTTCCACTAAAATATCATTGTCGTATAAACAATTACTAGTTTCTAAAATAACGCGGGGCTGCTTATCTATACTTAATGTCTCAGTGGCGCAGCCAATATAAGATCAGTCGGGGGCAAAATTTCCCACAATTAAGGGGGACAAATTACGATAGGATTATTATGTGATGTTTTACTTTATTTTTCGTCACCACAGGAGCGGGGCAAATAATTTTATATAAGCTAGGTTATAAGGGTGTCTCTATAAATTCATCAACTTGAGATAAAAGGTAAAATATGATTTAAAAAAAGACATAATAGTAGCGAACGCCACCGTTTGCATAACGCCTAAAGGTCACAAAATCGTGTCTTATTTGGCTTAAAATCGTGAAAAAATAACTTCCTTACTTCCATGGGAAATATATCATGCAATATTGTATATTTACGAAAAGCTTGAATATGGTATATAACTACAACCTCCTCTCGATCCGTCACTTCCTTCCTTTGCTGAGCGTTAGGAACATGATAGATCAGTCCCGTGATGGCAACGCTGCTGCACCCCGCACAAACACAGACTACGCCATCTAGGAACTACTTTGACAAACAATTTTATGAATAGCCATGTTAAGAATAGCAACCCTTCTCGTATTTTTAATATAGCGACCCTCTTCTCGTATTATGAATAGCTTGGAACATGCAGGTACAATGCAATTACTTGATTGATGGGAGTGTATGAGTGTGTAGTCAAAACCATGTAATACAAAGGATGGAAATTTTGAAACACTTAAAAGGCAGCTTGGAACAGGTAGAATGCAATAACTTGATTCAGGCGCGCCGGAAGCAGTTTGGGATTGGGAGGGGGGCAAACATTCCAGGGGCTCACCTTTCAGGGGCAATGGCCTAATGAGCAAAAAGGTCAGGGGCGGAGCCCCCGGAAACTCTGGGGTTTTAGGCAGTAAATTGCGGTCAGTTAAGCATATTTAGATACCTTATTTGTGACACTGGCAGGTCACTAATAGGCGGGGGGGTCCAGGGGGCTGAGCCCCATGAAGCTCAGGGGTTTTAGGCAATTAATTATGGTCAGATGAGCATTCAGGGGCCCTCCTTAGGGCTTTTGGTGGGGTCCAGGGGGCAGAGCCCCGAAGCTCAGGGGTTTTAGGTATTTAATTACGGTCAGATGAGCATATTTTGATACCTTATTTGTGACACTGGCAGGTCACTAATTAATGGGGTCCAGGGCAGAGCCCCGAAGCTCAGGGTTTTAGGCATTTAATTACGGTCAGATGAGTCAGAAGCCCTCCTTAGGCTTTGGTGGGGTCCAGGGCAGAGCCCCGGAAGCTCAGGGTTTTAGGTATTTAATTACGGTCAGATGATCCAGAAGCCCTCCTTAGGGCTTTTGGTGGGGTCCAGGCAGAGCCCCGGAAGCTCAGGGGTTTTAGGTATTTAATTACGGTCAGATGGGCATCCAGGGGCCCTTCTTAGGGCTTTTGGTGGGGTCCAGGGGGCAGAGCCCCCGGAAGCTCAGGGGTTTTAGGTATTTAATTACGGTCAGATGAGCATCCAGAGGCCCTCCTTAGGGCTTTTGGTAGGGTCCAGGGCAGACCCCCGGAAGCTTAGGGGTTTTAGATATTTAATTACGGTTAAATGAGCATCCAGAGGCCCGCCTTAGGGCCCTTGGTGGGGTCCAGGGGGCGGAGCCCCGTAAGCTCAGGAGTTTTAGGCAGTTAATTACGGTCAGATGAGCATATTTTGATACTCATTTTGTGACACTGGCAGTTGAGAAAAAATCCGGGAAAATCATTTCATTTTAGCAACATTTGTATATTACTGGTATCGAATAAGAAATTAACCACGTTTGAATTTTATTTGGGGAGAACTGCCTCCAAGCCCCCCATCAGTACGCCAGTGTTCAGGGGCTCATAACTTTTCACTCCTATAATAAAAAACACACACGCTTTCCATCCTCTCCCACTATTTCCACGATGTGCGCGTAACGCTATTATAAAATCTTCCATTCATTGTTAAATATAGGGGCATGAGGGATGTTTAAGAAGTTTAATTCCCGTTTACTCTCCCTTTCTTTGAATGGAATGTAATTTTTATGTGATTCAATTCATTTTTATTTTATTTTTGGTTAAAAAATACAAACCATTTTTACTTTTTTTTTGGTGGGGGGGGGGGCTTTTTGGGGGTCGAAAATGCGTTTTGCCCCCCACTTTTTTGGTTGGGGCGACTGCCCCCCTGCCCCCTCCCCACTTCCGGCGCCTTTGACTTGATTGATACAAGTTTGTCAGGAAAAACAATATTCACCCAAAGGATCGAAATGTTGGAACAGGTACAACGCAGCTTGGAACAGGTAGAATGCAATTACTTAATTGAAGGGAGTGTATATAGTACGAGTGTGTATAGTCAAAACCATTATATACAAAGGATGGACATTTGGGAACACTTACAATGCAGCTTGGAACAGGTAGAATGCAATAACTTGATTGATGCAAGTTTGTAGGAAAAACAATATAATCACCCAAAGATCGAAATGTTGGAACAGGTAGAATGCAGCTTGGAACAGGTAGAATGCAAATACTTAATTGAAGGGTGTGTATATAGTACGAGTGTGTATAGTCAAAACCATGTAATATATACAAAGGATGGACATTTGGGAACACTTACAATGCAGCTTGGAACAGGTAGAATGCAATAACTTGATTGATGCAAGTTTGTAGGAAAAACCATATAACCACCCAAAGATCGAAATGTTGGAACAGGTAGAATGCAGCTTGGAACAGGTAGAATGCAAATACTTAATTGAAGGGTGTGTATATAGTACGAGTGTGTATAGTCAAAACCATGTAATATATACAAAGGATGGACATTTGGGAACACTTACAATGCAGCTTGGAACAGGTAGAATGCAATAACTTGATTGATGCAAGTTTGTAGGAAAAACCATATAACCACCCAAAGATCGAAATTTTGGAACAGGTAGAATGCAGCTTGGAACAGGTAGAATGCAAATACTTAATTGAAGGGAGTGTATATAGTACGAGTGTGTATAGTCAAAACCATGTAATATATACAAAGGATGGACATTTGGGAACACTTACAATGCAGCTTGGAACAGGTAGAATGCAATAACTTGATTGATGCAAGTTTGTAGGAAAAACCATATAACCACCCAAAGATCGAAATTTTGGAACAGGTAGAATGCAGCTTGGAACAGGTAGAATGCAAATACTTAATTGAAGGGAGTGTATATAGTACGAGTGTGTATAGTCAAAACCATGTAATATATACAAAGGATGGACATTTGGGAACACTTACAATGCAGCTTGGAACAGGTAGAATGCAATAACTTGATTGATGCAAGTTTGTAGGAAAAACCATATAACCACCCAAAGATCGAAATTTTGGAACAGGTAGAATGCAGCTTGGAACAGGTAGAATGCAAATACTTAATTGAAGGGAGTGTATATAGTACGAGTGTGTATAGTCAAAACCATGTAATATATACAAAGGATGGACATTTGGGAACACTTACAATGCAGCTTGGAACAGGTAGAATGCAATAACTTGATTGATGCAAGTTTGTAGGAAAACCATATAACCACCCAAAGATCGAAATGTTGGAACAGGTAGAATGCAGCTTGGAACAGGTAGAATGCAATAACTTGATTGATGCAAGCGTTTAGGGAAAAACCATATAACCACCCAAAGATCGAAATTTTGGAACAGGTAGAATGCAGCTTGGAACAGGTAGAATGCAAATACTTAATTGAAGGGAGTGTATATAGTACGAGTGTGTATAGTCAAAACCATGTAATATATACAAAGGATGGACATTTGGGAACACTTACAATGCAGCTTGGAACAGGTAGAATGCAATAACTTGATTGATGCAAGTTTGTAGGGAAAACCATATAACCACCCAAAGATCGAAATTTTGGAACAGGTAGAATGCAGCTTGGAACAGGTAGAATGCAAATACTTAATTGAAGGGAGTGTATATAGTACGAGTGTGTATAGTCAAAACCATGTAATATATACAAAGGATGGACATTTGGGAACACTTACAATGCAGCTTGGAACAGGTAGAATGCAATAACTTGATTGATGCAAGTTTGTAGGGAAAAACCAAATAACCACCCAAAGATCGAAATGTTGGAACAGGTAGAATGCAGCTTGGAACAGGTAGAATGCAATAACTTGATTGATGCAAGCGTTTAGGGAAAAACAATATAATCACCCAAAGATCGAAATTTTGGAACAGGTAGAATGCAGCTTGGAACAGGTAGAATGCAAATACTTAATTGAAGGGTGTGTATATAGTACGAGTGTGTATAGTCAAAACCATGTAATATATACAAAGGATGGACATTTGGGAACATTTACAATGCAGCTTGGAACAGGTAGAATGCAATAACTTGATTGATGCAAGTTTGTAGGAAAAACCATATAACCACCCAAAGATCGAAATTTTGGAACAGGTAGAATGCAGCTTGGAACAGGTAGAATGCAAATACTTAATTGAAGGGTGTGTATATAGTACGAGTGTGTATAGTCAAAACCATGTAATATATACAAAGGATGGACATTTGGGAACACTTACAATGCAGCTTGGAACAGGTAGAATGCAATAACTTGATTGATGCAAGCGTTTAGGGAAAAACAATATAATCACCCAAAGATCGAAATGTTGGAACAGGTAGAATGCAGCTTGGAACAGGTAGAATGCAATTACTTAATTGATGGGAGTGTATATAGTACGAGTGTGTATAGTCAAAACCATGTAATATATACAAAGGATGGACATTTGGGAACATTTACAATGCAGCTTGGAACAGGTAGAATGCAATAACTTGATTGATGCAAGTTTGTAGGGAAAAACCATATAACCACCCAAAGATCGAAATTTTGGAACAGGTAGAATGCAGCTTGGAACAGGTAGAATGCAAATACTTAATTGAAGGGAGTGTATATAGTACGAGTGTGTATAGTCAAAACCATGTAATATATAAAAGGATGGACATTTGGGAACACTTACAATGCAGCTTGGAACAGGTAGAATGCAATAACTTGATTGATGCAAGTTTGTAGGGAAAAACCATATAACCACCCAAAGATCGAAATTTTGGAACAGGTAGAATGCAGCTTGGAACAGGTAGAATGCAGCTTGGAACAGGTAGAATGCAAATACTTAATTGAAGGGAGTGTATATAGTACGAGTGTGTATAGTCAAAACCATGTAATATATACAAAGGATGGACATTTGGGAACACTTACAATGCAGCTTGGAACAGGTAGAATGCAATAACTTGATTGATGCAAGTTTGTAGTGAAAAACCATATAACCACCCAAAGATCGAAATTTTGGAACAGGTAGAATGCAGCTTGGAACAGGTAGAATGCAAATACTTAATTGAAGGGAGTGTATATAGTACGAGTGTGTATAGTCAAAACCATGTAATATATACAAAGGATGGACATTTGGGAACACTTACAATGCAGCTTGGAACAGGTAGAATGCAATAACTTGATTGATGCAAGTTTGTAGGGAAAAACCATATAACCACCCAAAGATCGAAATGTTGGAACAGGTAGAATGCAGCTTGGAACAGGTAGAATGCAATAACTTGATTGATGCAAGCGTTTAGGGAAAAACCATATAACCACCCAAAGATCGAAATTTTGGAACAGGTAGAATGCAGCTTGGAACAGGTAGAATGCAAATACTTAATTGAAGGGAGTGTATATAGTACGAGTGTGTATAGTCAAAACCATGTAATATATACAAAGGATGGACATTTGGGAACACTTACAATGCAGCTTGGAACAGGTAGAATGCAATAACTTGATTGATGCAAGTTTGTAGGAAAAACCATATAACCACCCAAAGATCGAAATTTTGGAACAGGTAGAATGCAGCTTGGAACAGGTAGAATGCAAATACTTAATTGAAGGGAGTGTATATAGTACGAGTGTGTATAGTCAAAACCATGTAATATATACAAAGGATGGACATTTGGGAACACTTACAATGCAGCTTGGAACAGGTAGAATGCAATAACTTGATTGATGCAAGTTTGTAGGGAAAAACCAAATAACCACCCAAAGATCGAAATGTTGGAACAGGTAGAATGCAGCTTGGAACAGGTAGAATGCAATAACTTGATTGATGCAAGCGTTTAGGGAAAAACCATATAACCACCCAAAGATCGAAATTTTGGAACAGGTAGAATGCAGCTTGGAACAGGTAGAATGCAAATACTTAATTGAAGGGTGTGTATATAGTACGAGTGTGTTTAGTCAAAACCATGTAATATATACAAAGGATGGACATTTGGGAACATTTACAATGCAGCTTGGAACAGGTAGAATGCAATAACTTGATTGATGCAAGTTTGTAGGGAAAAACCATATAACCACCCAAAGATCGAAATTTTGGAACAGGTAGAATGCAAATACTTAATTGAAGGGAGTGTATATAGTACGAGTGTGTATAGTCAAAACCATGTAATATATACAAAGGATGGACATTTGGGAACACTTACAATGCAGCTTGGAACAGGTAGAATGCAATAACTTGATTGATGCAAGTTTGTAGGGAAAACCATATAACCACCCAAAGATCGAAATGTTGGAACAGGTAGAATGCAGCTTGGAACAGGTAGAATGCAATAACTTGATTGATGCAAGCGTTTAGGGAAAAACAATATAATCACCCAAAGATCGAAATGTTGGAACAGGTAGAATGCAGCTTGGAACAGGTAGAATGCAAATACTTAATTGATGGGAGTGTATATAGTACGAGTGTGTATAGTCAAAACCATGTAATATATATACAAAGGATGGACATTTGGGAACATTTACAATGCAGCTTGGAACAGGTAGAATGCAATAACTTGATTGATGCAAGTTTGTAGGGAAAAACCATATAGCCACCCAAAGATCGAAATTTTGGAACAGGTAGAATGCAGCTTGGAACAGGTAGAATGCAAATACTTAATTGAAGGTGTGTATATAGTACGAGTGTGTATAGTCAAAACCATGTAATATATACAAAGGATGGACATTTGGGAACACTTACAATGCAGCTTGGAACAGGTAGAATGCAATAACTTGATTGATGCAAGCGTTTAGGGAAAAACAATATAATCACCCAAAGATCGAAATGCTGGAACAGGTAGAATGCAGCTTGGAACAGGTAGAATGCAATTACTTAATGATGGGAGTGTATATAGTACGAGTGTGTATAGTCAAACCATGTAATATATACAACGGATGGACATTTGGGAACATTTACAATGCAGCTTGGAACAGGTAGAATGCAATAACTTGATTGATGCAAGTTTGTATATAGGGAAAAACAATATAATCACCCAAAGATCGAAATTTTGGAACAGGTACTGACGTATATAATGCAGCTTGGGAGAGGTAAAATGCAATTACTTGATTGATGCAAGTATGTAGTCAAAAGTCAAAATAATACAATACAAATATAGAAAGGCAATAACTTATAATTGATGCAAGTATATATGTAATGAATGATTCAAAACAATATAAGTGTACTGAAATACATATAGACCAGGCTATATACTACAGTGCAGACGTGCTGAAATAGCCTAGATATTGTGCACAGCGTGTACGGTACATGTACAGTACACACGCCGTGCAGGCAAAGGCATAATGCATATTCATTAGGGGGCGTCGACATTTCCTTCATGTAGTGACGTGCGCAGCCTACTAGATGTTCCAATACATTGCCTACCTAGCTGGGCCTATTTTTGTTTTAATGGTGTCTTCAAATCGGCCCTAAACGCTGGGAAAATCTTATATTAAATTTATAGCGACTGTTTTTACTATCGGACTAGGCATTTTTCAATGGGGGTGCGTGGGGATCGAAATTTACTTAAAGCCCTTCTGCACTAGTTTGGCCAGGAGGGATTAGAGGGATTACGTCGTCACTGACAGGTGGTTATCTGATCAACTCGGCTCTCAATTAACATAAGAAAAGAGGATCATGGGGACAGGGGTGTCGATTTGTATCCGTGGTTGCATGGGGCCGGATGTGATGGTTATTTTTTTTTTTACCTGACTGCTAAGAAAGCATAAATGCTTGTAAGTAAGCAACCAGACGGACGACGGCTTAAGGTCTTCTCCGAGGGACCTGGTAGTGAGGATTAATGCCTGCAAAGGGCACTAGCGCATCGACTTGGTTTCGAACCCGGGTCACCGGATTACGAGACCACTGCTCTACCAACTGAGCTATCGCGGATGATAATAGGTGCCAAAATATTTTCGGCAATGGATCAAAGCAACCAAGAGGTAGAAGCGTGTGGCCGGTTGCACCCCCTCCCTTCCGAGTTATTAACTTTTTCAAGTCACCCTCAATAAATTAGATAACATTAAATCAGAGAATATAAGAGTGGTAATAAAATTAATAACATGCTAAATGTTAGTCCTGACTCTTGCCTCCAGTGTACGCCTACCAGACTGATATCATCTATTTTTAAACGAAATTTAGACATTACCAAAAAAAAATCCAATGGTGAGGGATATCAACTTGTGAAAGTATTATGTTACCAGTGGGCAAATGCGATAAGCAACCAGGAAAGGTTCATGTAGACAGAAAATTCTTTATGTCCTGGTGATAGAAACGTACACTACATTTTATGAATATTAATTGTTGTCTCCAAACAACATTCATCGTGAAAAACTCATTCCAATATTCTGTGTAAGGAGATCTCAAAAAAACATAGTTCTCATTAGTAAATGAAAAACATTTTGCTTTTGGTTCTTCATTTGACTCTCTTCCTTCTTTAATTAAACCAACTGAATCCTCTCTGCGGGAAACTCAATTCAATGACACAGATTAATATCACTGATGCAAAATTTGGTTCTCAAAATGACAGAAAATTTCCACTCCTGGGGGGCGTTTCATGAAACAATTAGTCTGGTTTTCATAATATCATTTTCACCGACAATTTTATTGTCACCGACTATTTTCCAGGCCTCTGATTGGTCAAATTTAGTCGGCGCCGACAGTTGTCGGTGGACAAATGTTGATGAAATGCCCCCCTGATCTCATACAAACTGTCCGTTTCTTAAAAACATAATATAAAACTTACGTTCCAACTACCAAACAACAAACTTCCATTATCTCCTTCTTCACCCAGATATATACTTATCATTATGATACCAGATATACGCTCTAAAATATAAGCATAATATTCCCCTAAGGCCCTGACCAGAGCACTATTTTTTTCTCAAAAACTATAACCAGTCTTAGAAGGTGCATTATTATTGGAAGGGTGTTATAAACAAAAAGTCCCAAATTTCATTCAATCTTTTTTGTTTCTTGTTTTTCTTTTCACTTTCCTTGTAAGCCCTGTCAATAATGTGGCATTGATTATTTACTCGTTTTTAATTAGTTTTTGAAGAACTCCTAGGTGAAAGAAATCATAACTATTCTTGAATATTTTTACTTGTTTTAGAACATGTTGGACCTGTCTCACATTGCCTTCCATCATTCCATGGCAATTTTCCATGTTTCTTTCAGCTTATTTCTCACTTCTTTTCCATCCACTCAACTAATTCCTGATCATGCATTAACCTCATACCTACCATCACCCATGCCTAAGCTTTTTAGGGAGGGGATCCCGTAAAGTAATTTTGACATTGTAAGAAATAAACATGAGCAATATTTCATTGTAGGTTACTTTAAAGTCAACCTCTTTTTTCATCGCCCATTCACATCAGTTCCCTGAAGGAAATGCTGGAATAATTATATATCCCTCTTTCTCTTGTCTTTCTTCCTTTTTTCTTCTGCCCGTTTATTCCCCTTTTCCCTAGGTAGCAAGCCCATATGGGGCCCATATGGGGATGATCTGGGTAACTTGTGCCATCTGGGCTATTAAATGGAACCCATATAATGTGTCCCATATGGGGCCAATATTTAGTAACCCATATGGGATCTATCTGGGCCAGCCCTTATGGGTTCCAGATGGGAATGAGCTGGGCGTACGCATATGGGTAGAATATGAATATGCCCATATGGGTAACACATGGGGAAAATCTGGGTTAACCAATATGGGTATACCAGATGCCCGTTTGGGCCCAGTTTGGTATGGGTCCATCTAGGTCCCATCTGTCTTATATATGGGTTTACCCATATGGGTCCCATAATGCTTCTTGGGTGCAGATGCCTTAGGGCCCCAGATGGTTTCAGAGAATATGGGACCCATGTGGGTCCCACATGGGCTTGCTACCTGGGTTATTATCCTCTCTGTCTCTCATTATCTCTCTCTCCCTCTCTCTACTTCTTTTTTGCACTTTTGCGCTTCGCGCTTAACATTTAGCTCGTTGCTTTTTAACGCTGCGGCTTTGCATTTAAATTGGCGCACTGCATTTCTACGATACTGTTGATTGAATAAATTGAATAAATTCATCAATTCCTGATGAAGCCGTATGAGCGAGAATTCAATTTATTCTTGTCTCATATACGGTTGTCTCATTTACTTCGTTTTCTATTTATATATGTATTATGAAAATGAGATAGCAAAATGTGTATATTGATGGTCATCTTGCGAGTAATAACCATTAACTACTCTCATCGGGCTCTCATCATTAATTTTTCTCTTCATTTGTTTGTTTGATGGTGAATTATTGGGGGATGATTGTACAGGCCACCCCTCCCCCACCTGAAATATTTGGGGATATATCCCCACCCCGGATCGACACCCATGATGGGGGACCAACGGGCACCGCTTAGGCATTGTTTTCTTTATAGAGGGAGCAAGTAACTACAAGTACTAGTGGGGCTTGAAAAAGGAAGTTGGAAGTTGCGAGTGTTTTTTTTTTAATGATAGACAAATAAGAAGACAAGAATTAAGGCCGACATTAGGAAAGGCAAAATACTAGGTGGACAAAGTGGATTTTAGAGAAAGTATAATACTAGAGTGAGAAGATGAATTGTGGGAACTTAACTACCAAGAGAGGAATACAAAGGAAAAATATATTAAAAAATGAATTGAAAGAATTCATTAATTGGCCAGATTTAAAAGTGATAAAGATAGAAAGAAAAGAGTGGAGAAAAATCAAGAATTACATGATAGAAAAAAAAAGAATATATAATAAAATGTAGAAAGAATATTTTTAAAGATATGAGGATTAAAACTTAATAGGATGGAAATTACAAGGAATGATGGAAATATAGAAAGAGAAGACGAATTGTAGAAAATTAACAGAACAAATTATAGAAGAAAGGGAAAAGAGAGAAATTAATACAGAAACAGTATACTATAGGCCTATAAATGGAAAATTGTGGTTGAATGCACCAGAGGAATTAACAAATAACATAAAGATGGGCCAGATGAATTGCAGAAAATATAGAAGTACATGCATTGAAGGCCTAGAAGAAAAGAGGAATGAATTAAAGGTACTATGTCCCATTTGCAGGCAAAAAAAATGAAAAGGTTAAATTCCAACGGCATTAGAAAGACAATACTAATTTAGAACTTCCCTAAAAAAAGGGGGGCTTGAAAATGTCTTTAAGTGGGAAAATAACGACTATTAGTTGTCGAATCGACTTAGGAGCTATAGAGCCAGTAAGTAATATTCTGATTTTTCAGACCATTGTACCGAATGTTCGTACGTTTTATGCTGCGCAAAGATTAAATCAGTTTAATTTTGGCCGTTACAAGAAGTGGGTTATTGATGTAGACAAATGCTCATGTTCCCTTTACAGCTCATTTTATGTATGTTATTACCAAAGATGAAAAAAGCCAGTCAGTCACTCAATAGTGTCTGACAGTGAAGTCTAGCAAGTAAACGGGTTTCCTTGCATAATTTGAATATTAGGACACTGCTAACATTTAAATTTCACAGATAGGACATACATGACATATTCATAATTCCTGCAAAGTTCTACAGAATTTGATCTTGGCTGCAAAAGGGACATAGTATCTTTAAGGGGGAAATGAAAGGAGAGAAAGAATCAAAGATGTAGATTTTTTTTTTAATGGCATAAGAAAACATAAGATGATATAGGGTAAATAAACTAAATACTAACAAAGAATATTATGAGGTGAAAAGATATGAATGGAATATTGTCGCTGAAACACATGTATTAATGCATTTAAAACTGAAAAATATCAGCCCAAAGATAAAAAAATATATAAAAAAAGATTTACAAAAAAAAAGATTTCCGACCGACCGGCCCATGTTTTGGCACCTAAAGGGCAATACAACATCTTTGTTTTAGGCCGAATGCACTGACATTTTAAGTGTACGTATATTTTATTAGAAAAATTATAACTATAACACTGAAAACATTTTGAAATGCATAATCAGTACTTGTAATCTATTTCATTTGTAGATTAGGATAGACATGATCTGAATTCAATTACAATTCAGCATTCATATCTCGAGTTGTCACTGCCATAGGTCAAAGCCGTTGCCCTTTAAAGAAGCCTCGATTTTTGTTATGTATTATCTGTGTGTGTTTGTGTGTGTGTTTTAAACAAACATGCATCTTCGGTAATATACTGATTAGAAAAAATCTCAAATGTTATGAATAAATCAATTATTACTAGTATTACATGATGATCAGTATCTATAATTTATAGGTAAAGGGATTATATTTAAATATACTTTCAGTTTGAATTCATTTTGTTCAAAACATAATCTAGTCAGGTGTTATGGTAAGGACTGCTAACAAACATGACAAACTATATTCTTGAACTCGAATCGTATAGCCCGCAACTTCCGAGTTATTTCTGATAGAATGTTTTGAGCTTGCTACAAAATGGTGCTCATCAGCTGTTGCTCTAAACCATAGTATTGTAGCCACTCTGGTTAAACATTGCCTACCACAAACTCTGAGATTTCAAGTATAAAACATGATTATCGCCGAGTTGTAACATTTCGACTTAGACCCCGTTCTCACTCACTTTGAAAGTGGTCTTAGTTAGACCGCTCCAGAGGAACGGGTCTTGAGGAACGGTTTGCGAGGGTTCACACTCCGAGCAGTTCTTTATGGCTCAAACCGCTCCACGAGTCAAAGTGGTCTTGTTGCTATGGCAGCTCAGGTCAGCGGGTAATTTTTTTCGCGCGCGGAATACTAAGCGTATGTACCGTACTACATGTTTCGCGTGGAACGTCACTAGCTCACTTCCGTTCAAAGTACGCTTCCGTTCACACTCGCACGTTAGAGCGCTCCAAACCGCTCTTAATAAGACCCGTTCCTCAAGACCACCTCCCGAGGTGGTCTTCTGGAGCGGTCCAGAAGTCCACTTCCTGGACCACTTTGACCGTTCTCACTCACCTAAGAACCACTCCTGAGGAACGGGTCTTAGTTAGACCGCTCCAACGAAGTGAATGAGAACGGGGTCTTACTGACATTTTGGATTCACTAATCAGGAGATATGTCATACTCTCTATTTCAAGTGAAGATGTGTAAACTGAAGATGTTTTTTTCTGTATATTTGACGAAAGGGATGAAACAATCTTAAAATATACCGACCAAAACGTTATTATGTTAGTGATAATAAATATAACAAGACAGGTACATGTAGTAACTAATTTTAAACCTAACTGTTGTTATCAAGATACTCCATGGAATCATTTCACATAATAATGACAATAATAAAGCTTGTATAGCAAATATGTCACCGAGTCTTTGTAATAATATTGACATAAGGTATGCCCCCTTTCAGGAAGAAAAAAATCCATTGGAATCTTTCAGTCAAATATAACTAGAAAGTATGCACCAAATAGCGCCAAATGAGTTTGAAAATTCAATTTTCTTTCAACTTCTGAGGGGGCCACATCGCCCCTCAACACCCCTAACGTGCTGCTTCATACTTTGTACTCAAATTTTTACCATGTTTGCATTTTTCTTCTTTTTTTCTTTATTTTTACAAGTAAAAATACATTTGTAGAACAGTGAACAGCATTTTCAATCAATTTTGCATATATGATAGAGCTGCCTGCTATGGATAAGACTTCATACTGATTCAGCCTACTCTGTTCAACTTGGCAATGTTTAAAAAGCTGTTTAGAGTAACCTGAATCCTTAGCTATCTTTGATATATGATACAAACCCTGAAACAAATAATAGATCATAACTGAATGGAATTATAATACTGTACATGTATGATATACGTTAGCCAGCACAACTAAAGTTACAAAACCACCAAAAAGTTGCAAGAGATGATATGGTCAAGGTCCGTTTCTAAAATACTACATACATACATGTACATATATATAGAACTCATCAAAATGCCTAACACACAACAAAAATAGAGAGGAAATGTGAGGTCCAAAAGAAGGTAATTTTGAAGATAAGCGCATTTAAAGTTGGGAGTATACCGAGTCTGACTTGCTAAACATTGTGCAAAGTGGCAAAAGGAGAATTACATGTAGAACTCTAAAGAAATTTCTTAGAAGAGATTAGCAGATCATAAAGCTTTGGTGATTCTAAATGTTTGAATTTGATAGAAGTATACTCTTTCAGGTAATACACACAACTACAATTTTACCTCACTGACCAAATACAGTCATATACCCCTTAAAATCACACCATGTGACTGAGCATTTTGTGGGTGCGATCACTTTTTATCAAGAGACAAAAGCTGACATCATACTACGGTTTAAACGGTTTCGGAAGTAAAAATGTAATGACTCAGCCAAAGTGCAAAGTTGTCCAATTCTTATGGCAAAAATTGCAAATGAGTTGTAATTTGAGGACCTCCATGTATAACTTTAATATATAACTACTGTACATGTATAATCTGTCATACCAAACATAAAACTAAAACTGAAACTAAAACTAATCAGAAAATTGTTTAAAGTGTACCAATCACTTAATTGTACATACTATAGTTAGAATGTAAACAAACTAAAAGAATTCACCTCGCATTTTATATAGCGGTAAAGAGAATAACAAGGGAAAACGCTCTCAGCGGTCTCGCCTGCATTACGCAATTCGATATGATGAAAAATTGAGGTAGGGACATTATTTATAGGCAGGGTGGCCCATTAGCAGTCCCCCAAAAATGAAATCCTCTGAATCTAATCAGCATTTTGAAGTGAATATTGACTAAGAATCATCAGAAGAATTATTTACTATTGTTTGTACCAAGATTGATAACTTTCATGAAATATGAACAAATAACAAAAATTGATTTATTAATTCTCATATTATGGGGTGAAAAATATAATCCAAGTCTACTGACCTAAAATGACCTTTGACCTTGACTTTGTCACCTAAAAGACTAACCACATGATTGGTGATATTTTATAACCCATATGTTCAAGTTTCATGGAATAGGAATGTATACTTTCAAAATTACGATAAAAATTCAAAATCTTAACCTAATGCCACAACATCGTCTAAGTTCGATGACCGGAAATGACATTTGACCTTGACTTAGTGACCTGAAATTATAATCACATGATTGGGAATACTTGATAACCCTTTAGTCTAAGTTTCATTGAATAATAACTTATACTTTCAAAATTATATTAAAAATTCAAAAACTTAACCTCAGGTTAAGTTTTTGATGTTGACGCCGCCGCCGAAAAAGCGGCGCCTACATGTATGTCTCGCTTTTTGCTACGCAGGCGAGACAAAAATGAAAGGATTACATTAAATCATGCACAAGTCCGACTTGGGTTCCTTGCGAGCACATACGCATGCATAGATGAGTCTACTCAACTCATTTTATGTTTACTGAGAGTGTACTTAAACTGCAACAGCTTCACAGATGTAATATTCCAAGCTCATAATTTAGAAGACAGTATAGCAACATGGAACCCCTCACATTAAGAGCAAATATGTATTTTCATAATTATTCTCATTTCATTGGTGGTAGCATGATCAATATAATCAATGTATAAAAAGTACATTTTTATTATGGATTTTTTTTAAAGGATTCATAGAAAGGGTAATTTTGACAACAGAGGAAGTTTCCAGCTTACCAAACATACATGCAACTGAATAGAGTATTAAACACATCAGGATTCCCATCATTTCATCAGTTTTCCCTCAAACCTCACCCTAACTCTATACAAGGATAACAAAATATATAAAACTAGAAAAAATAGACTCTGCGCACTCCAAAATAGTCATCCGCCTGCAACATAATAAGCATTTTTTGATTATCGGATTAAAGGTACTAGTAGTAGATGTCATTTGCAGACACTCCTGAATTTTGATGAAGTTTTATGGGTACAATTTCTTAGGCATGATAATAAGTAATAACCCTCTTCATATTTTAGATCCAACCGACCAGCAGTTTTTAATGAGAAGTGATTAGCTTTGTTTTATTTTCATTGAATTGAACATATGCTTTATGGAGGGTTACTTATCAAACCTCAAAGAAAATAACATAAATCTATTCACTTCTGATTTGAAACTACTGTCTTTTTTGCTCTAATATTTGAAGAAGTTTATTATTCTTAAAAGTTTCTATCCTTGGGATTCTTGACCCCAAAATGTAATCTGGTAATCTTTACATGGTCATACATACTCTCAACAAGTTTAACTATGATAGCATAATTCGTTCTCAAATTTGTCGAGTTCACAAGATATTTTAGCACATTTAAATTGACCCGGGACCTTTGACCCCAAAATTTAATCAGGTAATATTTACATGGTCATACATACTCTCACCAAGTGATTCGTTCTTAAGTTATCGCGTTCACAAGAATAATTACGGACGGACAACCCGAAAACATAATGCCTCCGGTACTCACTACGTGTGGCGGAGGCATAAAAACAGACACCCCGAGCACGTGGGGCCCTAAACTTTAACTCCATTCCCCCGATGTTCACATTCTAACAAGGGGTCGAAGCACACAAACCTTAACGTTTCAAATTCAATACTGACAGCTGGTGAAAGAGATAATGTGCTACCCTGCTCTAACAGTTATTTCACAGTGACATAGATTTACATATATATATATATATATAACTGTTGTCCAACATTAGCAATCATCTTTTGGTAATAGAGTACCGAAGCTGTGACGTCATAAAAATCTATTTTTTGAATTTCTCAATTTTTTCTTCATTTTCCGAAAGAGCATCAAAAATAATGTCCAAATGTCGAAAACCAATTGAATAGGTTAAGTATTGGCCGAGATATGACCGTCTGAATAAAAAGATTGCCTATGGGAACTCAGTGTTATATTGCTCTGGCTCAAAAATTGAGAAATTCCAAAAATAGATTTTTGATGACGTCACACTTCACCACTCTATTAAAGCCGAAGCGAGTCCTGTTTGAGTATCGTTTGTCTGGCCTTTTCCTTAGGCATAAATCAACAAATAAGATTTGTTTTTCTCTATTCAGAGCCATCACTCTTATTTATCTCAGGATCTTCCTCTTTCAATGATTCCCTCTCCTTCCACCAGTCAATCCCATGCAGTTTCTTCTTGTGGTTCTTTAAGCTGACCTTATTGGTAAACGCCATCTCACACAACTCACAAACATACGGCTTATCTCCTGTATGCTGCCTCATATGTATCCTGAGATTGCTACTCTGCGTGAACGACTTGTCACACATCGAGCATGGATAAGGCTTAACTCCACTGTGGATTGCTACATGTCGCCTGAGAAGATCCCGATTTTTCACGATCTTGCCACAGGTCGAGCACTGCACACCCTTCACGCTGTGGGTATTTTTAATGTGACACTTGAGGTTCTTCTGGAGCTTAAACCTCGAGGGGCACTGTGGGCATTGGAAGTAATCGCTTTCGTTGATCTCTAGGTGTGTGATCTCATGCACTTTGATATACGAACTTCTGATCATTTTACCGCACTGCTGACACAGTACACTACATCTAGGATTCTTGTTGTGGCATCTCTTCAAGTGTGCTCTAAAACGCAAGAGGAGTTTTTTGCACTCCCCACACCATCCCATGTCAAAATCATGCCCCTTTAAATTGCTTTCGATTGATTGGATGGCATCCTTGATTGCTTCTGGGCCCTCATCAATCGGGATGTGTGTTTGTAAATGGCGCCTAATTTCTGATTTCTCTTTCCAGGCCTCAGAGCAGATTGGGCATGCTTCTGGGAACTTAAAGGCAGGTTTGAGAATTGTGCTCTCGAGTTTTTTTCTTTTATGAGCAGGTTTACCCTCAAGGTCTTCATCACCATCTCCTCCATATTCCAAGCTGTCATCACTCCCAAGGCTGTCCTGGTCACCAAGACACCTACAGTGAATAGAAAAGAAACATAAACAAGCTTAGAGACTTCGGTGGTAAGCGCTTTATAAGAAACGTTGTTATTATTATTATTATAAGCATTAGAGGTGTCGCAGTCTCGAGTGATGCACGTGTACCATGTTTTAGATGTAAAGTGCAGAAGGGTGCTTCTGTGCCATTTGTTCCATACAAAAAATGCCTTTTATCTGCTTATTTCATCCACAGATAAGAAATATCTTAATATGACCATCGTGTTTCCATCATGATTGCAGCGATTTTTATATAGTTTTGAAATCAAAGCTTGGATTGTGATTATTCTGGCCATGTATAATGTATTTTGATAATATTTTTCAAAGTAAAGGTTTTTGCAAGAGAATCTGAGAAATAATTTTGGCAATTCATACTATGGAGTTTCCCCATTGATGTTTTTTTATAGGAATACTTACTTGGAAGACTTGGCCTTGCTGGATCCTGGTTTATCCTTGCTGTTCTTTGACTGTTGTAAATAAATGAGACCGAAAGATTACACGTACATTCATATGAATGTGATAGTGTCAAGAAATAGGGGATCCAAAAATGCATGACATATGGTCTTCAGGTAAACTGTCAGGACTTATGGATAATAATAATAATATGTACCACTTGTACAGCGCAATTCCTGTCCTAAGTAATATCAGTGCACTTTACATAAATTGCACAATTATTACCCTAGCTTTAGCTCTGGCAGCCATTATCAGCGCACAGTGCATTTCAAGGAATAATCCTACCAGGTAGCCTACCCTTTTACCGCACCTGAGTCGAGTGTGGCAAATGTAGATTAATGTCTGAAGGAGTAATATCTCTGTTGAATCTTTTCGTTAATTTAGTCAATCTGCTGACCGAGTCATTTTGCATAGATGAAGTCAAAGATAAAATAACTGTCCTCGAAATTAACATCCATTATAAATGATATAAACGGGCACCCCTTATCCCTCCTTCTCAAGACCACATATCAATTACTAATTCTCACTGTAAAAAATCTTGGACAGGCTTGCCAGTTAGTAAACATATTACATAAGCAAAACTTGGCTGAATGTTGGAAGACATGTTTTTTTTCACATTATATTTATACATGTACATGTATGTACTTACTGAATGTTGGGGCATACTGCCTGAAGGGTCATAAGTAGGGTTTAAAGGCTCTTGAGCTTCATAGTCTATTCCCTCATTTTCTTCTATATCATCTTCCATTTCATCCTCTTCGACCTCTTCCTCATCCTTCTCCTCTTTCTCCTCCTCATACAACCTTGTTTTAGAATGCTTGAGCTTGCTATCAGCTCCAAATTCCTGGTCCTGCATTGGATCAAAGAATGACTCTTCCTTATCAGAATGCACCAAGTTTGATCGCTCTGAGTCTGACAAAACTTCTTCTTTCACAAAGACTGCGACCGGATGATCTGTTGCTTCTGACAGCTTTTTGTCAGGATCAAGTTCTTTCTCATTGTCGAATGTCATACTGCCATCATCATAGATATAATCCTCTGTATTATCTTTTTCATCAATGCACTTGGCCTGTCTGAACTCGAGATCGGGCAACTGCTCAAAGTTTTCCATGGATTCAACAGGTTCCATCTTCACCACTTGAGTTGATCCAGGAATATCTTTGCCAGCCAGAAGGCCCTGGCCCGGTACCTGTATGACACATCCTGCTGGGGGCTGAGCAGATCCTGTAAGGGTTCCCTGCAGAGGCTGTGCTGCCTGCAAGTTTGAACCAATCTGCATTAGATTATTCACAGCCTGTGGAGTCATGCGAGAGTCTCGTTTCAGAACTCCTGCTGGAGTCTTTTTAATCATGATGACTTTGATGTTAGGAGCCTTAGGACCATTGACAAGTGGATTACCAATGCGATCTACAAGTCTAATCTGCTGTGGACCATTAGGTTGTATCCTTGCTAAAGGTGGCACAGGTTTCGTGGGTGGAGCGCTACCACAATGGCTACGGCTGTATACATCAGGCATGGTTCGAGTTGATTGATCTACACACGCACTCTTCTTCGTTGGCAGGAATCTAGAAGAGAAGAAGAAAAAATCAGTTTAAAGGTAATAAAAAGTTTTGGTAATATTTCAACAGGATTGGATAATTATGCAATTTAAAATTTGCATTACGATTGAGAAACCTAGTTTTCATAGAATAAGCAAATTTGAAAAAATTGGGCTCTAAGGATTTCGAGAAATTAAAATATCAAATTTATCGGTGCTCTCGATAAATTTCAAATAGCGCCTACGGCCATACAGTGGTGGTAGCTGCGACCATGAAAATCTCGGAATATGCAGTTCTGATATATAATTTCCAACGGGAATAGAAAATCAGTTGATTTTAAGCCAAAGTAATATCAATCTTGAGAGTGAGCTATACAACATAAAGAGTTTATTATTCACAACTAACTTTAAACCGCGACAACGATCATTGAATATTGTAGGATCGCATACGTTTCCAATATGTTCATTTGAACCAAATTCATGACCTGTTGGTCCTCCATGATCCTCTTTTTATTATGTTAATTGAGAGCTGAGTTGATGAGAAAACCACCTGTCAGTGACCATGCTAATCCCTCCTGGCCTAACTAGCGCAGAGGGGCTTTAAGATAGAGTGATTGCATTGAATATTGTAGGATCGCATATATATGTTTCCAATTTGTTCATTTGAACCAAATTCATGACCCCGGCCATACCGTGTGTGTGTGTTTGTGTTTTTACAGACGTGTGTCAATCAGATATGAGTCAATCAGATATGATTATTTACGTCTGGGGACCGACCTTTAAACGTCACCATCCGAAAGACGTGACTCAGTTACGAACCTGCGTCCTCAGCTGAATCAGTTTGTAACTTCCACTGTTAGCTGGATTACAGGCGCACGCCACGCCGCCTAGTTACCAAAACTTTGTATTACCTTTATAGCCCCACTGTACTACCGGTACACTGTACTTGTAGCTACAGTGTACTTGCTCCCTCTATATAGAAAACCATGCCTGCCTGTTGGTCCCCCATGATCCTCTTTTTATTATGTTAATTGAGAGCTGAGTTGATGAGATAACCACCTGTCAGTGACCACGCTAATCCCTCTAATCCCTCCTGGCCAAACTAGCGCAGAGGGGCTTTAAGACAGAGTAGAGATCTGATAGAGTGATTGCATTGTCAAAGAAACTGTCAGGAAGCAATAAGCAAAGCTTGATTATGTACTGTAGCCCAAGAGAACTGTGATATTTTGAAATCATTAATGACTCAATCTTCCTGAAAAACATGTGGACACAAAATTGAGTACGGGATTACAAACACATGTAGCATGGAAGTTTGATCCAAACTTTTCCACTCTCTCTTGTTATATTTCAATTATGAGGGCACCTGAAGGGCAATCTTTTTCAGAAGATATATGTACTTCTTTTATGACATTCATCCAAACCAACAGAGAAAGCTCATAAATTATTTTTCATCTTTGCCACAATTCAAATAACCTTCTCTTCATGTAGTCTATTGAGTTACGGTGATGTGTTTATATTAAATTCATTGCAAAAACAGCACCTGGAAAATTACCAATGTTGAGAATGGTTCATTGTTTAGCATACAGGAAAAATTCTATATAACGAGGTAGACTATAGCGAGGTATCTCTTATAACAAGGGTATCGTCATGGGCCCAAATCTAATTCACAATGTGTGTGCAAGTCTATGGCGGCATGAATGTCTTATAACGAGCTCGGCTATAATGAGATTTTGGCTACGGTATTACTAGCTAAATCCCATGCCCCCAAAAACAAAGAAAAACATTGTTAATCATTCCCATTCCTATTGATTTTCCTCAAATATATACTAGTAGTAGGCCTAAGCTTATCCTTCACATTGAATATATACAATATCAATTTTAATCGATATCATTATAGTGTGGTATTTATATTAATATACCATTTTATAATTTACAATAGTTTTTTTTTGTGTGTGATGTTTTTTCTACTGTAACTTATTACTGAATTTTTAAATCCACTGTTTTTTAATGCATTTTTATATGATTCAATGTAAACCAGGTATTGTTAGTCTTCGGACTTTTTATTTGGTATATATTTAATAAAACCGAAATTGAATTGAATTGAATAATAACAAGCAATTTCACTGCTCTTCATGTGTACGACAGGTCATTGGAGCATAACTTTCTTTCTTTCACGAGCATAGTGAACGATGTTGAACTGAGCGCTGGCTACATGTTGGAAGCAGCAAGCTCTCATAACCTATATGTACAGGACCAACAGTTCACAGACACTGGCTTTTCACGCATGCTGCTGGGAGATAAGATAATGATTGGACAGTCGATTGGGTAAGACAGCAGCATGCACAAGACAGGAATCCAGTTACACTTTATAGTCTGCACATTTATCGGAGAAGCCAATATGATTGGCTTTTAAAGACAAAGTCAGTCTTACCCGGAGGTAATCAATGCAATATTCATGAGCGGGGGAAAAAATATGCCAGGGGTATGGATCATGACAGGCTGAAATAGACCTCACCTATTCCTTTTTTTCTTCCTTCTTTTTCTTCCTTCTTTTTCTTCCTTTTTTGTTATTTTACTCCCTTGCTACATCGGCTTCTTTCCGACCAGTTGAACGACCACGCTCAACGGCTTGAAGATCACGGCGAATATGACAGTTTGTAATCTGTACCATCGAATTTTTTAAGGCCCCACTGTACTACTTGCTCCTGGCCTCTAGCTTAGGCTCTATTTATATAGAAAACAGTGCATAACAAAGCCCTATTAATAGTATTATTAAAGCGGTGCCTGTAGTGTTGTTGGTCCCCCATGGCCATGATCCTTTTTTTCTTCTTCTTCTTCCGGTTAAGTACAGACAGCCGTTGGCGTATTATCGTACTTATGTTAATTGAGAGCCGAGTTGATGAGATAACCACCTGTCAGTGACCAAACTGACCACGCTAATCCCTCTAATCCCTCCTGGCCAAACTAGTGCAGAGGGGCTTTAAAATTAAAGTCATCATTAGTCATTACCCTCGTAGTCGTAGTTCGTAGTCGCTTGGTATTTGCTTAGTCGGCGCTAATTCAGAATCATATCCCTACTTTGACCCGTTACTCCTGCGTAGAGATACCCTACTAAAGCATACAAAAATCAAAACCCAAAACCCAAATATTTATAAATTGTTCAAATAATGGTCATTTTTTAAAAGTCGTCATGTTTCTTACCTGTTTCATGTCAATTTTCTTATCTTTTTTGGAGTATTTCTCCTAAATACGAAGACTAATAATATACCCTTTCTCACGGGATTCGCGGCAAGCTGCTGCACAATACAATTGAATACCGTACCGACGGTGGTGTGCGCGCGCGGAGTTACGGGTCAAAAATGGATACGAAAGTACACTAGCGCCTGTTTTGGTAGGGTATCTACACTCCGGAGTTACGGGTCAAACTATATTCGTAGTCGTAGGATATAATTCTGAATTAGCGCCACTACCGTATGTCTAATCCACAGTCTGTATCACTTTGCTTACCTTTTTGTTGACGTGGTAGGCTTTTCAGTCTCAGGCTCTGTTTGTAGCGATGTTTTGGTGACTTTAACAACACATCCATCAGCAACGCCGGGCTTACAGGCTTTACACCAGTGTTGATGCACGTCCAGAAGGTGCCCCGCGAATTCGTCGTGTGATGCAGGCAATTTCAGTGGTTTCACACCCAGCTTAGCATTGATTTTGTCTATCTCTGCACTGTATATTTTGCGAACCTCCATCCATTCTTCAAGATGTTTGGTCATTCGAAGACGCGTCATGACAGTATTATAAAGCTAGAGCTGTAGAATTCTTAAATAATATGGTATATTTCGCGCGCGATTGAGCGATCGAACTAATAGTCAGAAGCAGCTAGCTAGCAACACATGATTTCGATAGTGCGACTATACTGTACTTACACTTGTACTGTACGTACGTACCGTACCGGTACGTGAACTGTGCCGTAGCTAGCCCCATGCTAGGCCCAATGAACTGTGCAAGCGCATGCGGATGCAGCGCAAAGCTAGTAGTCTGCAAGCACAGACCCTAATTTGACACTTTATCAAAAAATCATTGTGCCTTGAGACAAGCCTAGCCCAGCTACCTACTGGTTGTATCATTGTCAGGAGCAGCTATACTACATGGCCTATGGTAGTCTTATAGTGCAGACTCTCTTTTACGACTGACCAGGGTTTGTGCCTGCAAACTACAAAGCTAGAGCCATTCGATATCGCTCGCCATTGCCCCCCCCCCAAAAAAAAATTGACCAGCGCAGACGCCATATTAGTATTACGTCATACTGTCAAGGAGCCAAGCTCATGACTAATGCATTGTGGGGGATACGTGGTCACCGATTACAAATAATCTCTGTATAGAGGATAGTATACAATACAAATAATGAATGTTTATGAGTTCAATAGTGCAAATATTTTCATTTTACTTTGTAAGAAGTGCCCCTTTCCCTTCGACAAGTTCCCATTTTCCTTTCTCATAAGTGCCCTTTTAAATCTCTAGTAATTAAGTGCCCCTTTTCACCTCTGATGATTGCCCTATTCACATCTGAGAGGCACCCTTTACTTTGACAAGTGCCCCTTTTCCTTTGTAAGAAGTGACCCTTCCCTGTTTTATATATATATATATATATATACCCCTTTTTTAATCGGATAAGCGCACCTATTATTTTCACATGTGCGTGCCCTTTTTTCCTTTCTTATTAAGTGCCCCTTTTCATCTCTGGTAAATGGCCCTTTTCAGGTACGAGAACTTGCCCCTTTTCACTTCAGAGGCCCCCTTCACCTCCGATAATTACCCCCATTCAAATCTGAGAAATGCTCGTTTTACTTCGACAATTGCCCCTTTCCCCTCCTGATAATGGCTCTTTTCATCTCTGATGAGTGCACCTTTTCACCTCTAATCACTGCCCTTTTTCCTTTCTAGTAAATGCTTTTTCCTTCTTATAAGTGCCCCTTCCCTTTTCAAAACATGTGACAGAGAACGCCATTTCACAGGACATTGTTTTATATTACTAGTCTTATATCCAGACTCTCTTTCTAACTTGAGGATATTACACCCCCCACTTCTTCAAAAGATCCTGGTTTTATTAAGTCTTCTAAGTGAAATAAATTTCAATCAAAAAAAAAATTCTTCAAAACTAAACCTACTGTCTGTAAAGTGACAGTGTACACGAATTAACATCCACAATAAGAGTCTTCGTGAGGCTGGATTTATGGAACTCAACTATGAACAACATGTTCTATTTATTAGATGTATGTGAAGCCGCATTACAAACTTTGGTAACAATAATCATAGGCATATGATGTAGGTCATTAATTCAACATAGATATAAATGACATCATATCACACTGTCTGTCTCGTTATATCAAGAGTTATCACTGTCAATGCCCAAACTTTTGTTCCTTTTTTACTGCAATTGTGCTTTAACTGTTTTTTACTCGAACTTTTCCTCAATTTTCCTTGTGAGTTTCCAAGCATGCATGTATGTAAGCCACATTTACATTTATTAAACCGAGATCATACAAAAAAATGAAACTTAAACTACCCTTCATCCATTTTATCCACCGTTCTTTTTTGGATTATCTTTCTATTTATTTTCCTTTTAATGCTCTACAGTTAGTCTGTTTGTCTGCTACAATGTGTTGTTAACTTTCTCCTTTATCTCAAAAGTTGGTGACATAATTTTGCAAGTAGGATGTTGGTTTCCTCATCCTTCTTGGTCGTAACATACATACATGTAGGTGTCACAGTTTCCCTTTTCTTGTTTTGAGGTCAGTCTATGTCATAGTTCATAGTCTATGTCATAGTACATAGTTGATGTCATCCATGTTGTGCAGTTTCAGTCAGTGACATATCATCGTCGTCCTTCTCAGGCCATGTGCTTTGGAGTAGTATCTCTCCAGTCTTCTTGATCTTGTTGTTTATATACCTCACTTTAGAAATCTAGCCATCTGATTGGTCGAAACTGGAGTCGTGATTTCAAGCCATGCCCCACTCACAGGGCATAGCAATAGCCCACAGGGAATAGTTAAAAGTTTGTACCCTCATCCTCATCCTCCTGCGATCCCCATTGGTTTACGTGTTAAAATTGTCTTTGTGCAAGCTCGGGCACCTTACATATTTTGTGCGATGATTTAGTCGCTACATTTTAGGTTTTTTAATTGCATACGCAGATGACCGGCCATCTCAATTGTAGCTAGGCCTAGATCTACATATAATGACAAGATGACGCTCCTTTGGAAATATAGAGATAAACCTGGTCTTTCATACGACACCTCATTTTTTGAGTATCACCTTCAGGCTTCAGGATCACAAGCAATAAAGGTTTGAATCTCGATTTGGACTGCATAGGGATATGCGTGCAATCTCAATGGCCAACTAAGCTATACCCAGTGCAAGTTTATCAACAAAGAACCTCGATAGTGTAAACAAACTTGATTACCATGATTGACCAGTGTATTCTATGACCCTGTTTTCAGTATAAAAGTTATAATGACTGCTTTAATATTCGAGGCATAGTTTTTTTGGGGGCTCTCGGGGAGGTTACATCGTGCTATCACCCCTCGGCATGCCTCGGGGTGATGGCACGATGTAACCTCCCCTTGAGCAATAAAAACAACTATGCCTCTCATAGCAGTCATTATTACTATACTATTCTCATCTAAAACTAAACCTAATCACAAAATTGTTTAAAGTGTACCAATCACGTGGAAAAATAATTATACACTCAAAAGAATTCACCTTGCATTCTATATAGAGGTAAGGAGAATAACAATTAAAGGATAACTTTAAATTGTGCACAAGTCCGACTTGGGTTCCTTGCGAGCACATTACACATGCAGTCTACTCAACAAGTCATTTTATGTTTACTGAGAGTGTACTTAAACTGCTACAGCTTCATAAATGTAATATTCCAAGCTCATATTTTTGAAGACAGTACATGTATATGGAACCACTCGTATTAAGAGCAAATCATTTGGTGATTGGTACAATTTAAAGCAAATATATCGTACAGTATATTTGTTCTCTTTATTTCATTGGTAGTAGCATGATCAATATAATCAATGTATAAAAAGTACATTCTAATACTAGTCTGAAAACTCTTCACTTCATAAAATAAACATCATTTCATCAATGTAACAGCATCTTGTTGAAGGAAAAATTCCCTTAAACTTAAACTGCCACAGCTTTATGGATGTACCATTCCGAGCTCATATTTTAGAAGACAGTATAGTGACATGGAACCCCTCATATTAAGAGCAACTATTTATTCTCATAATTATTCTCATTTCATTGGTGGTAGCATGATCAATATAATCAATATATAAAAAGTACATCTTTTATACATTCTTTTTTTAAAGATTCAGAGAAAAGGGAATTATGACAACAGAGGAAGTTTCCAGCTTACCAAGCATACGTGTAATGGATTCCCATCATTTCATCAGTTTTCTCTCAAACCTCACCCTAACTCTAAACAAAGATAAACAAGTATATATAAAAAAAAGAAGCATCCCAAGCACATAGGCCCCTAAACTTGAACTCCATTCCCCCTATGTTCAAATTATAACAGGGGGCCTAGATGCACACAAACCTTAAAGGTAATACAAAGTTTTGGTACGAGGTCATGAATTTGGTTCAAATGAACATATTGGAAGCATACGCGATTTTACAATATTCAATGGTCATTGTTGCGGTTGAAATCGAGTCTAAAGTGATGAAATTATAAAAAAACTCTTTTGTGTTGTATAGCGCCCTCTCAAGACTGATATTACTTTAGCTGTAAAACAATGTTTCTTGACTACAATCGACCGATTTGCTATTCCCATTTGGAAATTATATATCGGAACTGCATATTCTGAGATTTTCATGGTCGCAGCTACCATGGAATGGCCTTAGGCACTATTCGAAATATTTGAAATTTACCGGAGCACCAGTAAATTTTTATTATTCAATTTCTCGAAAGCAGAAGTGTTTTAGGGGCTAAATTTTCTAGTGCTTATAATACATCTACAGGGGCATCCAAATATATCAACATTTTAACGAATTACTATCCATCCAATTTTCAAAATTTCCCAAAACTTTGCATTACCTTTAAAATTTCAATACAGACAGCTTGTGAAAGAGGTAGCATGCTACCCTGCTCTAACAGTTATTTCACAGTGACATAGATTTATATGTATATAACTGTCGACCAACATTAGCAATTATCTTTTGGTAATTAAAGCCGAAGTGCGTCTTATCCGAGTATTGTTTGTCTGGCATTTTCCTAGGCATATATCAACAAATCAGATTATTTTTTTTCTCTATTCAGAGCCATCACTTTTATTTCTCTCTGGATCTTCCTTTGTCAATGATTCTCTCTCTTTCCACCAGTCAATCCCATGCAGTTTCTTCTTGTGGTTCTTTAAGCTGACCTTATTAGTAAACGCCATCTCACACAACTCACAAACATACGGCTTATCTCCTGTATGCTGCCGCATGTGTGTATTGAGATTGCTACTCTGCGTGAACGACTTGTCACACATCGAGCATGGATAAGGCTGAACTCCACTGTGGATCACTAAATGTCGCCTGAGATGTTGCCGATTTTTCAAGATCTTGCCACAGGTCGAGCACTGCTCACTCCTCGCTTTATTGCTGTGGGCATAAGTAATGTGACACTTCAGGTATTCCTGGTGCTTAAACCTTGAAGGGCACTGTGGACATTGGATGTAATCGCTTTTATTGATCTCTAGATGTGAGATCTCATGCATTTTGATACACTTACCTTTGATCATTTTACCACACTGCTGACACAGTACACTATATTTAGGATTATTGTTGTGGCATCTTTCGAAGTGTGCTGTAGAGCGCAAGAGGAGTTTTTTGCACTCCCCACACCATCCCATGTCAAAAGTGTACCCCTTTAATTTGCTTTTGATTGATTGGACGGCATCCTTGATTGCTTCTGGGCCCTTATCAATTGGGATGTGTTTTTGTAAATGGCCCCTAATATCCGGTTTCTCTTTCCAGGCCTCAGAGCAGATTGGGCATGCTTCTGGGAACTTAAATGCTGGTTTGCGTTTTTTGCTCTGATATTTTTTTCTTTTACGAGCAGGTTTACCCTCAAAGTCTTTATCACTATTTCCTCCATATTCAAAGCTGTCCTGGTCACCAAGACACCTACAGCGAATAGAAAAGAAACATAAACAAGCATTAGAGGTGTCGCAGTCTGGAGTGATGCACATGTACAATGTTTTAGATGTAAAGTGCAAAAGGGTGCTTCAGTGCAATTTGTTCCATACGAAAAGCCTTTAATCAGTTTATTTCATCCACAGATAAAAAATATCTTAATATGACCATCGTATTTTGGTAGTGATCCCTTAAGAACTATTCTTCAATGGTCACATCCAGATATTTGTTTTAATTTTTGTACGAAAGAAAGTGATAAAAGTTACTTCTGGACCATTGCCACTCTTCCAAGTTGCAATCATTCCTATACACTCAGTAAAATAAGTGGGCACTATTAGTATTATAATTAAGATTCAACAAATATTTAATATTATACAAATAATACACAGGTGTGAGTGCGCTATGGTCGATGCAGTGCATGAGGGTATTCACTATGGTGCAATAAAATTCACGAGGCGTAGCCAAGCGTATTTTGTGCCATTGTGAATACCCGAATAGTGCTGCATGGCCATAATGTCACGAACGAAAACCTGTGTATTATTTGTTTTATAAAATGGGTCGACAATCTTACTAAGCAAGGCGATATTAAACACTGTAAATTAACCTGCAACCTTGGTAAGAAATAACGATCGCGAGGGCAGTGACCTCGTAACCAAACTGTGCAATGCATGATGAACATCATTTGATTTACACGCAGCCGTGCGTTATGCTTTTCTGTTGCGCACTTTTTGCACGGCTGATATCACCAAAATGCTCTCTGTGTTGATGGGCATTACCATCCTGTAGAGTCAAATTAAACACAATAAAAACTAGAAAAGTCAACGCATAGCGTCGCATCCCCTCGCAGGGTACAAATGGCCTATATACGTCAGAACAAGTTACCTCCATTAGACTATACTATTATATTACTAGGCAAGGTTGTTAACCACATTTTCACATATATAATTAGGTGTTTTTGCATATTTAATGAGCTATGACCTTTCACCTTTGACCTACATACTCCAAAATTGAACTTAGGCTGTGTTTTGATACTATGTACCTTCATATCAAATTTCATTAAAATCTGTCAAGCATTACTAAAGTTATCGATTTGAAACCAGATTCGCATATTTAATGAGCTATGACCTTTGACCTACATACTCGGAAATTGAACTTAGGCTGTGTTTTGATACTATGTACCTTCATATCAAATTTCATTAAAATCTGTCAAACATTACTGAAATTATCGATCGGAAACCAGATTCGCATATTTAATGAGCTATGACCTTTGACCTACATACTCGGAAATTAAACTTAGGCTGTGTTTTGATTCAATGTACCTTTATATCAAATTTCATTAAAATCTGTCAAACATTACTGAAATTATCGATCGGAAACCAGATTCGCATATTTAATGAGCTATGACCTTTGACCTACATACTGAAATTGAACTTAGGCTGTGTTTTGATACCATGTACCTTCATATCAAATTTGATTAAAATCCGTCAAACATTACTAAAGTTATCGATCGGAAACCAGATTCGCATATTTAATGAGCTATGACCTTTGACCTACATACTCCGAAATCAAACAACTTAGGCTGTGTTTTGATTCCATGTACCTTCATATCAAATTTGATTAAAATCCGTCAAACATTACTAAAGTTATCGATCGGAAACCAGATTCGCATATTTAATGAGCTATGACCTTTGACCTACATACTCGGAAATTGATCTTAGGCTGTGTTTTGATACCATGTACCTTCATATCAAATTTGATTAAAATCCGTCAAACATTACTAAAGTTATCGATCAGAAACCAGATTCGCATATTTAATGAGCTATGACCTTTGAACTACATACTCCGAAATCAAACTTAGGCTGTGTTTTGATTCCATGTACCTTCATATAAAATTTCATTAAAATCCGTCAAACATTATTAAAGTTATCGATCGGAAACCAGATTCGCATATTTAATGAGCTATGACCTTTGACCTTTGACCTACATACTCCGAAATCGAACTTAGCCTGTATTTTGATACCATGTACCTTCATATCAAACTTCATTAAAATCCGTCAAGCATTACTGAAGTTATTGATCGGAAACCAAATTTGTTACGGAGGGACGGACGGAGGGACGGACGCACGGACGGAAGGAATGACGGACAGCGGCGTTTCTATATCCCCTCCGACTTCGTCGGCGAGGGGATAAAAAAGAGAAACACAAAAGGAGAGGCATCTTGACTGTGATTGTCAATACCATGCAGTTGACATGCAGAACTCAATCCTCATTGCTGCTTATAAGTATCGGCTTGCATGGTGATGTAGATATGCAGTAGGCTTGCGGTTGCACCATGTAAGAGAGAGGGAGGATTGGGGAGTCCTGAAAAGGACCCACGGTAATCTTTCTTTCTTGAGTGTGTGTAGTCCTGAAAAGGACTGTTGGTGTAGTCTTGAAAAAGTCCACACCCCGGTGACTCAAGCCCACATGGTCACGTATAGTACCCCCCGTCCGCAACCCGGTGACTTAAGCTCACGCACGCCAGCTATTCCCCACTCCTGACGACGGATAGTCAACCTGTTCGAAACGTCAAGCCCCTCCTACCACCCATCCTCTCCAACCGGCGCTATAGTTCTCCTTTAATAGAACTATAAGCTAAGAAAGATAACCAACAGTCTTTTTCAAGACTACACCAACAGTCCTTTTCAGACTACACACACTCAAGAAAGAAAAATAACAGAGAGTCCTTTTCAGGACTCCCCAATCCTCCCCCTTTCTCACATGGTGCAACCACAAGCCTACTGCATATCAATCCTCATTGTTTCTCATTCTCTATTTTCAATGTTGTACAAGAATATCTTACAAATGCACATGTTCATTAACACTTAATGGCTACTTGGTCGATTTTTGCAATTTCCTTAATCAGACCTTCTAATGGTTAAATAAATGTGCCCATCAAAATATGAGTGTTCAAAACTTGATCTTACTTGATGTTGGTAGAGTATTAAGTCTTCTTTAATTTGATATATATTTTGTTATCTGTATATTTTAATGATAGTTTATATGAATATTTTGAACAATAAAGAGTGTCCGCATTTTTTTTTTTTTTTGTACATACAGGACACATTGCACAGAATCATCCTGAAGTGTCTTTGGGAATTGGTGACATGTACATGTATGTACCTTCTACTCATGTACTAGCAAGGCTGTATGATTATAGCCTTCTCTATCGCCAAGAAGTGTCTTTGGGAATTGGTAACATGTACATGTACATGTATGTACCTTCTACTCATGGACTGGCAAGGCTGCATGATTGTAGCCTTCTCTATACGGTCTGACTGCTGGAAGTTGTATCATGATCTTCTTGTTTCAATGATTCTCTCTCTTTCCACCAGTCAATCCCATGCAGTTTCTTCTTGTGGTTCTTTAAGCTGACCTTATTGGTAAACGCCATCTCACAAAACTCACAAACGTACGGCTTATCTCCTGTATGCTGCCGCATGTGTATCCTGAGATTGCTCCTCTGAGTGAACGACTTGTCGCAAATCGAGCAAGGGAAAGGCTTAACAGCACGGTGGATTGCTTCATGTACCTTGAGAGCAGATGGCGACCTGAAACCCTTCCCACATGATGGGCACTTGTAACGATCTGGAACATTGTCCATGTGTAGCCTAATATGTTGCCTAAGGTACTCCTGGTGCTTGATCTTGATAGGGCACTTGGGACATTGGACATAATCCTTTTCATCTACCTGGATGTGGGACAGTTGGTGCATCTTTAATGAGCAACCCTTAATCATCTTTCCACATTGTGTGCACAGGGTCTGGCGCCTCCTCTGGTGGACATTACTCATATGGGTTTGTAAGCGTGAGGAGAACTTATCACACACCTCACACCATCCCATTCTCCAGGTGTGGTCCTTCCCAATTTTCTTTTCAATGGCTTCAAGAGCCTCTTTGAATGCTTGCCGACCCTGATCTTTTGGGATGTGTGTCTGCAGGTGACTAGTTCTATCAGCAAGAGAATTCCAAACAGTCAAACACAATGGACAGGCACCTGGGCACTCGGACCTCACACTAGAATGGTTTCCAGTCCAGCATTTTATATCTTGTTTATCCTGAAACTCATCATCACTGTCCCCATCATATTCAAGAATCTCGGCATTACTTTCAAGGCCATCAAGATCTCCTGGACTCCTACAAATAGGAATATATAAAAAGGACTTTAAAAGAATAAGGAAATTATTTTAAAGTCATACAATTCCAGGTATAGTACCTTAAACATTAACTAGGCAGGCCTCCACACTACCTTTTTTCCATAGGGGGTCAGGACTGAGATTCTAATCAGGACAACAACAGAATTTGAGGTCAGGGTACGTCTTGAGGAGACTTCGATACACATGTGCTGATGATCATGCTAGAAGAAGTTGGCTCATGGAATGGACCATATACACAACTTGGGCTTCAAAGGAGCATCACAACAGAAAAGTACCAGCTAGCTCCTACATTTTGATCAGAATATCTGCAAAGTATCGACGGTCTGGTCATCTCACTCTGATGGGCTTCTGCTTCTTCAGTTGTTTCATATTGAAGTTGGCAACTATATGAAATTGAACTCTTGGTAAATAGCACAGGTACAAATGACCCAACAAATATCCCCAGATCAATAATATACATGGAGAATTTCTACTTTAGGGCATTTTAGAGTAATCAATCCAAAAGTGATGGAGGTGCTTGATGAATGCCTTTCGTTTGCTCTCTTGTAAAGAATACTTCCATCTGTGCATCATAGAATGTACCACAGTACATGAATGAATGATAACTGAACTTTCATGAACAATATCCAGCATTCACCTCTTCTTCTTGGATACTCCTCAACGTCCCATTAGGAACCAAGCAAGGAGGATGAGTGGGTGCGCACTGTTGTTTGTTTAGTTCTTAATGTTTGAGTCTTGGTTGCGGAAAAAGTTGGTTGCTTGTAGTTTGAAGGTGTCTATGTTTGCGGTCCTTTGGATATCGGGGGGTAATGAGTTCCAGTCTCTGATGGTACGTGGAATGTACGAGTGTTTAAAACAGTTGATGCGGGTAGAGTATTGGATGAAGGAGTTTCCTGATGTACGTCTGGTGGCTGGTGTAGCTGGACGCAGGTAGTCCGACACCGGCAGGGCCAAGTGCCCCCAAGGCCTTGTGCAATATACAGACCCTCGAAACTTTCCTTCGAGTAGAAAGCAGGTCCCATCCTAACCCCACCATAAGTTTTGTCGCGCTGGTAGTTTGCCTGTAGTCATTGCATACCATTCTGGCTGCCCTTCTTTGAACCTTGCCAATTTCCTGTGTATGTACTTTGGCATATGGGTCCCAGACACTAGAACTATATTCTACAATTGGACGGACTAGGGTTGTGTAAGCTAGGGATTTAGTTTGTTTAGTACATGATATGAGGTTTCTACGGATGAATCGATTACCTCAATGGGTTTCAGTTTTGTACGGCCTTTATCCGTCTATGAACAGATATTCTGACTTATAAAACATCCATTCATGTACTACTAGGCCTATGTATTTTATTATTTCCTTTCTTTCACCTTCTCTTTCTCTCTTACCTGTCATCATTCCACCAACTCTTTTTTTCTCCAATGCAATTCCTTGTTTTTACCCTTCTTATTTCTATCAACTTCTTTCCCTTTCTTTCCTTGTTTTGTCCTTTCGCTGTTTTTTTTCTAGACCTATAAATTTCATTATTTCCTTCCTTTCATCTACTCTATCTTACCTGTTATTCTTTGTTTTGTTCGTTCTTCTGTCGCTCATCTACTCTTTCCATATGTTATACACTGTTTTAATCCTTCTACCAGTTTCTTTTTCTTTCTTTCCTTATTTTTTTGTCATCCTTTAAATTTCTTCTTTTTCTTTCCCTTTGTTTCCTCTTTTCTTCTATCATTTACTACCGGTATGTATTTCTTTATTTTCTTTCCAGTCATTTTTTGCATCCATCATTCCGTTATCTTCTCTTTTTTTTTCTCCAATGCAATTCCTTGTTTTTACCTTTCTATCATCTTCTTTCTCTTTCTTTTCTTGTTTTCTCCTTTTTCTTTTTTCCCCTATCATTACCTACGTATTTCTTTATTTTTCTCTTTTCTTTTCTTTCTATTTTTCCTTATGTTATTCGTTGTTTGTGTCATTCTATCATCTTCTCTTTCTATCTTTCCCTATGTCAATCTTTATTCTATCCTTGTTTCATATTTTGTTCCTTCTTTGTTTCTTTCCCTTTATTTCTCAATCTTTCACCTTTTCTGCTGTAATTCACTGTCTATTTCTTTATTTCCTCCTTTCATCTTCCCTTGTGTTATTCTTTGCTCTTTTCTCTTTCTTTTCTTACGTTCTTCTATTTTTCTCTCTTCCTCTTCTCAAGTTCTTCTACTTTTTCTCCTTATTGCATTTCTAGTTTTCTATGTTTTTGTTTGTTTTTTCTCCTGTTCCATAATGATTTTAGTACCAGCACAAGTTATACGACACATACTCCTACTATAATTGCTCCATGGTCATGATCCTAGTGTAGTTGTTAGTTGTTGCCAGGTAGGACAAACATTATGGCTTGCCCTACCCAACAACATGTAATATTAGCATTTTGCACACACTTATTCATTACAGGTGAATGAAACATTTGTAATGAGGCACTTCACAAAGACGTACCTATGCATTAAATGTGGTTACATTAAGAAAATGGTTTACCGTATCCAGGGCCACCCAATGACATGTGGACCACTGTCCTTGCTAGTACAGAATATGTGGGCAAGGGCAAGGTCAAGGTTCAGCATCAGGTGATTTCGTGCCACATGCTATCAAGCTTTATGGAATAATTAACATAATGAACATTGATATTATTTCTATATTTTATCTGGGCCCTGTTTCATAAGACCTGTTATCAATTAAATGCTAAATTTCTATGACAAATTTGCTTTATTTATAGGAATACTTACTTGGAAGACTTAGCCTTGCTGGATCCTGGTTTATCCTTTCTGTTCTTTGACTGTTGTAAATAAATAAAAAACAAGAGATTAGATGTACATGTACATTCATTTGATTGTGATAGTTTCAAGAAATAGGGGATCCAAAATATGCATGACATGATGGTCTTCAAGTAAACTATCAGGACTTATGGATGTATGGATGTATTCAGACAAATAAAGAAACGAACAGAGTTCCAACAAGTTCATAAACATGTAAAAGTAAAGTGTATTTTTACTCGCTTGCTACGCTCACACGTAAAATTTAGAAACGAGATAGTTTTAGGCGAGATCCAGGAATATCCCCATATGATGATATGATGATACAATGATAATTCGGCACCTCAATGCCCAAATATCGTCATGCTTCGGGCAGCATGCGACCCGAATATAACCTTATATATTATATTTTCATATATAAATGACATTAAAAACACAACATAGTATCTTTTTCCCCCTAGTTTGCTTCACTTCTCCCAAAATTGATAAATGAGATGATCGAATATATAATTTTACATTTTATCTAGTGAATATTGATGAACAAACAACATTTTTGCCATACAGTGTCTTTTTTTGATGTTAACTCGTTTGCTTCGCTCGCTCGCAATATCCATGATTCAGATACCAGTAGTATATTTTCAGGTAAGAGGCCCTCATGACTCACACAAAAATGTACCCAAACGACCAGATGGGTATGATGGAAAACCAAATCCTCTTTAGAGAATTGTGATAACTTTTTAACTCCAAGGGTGCCGTGACTTAAAAAGGTTGAAAAAGGATGACCTAGTACACTAAAGACTGGTGCCCCCACCCCGAACTGAGCCCACGTTACACCACTGACAAAAGGAGTACCGTAAAAGACAGTCGCGTGACCTCGTGTCACTGTCCCCAAAATTACATGGTTTACCTGGCTTAATGTTGGAAGACATGCTTTTTTTTCACATATTAAAAAATTCACAATATATACTTACTGAATGTTGGGGCATACCGCCTAAAGGGTCATAAGTAGGGTCTAAACGCTCTTGAGCTTCATAGTCTATTTCCTCATCATCTTCCATTTCATCCTCTTCTTCATCCTCCTCATCCTCTTCCTCCTCCTTCACCTCTTCCCCCTCCTCATACCACCCTGTTTCAGAATGCACGAGCTTGCTATCAGATCCAAATTCTTGGTCCTGCATTGGATCAAAGAATGACTCTTCTTTATCAGAATGCACCAAGTTTGATCGCTCCCAGTCTGACAAAACTTCTTCTTTCACAAAGACTGTGACCGGATGATCTGTAACTTCTGACAGCTTTTTGCCAGGACCAAGGAGTTCTTTCTCATTGTCCAATGTCACATTACCATCATCATAGATATAATCGTCTGCATTATCTTTTTCACTGATGCACTTGGTCTGACTAAACTCTAGACCAGGCAACTGCTCAAGGTCTTCTATGGATTCAACAGGTACCATCTTCACCACTGGAGTTGATCCAGGAATATCTTTGCCATGAATGTTACTGACAGACAGCGAGTCAACAAGAGTTGAAGATGCCGTGATATTACCATCATGGATGATATTTTGCTCAGAGGGAGATGACAATGCTGGAGTTGAAAGTTTCTGAATTGTTGTCAAGGCATCACTGGGAAGACCTGATGATGTTGGATTGGACAGGCTCATCAGGACTGGTTCTCCCCGCTGCAATTGCAGCTGTCTGGTCTGTGACTGTGCAGTCAGAAGGCCCTGGTCTGGTACCTGTATGACACATCTTGCTGGGGGCTGAGAAGATCCTATAAGGGTTCCCTGCAGAGGCTGTGCTGCCTGCAAGTTTGAACCAATCTGCATTACATTTTTCAGAGTCTGTGGAGTCATGCGAGACTCTCGTCTCAGAACTCCTGCTGTTGACTTTTTAATCTTGATGACTTTGATGTTAGGAGTCTTAGGACCATTGAAAAGTGGATTACCAATGCGATCCACAAGTCTTATCTGCTGTGGACCACTAGGTTGTATCCTTGCTAAAGGTGGCATGGGTTTCGTGGATGGAGCTCTACCACAATGGCTACAGCTGTTCACATCAGGCATGGTTTGAGTTGATTGATCTACACACGTACTCTTCTTCGTGTGCAGGAATCTGGATGAGAAAAAAAGAAGATAAAAAACATTTTCAGTTTAAGATAGAGTAGAGATCTGATAGAGTGATAGCATTGTGAAAGAAACTGTTGATAATGTACTGTAGGCTGTAGCCCATGAGAACTGATGTTACTGTGATATTTTGAAATCATTAATGACTCAATCTTGCTGAAAACCACATGCACACATAAAAGGGTATGGGACTACAAACTCACGTTATATTCTTTAGAATATGCAGAATAACATCAAAACTTTACTTCAAATAATACATTTAATCCATCAGGCAGGGATCAGCTCCCCCTATCCAACGCACCCAGGCTGTGTCAGAGTCAGACTCTGCTCAGTCAGAGTAGGAGACAGTGTAGTGTTTTGCATTAGTACAAATAGTAGTTTTCAATGCCGACAATGCATGTCAGCACCTCGTACCTTAGACCAAAAGTTTCTGTCTCTTTCATTCGTCAGCCTCTTATTTTCTTCGTCAAAATTCAACTCCGTGTTGAAATTCTTGCAGTCGTAGTTACTATAGTGTTACTGTCAATAGATGACATCATCTTTCTTCATGCGCAGTAACACTAACAGTTTAAAATACGGCTGCAAGAATTTCAACACGTAGTTGAATTTTGACGAAGAAAGTCCTAAAAAAAAGACCCTTAAACGCATCATAGAAATTTTTTTCCCCGGTTTTCTTCGTCGAAATTGAACTCCGCTCCATGTTGAAATTGTTACTGCGCATGTGCTGCAAAAATTCAACACAGAGCGGAGTTCAATTTCGACGAAAAAAAACGGGGAAAAAAGACCCTTAAACGCATCATACGGTCAATCTGGTAAATGGAATCGATGTACATGTATATTAGCCTAGACCTAATTTTAAAAAAATAAATGCATCGGATATGAATCCGCTAAAGTGACATTTTAGTCCAAAAGCTTGGCCGAAATTTGGTAGTCAGTTCCGTTCCACTGAGTTTGCACAGGAGCGCCTATGGTTGGCTTCTGTCTCTAAAGAGAGGAGCCGACCCTACCCAAATCAGAGGCTATAATAACGAACGAAAGTCAAAGACCAAACCAGTACATCAACTACTCCGCCAGGACCGAAGCATACAAGAACAGCTTCTATCCTCATACCATTAAGCAATGGAATCAACTACCAGCCACCATCATCAAAGAGTCAACATCAGCCAAGTCTTTCAAAACCAAAGTTTGGAGCTAGATCTACATGCAGAATGACCACTCAGCACAGCTGTACACAGGCGAGCTAGAGGCGTAGAGCGTCGATGTACATGTACATGTAGCTCAACTTCATCTAAAATTAGATGATGTCCACAACCCCCTGTATTTTTATGTGGACCTTTTAATCTTATTTTTGAATCTGCACCCTCAGTTGTGATGTTTTATGACAGTTTGCGATGTCACGGAAGTCTGGACGTGTATACCAGTTGGTCTTGTCCAGTACTCAGTAGTCAGTACCACCTTAGATGTAGGCTAGATGTAGGTATCTCCACGCCGGAGTTACGGGTCAAAAAAAGGATACAAAAGTACACTAGCGCCAGAACGAGTTGACTTACGTTGATTACTTTTTTGTACGTCAATTGTTTCTCCTTCCCGAATGCTCGAATTTCCTCCGAATCATCGTGGAACACACAAATATTTTTCGGCTTATGCTTTGCTTGCTACCGTTGATCCCTTGCTTTCCTCCCCGGCTTTCCTCTTACTTTTCCTCGCTGAGTCGCTCATATTGTTACGTTAGCTCATATTAATTCGTAACTAATAATATACTGTACTTTATACTAGTAGTACGTAGGCGAACAGGGGCCCGTTTCTCGAAACCATCATAAATCTAACTTCTTGACTAAATCAGCGTTAGTAAGCTATACTTGTCCGCTACATGTTTCATGAAGCAGGAGCCCTCTTTGCCAAGATCGTTTTTGTTGTTGTTTTTTGTTGTAATGGCAATCAGTCACAGAGCTGTGTGTGTGTGTATTGGGTTTTTACAGACGTGTATCAATCAGATATGATTATTTACGTCTGGGGACCGACCTTTAACGTCACCATCCGAAAGACGTGACTCAGTTTCGAACCTGCGTCCTCGGCTGAATCAGTTTGTAACTTCCACTGTTAGCTGGATTACAGGCGCACGCCACAATGCCTGTGTTATCAGTCATGTTATTATATAGCTCTATGCAATCAGTCAAGAACCGACTATAATCACCAACGCCTTTCTTTTTACTATTAAATTAATTTCATCTTTTTTTTTTCTATTTTTTTTCTTTTTTAATGTGGATAACAGTATACAAATTATAGGCTTCTCTCTCTCTTTTTTTCTCCTTTTTCCAATTCTATCTTTTTTTAAATGAAAAGAAAAAAAAATTAAAATAAAAACCAACAAAATGTCGATTTTTGTATCCTGCAGGTTACCCAGTAGTCCTGTCCGTTCTAGGACACCGTCCTGTCTCTCGGGTGTAGACAGGGGGCTCCCTTTGGGATACATTAATAATCTTGAAACTCGAAAGAGGAAAGGAATTGATCGATAATTTTAAAATCAAGAAGGTTCTTTTCCAGAGAAATTGGTTTGACCTCGCAACCTTTCATGAACTTTTAATCTATAACAATAAAAATATAGTGATATTTTTAATACTGATTGCATTGGATAATTTAAAATTTTAAGGGAAACAAATAAAATGTGGGCTTTTGTGAATGATGGTGCCCCCCCCCTCCAAAAAAAGGGATAAATGCCTCTTTAGATGCTCATTTTGGGTTCAAAAACGTTTTGTTCTTTGAACGAATCGGTATAAAGCATTTTGAACGTTAGCATCTGATGAATTTTAGAGTCTTAAAATTTCTTCAGGATTTATACAGTTTGTTTCAGCGAGTAGCATGCGCATTGGCTCTTTCAATTATATATTTCGGGCATTTTGCGATAAAATGTTCAGCGGTTTCTACTTTTCGGCACTAGTTACAGTGTCCCGTTGGGTGGATTTTCATTCGGCCTAAATCCGAGTTAAGATGTATCCTAGAATTCCTAGTCGTAATCGACATATTACCTTTTCTTTTGCCCGCTCTAGTTTGCAATTAAAGGTTTGTGAAACCGATCTTTGGATTGTTTTGTAGTGTGTATTGGGAGAATCTTGCCATCTTGATTGCCACAGCTCGGTAAAATGCCTCTCTAAAATGCGGTTCACTTCTGAGATATTTAGGTAGTCACGTTTGTTCATTTCAATGTGTTTACTGAGGGCTGCCTTAGCATAAAAATCCGCACATTCATTTCCCGTTATACCACAGTGGGAGGGAATCCATTCGAAGCAAACAGTTATCATATTGAACAGGCACCTGAGCTGAGCACAATCCTGCTGGAGTTACAGCACCCCAGCGTAGGGACTAGGTAGCAGTGGCAGATCCAGGGGGGCCGGGTCCCCTCCCCTAGAAAAAAAAAGGTAAAATTTAACACCCTTTTTTGTGAAAAAAAGAAGATGGGCCCCTCCTGGCACTCAAGGGGTGTAGTTGAAAAATAGCACTACCCCGTTGAGCAAAAAAATGAGTGCTCACTACCCCCCACTGAGCGAAAAATCAACCGGCACGATTTTCCAATTCTCACTATCCCCTGCCCCCATTTGTAGCAACTGCACATATTTTGGCATTTAGCAGTGTTTAGAAACTTTAGACAGTGCAGTGTTTTGTTACATTAAACTTTAAAGTCATTATACACATTTAGGGTCTAGTCTCTAGAGACTAGGGGTCTATATCATATTTTGTGAACTCAAGTTTCATATCAATACATCGTGAGCTCAGAGGTACGAGGTGGTGACATATATTTTCGGCATCGAAAACTAATGTAAAACACGAATTAACACTACGTTTCCGACTCTGACTGAGCTAAGCTGAGCAGAGTCCGACTAGGTCTAGGCTATAGCTCTGACTCGTCTGAGTCTAACACGTCCCGCCCTAGACCGAAGATTTCTGTCTCTTTCGTTCGTTAGCCTCTGATTTGGGTAGGGTCGGCTCCTCTCTTTAGAGAGGAGCCGACCCTAGAGAGGAGCCGACCCTCCAGGAGCCGACCCTACCCAAATCAGAGGCTAACGAACGAAAGAGACAGAAATCTTCGGTCTAGTCCCGCCCGTGCACGGGTGCGTTGGATAGGGCGAGCTGATGATGGATTCGATGTATTATTTGAAGTAAAGTTTTGATGAATTTATATTCTTTAGAATATGCAGACTATATTATATACAGTACGACTACGAGTAGGTCTACACTACGGAGAACGAGTTGACTTACGTTGCGAGCAGCAGGCTGATTACTTTTTTGACCGTCAATTGTTTCTCCTTCCCGATGGTTCGAATTTCATCCGAATCATCTTTGGACACACCAATAGTCTGCGGCTTATTCTTTGCCCGGTACCGTTGATCCCTCGCTCTCTTCATTCGTTTCTTCGCTGAGTCACTCATATTGTTAGCTCGTAAGTACAAGTACGTTAGTATTTTTATATATATATAGTCAGCATGGTCTAGGTAGCTGGTAGTAGGCCTAGCCTAGCCTAGTGCAGTGGCGTTGCGCAATATACACAGAAAACTAGCGCGCCTGAATGTTCGTAATGTGTCGCAGAGGGCGGTATTGAAACCCAAAATAGCATTTATTTTCGAAAAAGATTCAGAAGAGCCGTTCGTCGACGCTGTTCGAAATCCCGTTAAACTTTGTTAAAAATCTTCATATTGCGTGAATTAATTTCAGATTTGGGGCATTTTAGTTGGAAATTCCATACAAACATAATTTTATGTGTTTTGCATCCTGATTCAACGGATTTTTTAAATCAACCATCACGTATGTTATAGACAGTAGCCTTCCGCTTTAAAGGTACTATGTCCCATTTGCAGGCCCAAAAAATGAAAAGGTTAAATTCCAACAGCATTTGAAAGACAATACTAATTTGTAACTTCCTTAAAAAAAGGGCGGCTTGAAAATGTCTTTAAGTGGGAAAATAACGACTATTAGTTGTCGAATCGACTTAGGAGCTATAGAGCCAGTAAGTAATAGTCTGATTTTTCAGACCATTGTACCGAATGGTCGTACGTTTTATGCTGCGCAAAGATTCAATCAGTTTAATTTTGGCCATTACAAGAAGTGGGTTATTGATGTAGACAAATGCTCATGTACCCTTTACAGCTCATTTTATGTATGTTATTACCAAAGATGAAAAAAGCCAGTCAGTCACTCAATAGTGTCTGACAGTGAAGTCTAGCAAGTAAACAGGTTTCCTTGCATAATTTGAATATTAGGACACTGCTAACGTTTAAATTTCACAGATAGGACATACATGACATATTCATAATTCCTGCAAAGTTCTACAGAATTTGATGTTGGCTGCAAAAGGGACATATAGTATCTTTAAGGTGGGATATTAGCTATAACAAGTATTTCTGAAATAAAATTGTCTTCTTTTTTGTTTTTGATAGCTATATACTAGCTGAAGATAACTGTTCCTACATAATAAAGTATCTAAGTGCTGTACAGGGGCGGATGCAGCCGGCGGCAAGAGAGGGGGCCAAAAAAGAGGCCCACTTCGTGTGAAAATTTGAAATTGCATTGTGCTGGCCGATTTTTCGCTCAGTGGGGGGCCGGGGCCGGGGGTAAGTGGTATTTTTTTCAACCTCCACCCCCACCCCCATGGGCGCCAGGGGAGGGGGCCCATCTTCTTTTTTTACAAAAAAATGTTTTTTACCTGTTTTTTTTTTTTTGCTAGGGGAGGGAGCCGCCAGCATTATACCCGCAATGCATTTTGGCTCTATAGGACAGTGGCGGATCCAGGGGCCGGGGCCCGGGCCCTCGATCCCTAGAAAAAAACAGGTAAAAACACCTTTTTGAAAAAAAAATTGTGCTCACTACCCTGGCGCCCAAGGTGGTGGAAAAAAATTTCAGGTGCCAAAATTTTTTGTTGTTGCTCACTACCCCCACTGAGCGAAAAATCGACCGGCACAATTTTCGCACGAAGTGGGCCCCTTTTTAGGCCCCCTCCCTTCCCGCCAGCTGGATCCGCCCCTGCTATAGGAGGATATGTACCGTCTGACAATCTTTGATTGTTGGTAAGAGAAGTATAAGGTACGTACGTATAGGCCTAGCTCCCAAGACGAAAATCCAATTGAAACCAATTGAACACCAATTGAATTTTCAATTGGTTTCAATTGGTTTCAATTGGTTCCAATTGGTTTTAATTGGTCTCAGTGGGACTTTAATAGGACTTCAGTTGGTTTCAATTGGTCCAATTAATTGGCCCTATTTTGGACTTCAATTGGTCCAATTGAAACCAATTGAAATCCTTTTTAAAGTCTAATGGGGCCAATTGGTCCAATTGAAATCCCATTAAAGTCTAATGGGGCCAATTGAAATCTTTTTTTTAAGTCTAATGGGGCCAATTGGACCAACTGAAACCAATTGAAATCCCATTAAAGTCTAATGGGGCCAATTGAAATCCTTTTTTAAAGTCTAATGGGGCCATGCAATTGGACCAATTGAAACCAATTGAAATCCTATTAAAGTCTAATGGGGCCAATTGGTCCAATTGAAACCAATTGAAATCCCATTAAAGTCTATAATGGGGCCAATTGGTCCGATTGAAACCAATTGAAAATTCAATTGGTGTTCAATTGGTTTCAATTACCAATAGGACCCATATAAACCAATAGGACCAATGCTCAATAGAAACCAATTGGACCAATAGAAACCAATAGGATCAATAGAAACCAATTAGACCAATAGAAACCAATAGGACCGATATGATCAATAAGACCAATAGAACCCAATGGGACCAATAGAAATCAATAGAAATAGAAATCAATTACATGTACGTTTTAGCAATAGATATATTGATTATATGATTACTAACCAAGAAATAACATGTATGTTTATTATAATGATCTTTGTACGAGCCTCAATCTTTTCTAAGTCAATCTTACATTCACTTCAAATGATCTTTGTGATGGAGTAAATGCATTTGAGATTAGAATATACCTATTGATGGACAGTTGCAAACATTGATTACGAAGTATCGATTTATCAATAGTTCTCGATTTACCAATTGCCAGTTGGTTTCAATGGGGACCAATAATTGCCAGTTGGTTTCAATGGGGACCAATTGCCAATTGGTTTCAATAGGTACCCATTTTCCATATGCACTCCAAATTGCCAATTGGTATTCAATTGGGATTCAATGGGGACATTCAATGGGGACCAATTGCCTTTCGGTTTCAATGGGGACCAATTGCCAATTGGTTTCAATAGGTACCCATTGTTTCACTTTCCATGTACTCCAAATTGCCAATTGGTATTCAATTGGGATTCAATGGGGACATTCAATGGGGATTCAATTGGATTTTCGTCTTGGGCTATAGTGGCCCTACACAGAAAGCTGCAGAACAACTTTAGGGAGTTGAATTTGGAACCATCTGTAAATATGTGAAGTTGGCTATACCATTTTGTGTTTATTATCTATAAACTTCTTTGTTGCAAGAGTAATGGATTATCAGATTTGTTTATCTGACTAGCCAATTCCGTTAAAATCCATGGGGGAAAATTTCAGGGTTTAAATTTCTCTACAGAAAGGCGTTTGTTAGAGCTATCTGTTCGATAGCCAAACGGTTTGTTACAATGTTTTCCTTTCATATATTCATACTGCCAACAAGGTTCATAAGCTTTGAAAAACTGGATGCTTAGGTTGTTGATCTATGATGTGGTTGTATTTTAGAGCTAGTTGTTGATGTCTCCTAAGATCTAATGGGGCTTCTCCCATTTCTACTTGGAGAGACGCTAGTGAAGCTAGTTAACGGAAGGGCACCTGCACAGATCCTTAAGGATTGGTATTGAATTTAATCTAACACCTTCTTTATGTTTTCCGATGCATGTCGTAGGCTTCACACCAAAAGTCCAAAAGGGGTCACCAAGGGGCGGATCTAGGGTGGGTTCCCGAAAAAAGTACTACACTGGAGAGAAACCTTTCAAGTGAACTGCTTTTTGTGGTCTCCATTGTGTTAGTAGATGCCAGGAAAACTTCACTTAAGGGCCGGGGGCCGGGGTTCAAACTGGGAGCAAACAAAAAATCGCCTCGCCGCTACGTACGCTGCTCGTGGACGATGCTCCGCATCGTCATTGGTCACCCCCTAGCAAAAAGCTAGACTCTGCCCCCGGGGGGTCAAATATAATAAGCTCTATAAACCATCATTTTATTGGATGAACTGCCCCATGAAGTGCCAGTTAAACATCTTAAAATTTTTCTCTCGCAACTAGTGGATATATTATCCTATATGCTGGGTCCAGGTGAGTTTTTAAATCAAATAATATACCTAGAAATCGGTGTGTATTTTCACATTTTATTGGTATTTTGTTTAAAGTAAGGTTTATCTCATGGGTTTTGGTACTTTTAGTTAATTGTAGGGGACAGTCTTCTTTTGGGATAGTTGGAGACCCCAGGACGTGAACCTGCAGCTATGAAGGGCATCAATATAGTTTTGCATCTTTTTGGTAATGAAAGGAATATTGCTGCGTGAGACCCATATCGCGCACAAACATCGGCATACAGGGCTATTTTTATCGAAGGATCTGTTGGGATATCGTTCAGCATTATGTTAAAGAGTGTGGCACGCTACCTTGAGGGAGACCTCTATCCATCTTGAACTCGTGCGATAGTTGCTTACCAACACGTAGTGATCGATACGTGCGGTCTTTTAAAAAGTTGTGAAGAAATCTAAGCATGTTTCCTTGAATACCTATATTTTTTAGTTTGTGAATTAGACCTTCTATCCATACTGTATCATATGCCTTATTTATGTCTATATAAGAAAACGGCTAAAGTATGCTCTTTATTATGAAGTTTATACTCTTCTGGACATCGTTTTCAAGATTTATTATGTTGTCCGTTATACTATACGGCCTCTTCTGAAACCACTCATAAAAGTAGGTAGTATCTCATGTTTCTCTAGAAACCAATCAAGTCTTGATTTAATCAGCGTTGCCATGATTTTAATCAGACATGGCGATAACGCTATGGGTCGATATGATGATGCCTCACTTGCATTTCCGTTATGTTTTAGGACTGGGACCATTATGGCGTGTTTAAGCTGGGGTGTATGGGATTTGTTTGGATTCCTAGATTAAATTGATGAAATTAATGTAGTACATACTCTCTCGCCACAGGGGGGCAAGTTTTGGTATACTGAATAAGGTATTTTGTCTTTTCCAGGAGCAGAATTTTTTTCTTCTTTTCGATGGCTCTATTAAATTCTGTTAATCCGAATGCTCCATTCAGAATATGTACATTACTTTCCTCTAATGTATTAGCCTTATGCATCCTGGTCAGGCTGCCAACTTCGGTTTTTTTTCTGTTAACTTAGGCGCTTCTAGTCTATACGTAGTAAAAATTGTATGAAAGAAACCTCCAAGTAACTCCACCGGCCTTAATTGTCTTGGTCCGGCCGACTGTATCACCCTTTCTTTGTCATTCAGTACTGCATGAATTCTTTTTGTTTTGGTTTAATTTTTTTTGTATGCCATTCGATCTTTTAATGCATGTCCAGATGTTAGATTCCGGGACAAATCGGTTAAGTTTCTGGCAGAAGTTGTTCCAGTATTGTTGTTCAAGTATAATTATTGTTCACATTGACGGAAGGAATTTCTGCGCCTCTGCCTTTTTATTCAAAACCTCGTTCAAATTTTCAATAGAATGATATTGTTCTATTTAGTTTCTTTTTAGTTCTATATATTTCTCTCCTTTATTTTATCTGAGCACGCCTAGCTTATTCCTCAAAGGAATGGGTTTTCGTTGTCGTTTTCCTTTTTCGGATGGGTTTTCTGAATAACATCAGCTATCGTCTTGATAAAGTGTAGATATAACTCAGTTGGGTCTTTATTTACATTCTTTACGTTTTCCTGATGAAACATTTTTTCACACTCTTCCGAGAAAAGTGCCCAGTTCATGTTTCGAAAAGACCATCTGATATCTTCCATTTCGTCTTGCCTATTATCGTTGTGTGTTTTATCTAGTATGATATGTAAATAGAAATTGGGCAATGATCGCTTCCAAATTTGTTTTGCAAAGCACGCCACTCACATCTGCCAGATAAGAGGGGGGACGCAATTGAAAGATCTAAAACTGATACTTTTGCGTTCTTCGGATCCATTCTTGTACCGGACCCATCATTTAATAAAACCATATTTTTTTCGTTTATGAAGTTTTCAATAATCTTGCCATTGAGGTCCGTTTTTTCACTCCCCCATAAAGTATTGTGTGAGTTAAAGTCTCCTATACGGTGATAAATTTGTCGTATTTTTGGATACTCTTTTGAAGTTCTTGCATAATAATTTGGTTTACTGTTTGCATGGGTTATAACAATTCACAACTCGATAAATAGAATCTGCGACGTATAATTATATGGATTGTAATTCTAAATCCGTCTCATCTCTAGAGGAGTGGTCGTATTGTATAGAGTCATGAACATAAAATGCACATCCACCTCGAAATTGGGATTTTCTGTTTTGGGGGATACACGTATAGCCTGGAACTTCTGGAAGGGATAAGTTCCTAGTGTCATTGAACCAAGTCTCTTGGATACAAATTAAATGAATTATTTCATTTGTTCTATTATTACAGTCTACAAATTTTAAAAGCTCACGTCCATGTACGGACATGCCTTGTGCGTTCCATTGGAGAATGGATAGCACCAGTGGCGGATCCGGGGGGGGGCTAGCTGGGGCCCCTCCCCTAGAAAAAAATACGCTTTTTTGAAGAAAAAAAAGATGGGCCACCTCCCCTGGCACTCAAGCTCAATGAGAGGGGGGGGGTGGAGTGGAGGTTGGAAAACAAAATAGCACTCCCCCGTTGAGCAAAAAAAAAAAATGTGCTCACAATCTATGTATAGAGGATAGTATATACATGTACAATACAAATAATGAATGTTCATTTTACTTTGTAAGAAGTGCTCCTATTTACATAGAAAAAGTGCCCCTTAAAGGTACTATGTCCCATTTGCAGGCCAAAAAATGAAAAGGTTAATTTCCAACGGCATTTGAAAGATAATGATTGATTTAGACTTAGGAGCTATAGAGCCAGTAAGTAATAGTCTGATTTTCAGACCATTGTACCGAATGGTCGTACGCTTTATGCTGCGCAAAGATTCAATCAGTTTAATTTTGGCCATTACAAGAAGTGGGTTATTGATGTAGACAAATGCTCATGTACCCTTTACAGCTCATTTATGTACCTTATGTTATTACCAAAGAAAAAAATATGTCGATCAGTCAGTCACTCAATTGTGTCCAACAGTGAAGTCTAGCAAGTAAACGGGTTTCCTTGCATAATTTGAATATTAGGACACTACTAACGTTTAAATTTCACAGATAGGACATACATGACATATTCATAATTCCTGCAAAGTTCTACAGAATTTGATGTTGGCTGCAATGTTTTGACACATGCCCTTTTCCTTCGACAAGTTCCCATTTTCCTTTGCAATAAGTGTCGACTTTCCATTCTCATAAGTGCCCTTTTAAATCTCTATATACCTTTAATTAGTGCCCCTTTTCATCTCTCTGATGATTAGGCGAACTTATTCTTTTCTCAGATGCTTCATAATTCCCCATTCAAATCTGAGACATGCTCGTTTTAAAAAGTACCCTTTCCTGCTTTTAATATTTATATATATGCCCTTTTTTAAATCGGATAAGTGCCCCTTCCTTTTCAAAATGTATTAAGAGACCCTTTTCAGGACATTGTATATTGAACTTATATCCCTCTTTTCACTTTGGATGACAGCTCTTCCTTCACTTATCTCAGCTATATCAAAGACGGATGATCGACTCTCTGGTGAAGAATTCAAATCTTTGATGACTGAATCAGCTTGCCTCATGTCTCAACTTTGATACAGTGCCCTTCCACCTCTCTGATGCAAGTGCTCTTTACAACTCTGATGCTTTCTGTGACTCCCCTTTTCTACCCTTCTAATAAATGCTCTTTTTCCTCTCTCTTATAATTCAAGTGCCCCTTCCTACTTTCTTAAAATCATGAAATGTCAGCTTTACAGAATCAGCCTCTTCTCATCAGTTGACATTCAGGGTTTGTTATAGGCTATTGTCTATATATCCAGACTCTATTTCTAACTTGAGGATATTACACCCCTTTCTTCAAAAGATCATGGTTTTCTTCTAATTGAAATAAATTTCAATAACAAATTCTTCATATAAACCTAGTGTCTGTCTTGTTAATATATCAAGAGTTATCACTGTCAATGCCCAAACTTGTTCCTTTTTACTGCAATTGTGCTTTAACTGTTTTTACTCGAACTTTTCCTCAATTTTCCTTGTGAGTTTCCAAGCATGCATGTATGTAAGCCACATTCACATGTATTACACTGATACAAAAAAATGAAACTTAAACTACCCTTCATCAATTTTATCCACTGTTCTTCTTTGGATTATCTTTCTATTTATTTTCCTTTTAATGCTCTGCAGTTAGTCTTTTTGTCTGCTACAAAGTAATTGTTTCTCTCCTAGTCTCCTTTATCTCAAAAGTTGGTCTTCTTCTTCTTCTTCTTTCATATGAGGTAGTAGTATTATATATCAAGTTATTTCTTGAAGCTGGTTAAGCCAGTTGACTTGTGCATCCTTTGGGCTTGATAGAACAGTCATCCCGTCAGGGGGGTTGGAGAACAGGGCAGTTGTAGATGACATGGTCTGCTGTCTGCTCATCTGCACCACAGATGCATGCCATTGCCTGTGATTGCCGAAAGTTGGTAACATAATCTTTCAAATAGGATGGTGGTTTCCTCATCCTTGTTGGTCATAACATATGTGTTTCAGTTCCATTCTCTTGTTTTGGGGTAAGTCTATGTCATAGTTCATAGTTGATATCATCCATGTTGTGCAGTTTCAGTCGTGACACATCATCGTCGTCCTTCTCAGGCTGTGTGCTTTAGAGTAGTATTTCTCCCAGTCTTCTTGATCTTATACAAAAATACACAGGTGTGAGTGCATTTTGGATGCAGTGCATGACGGTATTCACTACAGTGCAATAAAATTCACGAGGCGTAGCCGAGTGTATTTTGTGCCATTGTGAAAGAATACCGAATCGCCATAACGTCAGGAACGAAAACCTGCGTATTATTTGTTTTATAAAATGGGTCGACAATCTTACTTAGCAAGGCGATATTACACTGTAAACCTGCAACCTTACCTTCATAACAAATAACGGCGCCGTAAACAAACAATGCAATGCATGACAAACATCCATTGATTTACACAAAGCGTGGATTATGCCTTTTCTGTTGCGTCTTTTTGCACGGTTGTACCACCCGCGCGCGTATGGTTAAAATTAATGCACGCACACGTGATCCATTTTGACGCTTCTCATTGGCTACATTCTTGAACCCATTTTATAATGTTGCCTATTATACAAATGATGCAAAGATGAGTTCATTATACGATCTATCCGCACTGAGTTGAGGCTGTGTGTATCTATTGCACGAAGCCGTTAGGCTGAGTGCGATAGATACACACAGCATCAACGAGGGCGGATAGATCGTATAATGAACGAATGAAAACATGCATCATTTGTTTTATACAACGAAACCTAGATCCTTGTTATTTGATGTAAAAAGAATTCAGTCAAGATTATTTCGTGACAGTATGGCTGACAAATAAATCTCAAGTTTAATAAGGCTTAATTTAGTGTGCACACATAGCTATAGTAAGCACTTACCTCTATACCCAATTACGCATAGTGCTGCGCAAGCATAGGCCCATATGCACACACAGTATTAAGCCTCACTCTACGCTCTACTACTGCGTGTACATGTACATGCATTAAAAAAAAACGTTGGATAGTATTGGAAACTATTGCACGCTTTTTCATGAGAAACGTGGGATAGTCTCAGTAAATGAATCACACGTGACCGCGCATCACCAATCATTTGATTAGGATCTAGGAGTGATCATCTCATCTAAAACTAAACCTAATCACAAAAGTGTACCAATCACATGGAAAAATAATTGTACATGGTTAGAGTGTAACAAAAACTCAAAAGAATTCACCTTGCATTCTATATAGCGGTAAGGAGAATAACAATTAAAGGATAACATTAAATCGTGCACAAGTCTGACTTGGGTTCTTTGAGCACATTCGCATGCATCGATGAGTCTACTCAACAAGTCATTTTATGTTTACTGAGAGTGTACTTAAACTGCATCAGCTTTATAGATGTAATATTCCAAGCTCATATTTATAAAGACAATATATGGAACCACTGTATTGAGAGCAAATCATTTGGTGATTGGTACAATATAAAGCAAATATATCGTACAGTATATTTCTCTCATAATTTTATTGGTAGTAGCATGATCAATATAATCAATGTAAAAATAGTACATTCCATATACTAGTCGCAAAACTCTTCACTTCATAAAATAAACATCAAATCAATCCATACAACAGCATCTTGTTGAAGGAAAAATTCCCTTAAAGAGAAGGTTGAGTTCTGGGAAGAGGTGAAAAATAATTTGTGAGCGTTATCATTGTATTATGCAAGTGTGGAAGAACATCAGAAACAAAATGTTCCCTGAAAAGCATGGCTCTTCAAATGCCTTAATATTCTAAATATGGCATGTAACATCATAAAAATCGGGACAGATTTTTATGCCACAAGTTCGTGTAGTCCCATATACATCTTTCTGTGTACAGTGCTTGTAACTTTACCAAGACTGGGCCAAATTTCTTATCATTTTGATGATTCCAGAACCTTGCAGTACACAGCAATACTTTATGCTAGATGATCAACCTTTTCTAATCGATTCCACAACGTTTCTTTCACAATGCAATCCCATGACCAGAACTCAATTTTATCTTTAAAGGTATTACAAAGTTTTGGTATGGGGTTATGAATTTGGTTCAAAGGGACATATTGGAAGCATATGCGATTTTACAATATTCAATGATCGTTGTCGGTTGATATCGAGTCTAAAGTGATGAAATTATAAATAAACTCTTTTGTGTTGTATAGCCCTCTCAAGACTGATATTACTTTAGCTTTAAAACAATGTTTCTTGACTACAATCGACCGATTTGCTATTCCCGCTTGGAAATTATATATCGGAACTGCATATTCTGAGATTTTCATGGTCACAGCTACCATGGAATGGGCTTAGGCATATGTATAACATTGTATCAGATCATTTGTTTGCTCTATTCAGTGCCATCACTTTTATTTGTCTCAGGATCTTCCTTTTTCAATGATTCTCTCTTTCCACCAGTCAATCCCATGCAGTTTCTTCTTGTGGTTCTTAAGCTGACCTTATTAGTAAACGCCTTCTCACAAAACTCACAAACGTACGGCTTATCTCCTGTATGCTGCCTCATGTGTGTATTGAGATTGCTACTCTGCGTGAACGACTTGTCACACATCGAGCATGGATAAGGCTGAACTCCACTGTGGATCACTAAATGTCGCCTGAGATGTTGCCGATTTTTCAAGATCTTGCCACAGGTCGAGCACTGCTCACTC
>CP137684.1:21319289-21371813 GCA_037976565.1 Mesocentrotus franciscanus | reverse complement strand
ACGGCTTCACTACAAGGACACGGTCAAGCGGAATCTTAAGCGAAGGCAAATCGAATCAAGACTTGGACAACTGCTGCAGGCCAGCGAGCTGTATGGAGAAAGCTGTAAAGTGAAAGTGAAGGCGGTCATTGTTTTATTTGCGAGTCTTATTCTACTACTACTCTATTTGTAACTTGAGGATATTATACCCCCCTTCTTCAAAAGATCCTGGTTTTCTTCTAATTGAAATAAATTTCAATAACAAATAAATTCTTCAAAACTAAACCTAGTGTCTGTCTTGTTAATATATCAAGAGTTATCACTGTCAATGCCCAAACTTGTTCCTTTTTACTGCAATTGTGCTTTAACTGTTTTTACTCGAACTTTTCCTCAATTTTCCTTGTGAGTTTCAAGCATGCATGTATGTAAGCCACATTCACATGTATTACACTGATACAAAAAAATGAAACTTAAACTACCCTTCATCAATTTTATCCACTGTTCTTCTTTGGATTATCTTTCTATTTATTTTCCTTTTTGTCTGCTACAAAGTAATTGTTTCTCTCCTAGTCTCCTTTATCTCAAAAGTTGGTCTTCTTCTTCTTCTTCTTTCATATGAGGTAGTAGTATTATATATCAAGTTATTTCTTGAAGCTGGTTAAGCCAGTTGACTTGTGCATCCTTTGGGTTTGACAGATCAGTCATCCCGTCAGGGGGGTTGGAGAACAGGGCAGTTGTAGATGACATGGTCTGCTGTCTGCTCATCTGCACCACAGATGCATGCCATTGCCTGTGATTGCCGAAAGTTGGTAACATAATCTTTCAAATAGGATGGTGGTTTCCTCATCCTTGTTGGTCGTAACATATGTGTTTCAGTTCCATTCTCTTGTTTTGGGGTAAGTCTATGTCATAGTTCATAGTTGATATCATCCATGTTGTGCAGTTTCAGTCGTGACACATCATCATCGTTCTTCTCAGGCTGTGTGCTTTAGAGTAGTATTTCTCCCCAGTCTTCTTGATCTTATACAAATAATACACAGGTGTGAGTGCGTTATGGTCGATGCAGTGCATGAGGGTATTCACTATGGTGCAATAAAATTCACGAGGCGTAGCCGAGTGTATTTTGTGCCATTGTGAATACCGAATAGCTACATCGCCATAACGTCACGAAAACCTGTGTATTATTTGTTTTATAAAATGGGTCGACAATCTTACTTAGCAAGGCGATATTACACTGTAAACCTGCAACCTTACCTTCATAACAAATAACGTGCGCCTCGTAAACAAACAGCTGTGCAATGCATGACAAACATCCATTGATTTACACGCAAGCGTGCATTATGCCTTTTCTGTTGCGTCTTTTTTGCACGGTTGTACCACCCGTGCGCGTATGGTTAAAATTAATGCACGCACACGTGATCCATTTTGCGCTTCTCATTGGCTACATTCTTGAACCCATTTTATAATGTTGTCTATTATACAAATGATGCATGCGCATGAGTTCATTATACGATCTCTGCACTCGAGTTGAGGCTGTGTGTATCTATTGCACGAAGCCGTTAGGCTGAGTGCGATAGATACACACAGCATCAACGAGGCGGATAGATCGTATAATGAACGAATGAAAACATGCATCATTTGTTTTATACAACGAAACTCCTAGATCCTTGTTATTTGATGTAAAAAGAATTCAGTCAAGATTATTTCGTGACAGTATGGCTGACAAATAAATCTCAAGTTTAATAAGGCTTAATTTAGTGTGCACACATAGCTCTTACACTTACCTCTATACCCAATTACGCATAGTGCTGCGCAAGCATAGGCCCATATGCACACACAGTATTAAGCGCCCTCACCTCTACGCGCACTACTGCGGCAGCGTGTACATGTACATGCATTAAAAAACGTTGGATAGTATTGGAAACTATTGCACGCTTTTCATGAGAAACGTGGGATAGTCTCAGTAAATGAATCACACGTGACCGCGCATCACCAATCATTTGATTAGGATCTAGGAGTGATCATCTCATCTAAAACTAAACCTAATCACAAAAGTGTACCAATCACATGGAAAAATAATTGTACATGGTTAGAGTGTAACAAAAAACTCAAAAGAATTCACCTTGCATTCTATATAGCGGTAAGGAGAATAACAATTAAAGGATAACATTAAATCGTGCACAAGTCTGACTTGGGTTCCTTGCGAGCACATTCGCATGCATCGATGAGTCTACTCAACAAGTCATTTTATGTTTACTGAGAGTGTACTTAAACTGCATCAGCTTTATAGATGTAATATTCCAAGCTCATATTTATAAAGACAGTATATGGAACCACGTATTAAGAGCAAATCATTTGGTGATTGGTACAATTTAAAGCAAATATATCGTACAGTATATTTCTCTCATAATTTTATTGGTAGTAGCATGATCAATATAATCAATGTAAAAATAGTACATTCCATATACTAGTCGCAAAACTCTTCACTTCATAAAATAAACATCAAATCAATCCATACAACAGCATCTTGTTGAAGGAAAAATTCCCTTAAAGAGAAGGTTGAGTTCTGGGAAGAGGTGAAAAATAATTTGTGAGCGTTATCATTGTATTATGCAAGTGTGGAAGAACATCAGAAACAAAATGTTCCCTGAAAAGCATGGCTCTTCAAATGCCTTAATATTCTAAATATGGCATGTAACATCATAAAAATCGGGACAGATTTTTATGCCACAAGTTCGTAGTCCCATATACATCTTTCTGTGTACAGTGCTTGTAACTTTACCAAGACTGGGCCAAATTTCTTATCATTTTGATGATTCCAGAACCTTGCAGTACACAGCAATACTTTATGCTAGATGATCAACCTTTTCTAATCGATTCCACAACGTTTCTTTCACAATGCAATCCCATGACCAGAACTCAATTTTATCTTTAAAGGTATTACAAAGTTTTGGTATGGGGGTCATGAATTTGGTTCAAAGGAACATATTGGAAGCATATGCGATTTTACAATATTCAATGATCGTTGTCGCGGTTGATATCGAGTCTAAAGTGATGAAATTATAAATAAACTCTTTTGTGTTGTATAGCGCCCTCTCAAGACTGATATTACTTTAGCTTTAAAACAATGTTTCTTGACTACAATCGACCGATTTGCTATTCCCGTTTGGAAATTATATATCGGAACTGCATATTCTGAGATTTTCATGGTCACAGCTACCATGGAATGGGCTTAGGCATATATATAACATTGTATCAGATCATTTGTTTGCTCTATTCAGTGCCATCACTTTTATTTCTCTCAGGATCTTCCTTTTCAATGATTCTCTCTCTTTCCACCAGTCAATCCCATGCAGTTTCTTCTTGTGGTTCTTTAAGCTGACCTTATTAGTAAACGCCTTCTCACAAAACTCACAAACGTATGGCTTATCTCCTGTATGCTGCCGCATGTGTGTATTGAGATTGCTACTCTGCGTGAACGACTTGTCACACATCGAGCATGGATAAGGCTGAACTCCACTGTGGATCACTAAATGTCGCCTGAGATGTTGCCGATTTTTCAAGATCTTGCCACAGGTCGAGCACTGCTCACTCCTCGCTTTATTGCTGTGGGCATAAGTAATGTGACACTTGAGGTATTCCTGGTGCTTAAACCTAGAGGGGCACTGTGGACATTGGACGAATCGCTTTCCTTGATCTCTAGGTGTGAGATCTCATGCATTTTGATGTGCGAACTTTGGATCATTTTACCGCACTGCTGACACAGTACATTATTTCTAGGATTCTTGGTGTGGCATCTGTTAAGGTGTTTTCTAATGCGCAAGAGCAGTTTTTTGCACTCCCCACACCATCCCATGTCAAAAATGTCCCCCTTTGTAAATTTGCTTTTGATTGATTGGAGAGCATCCTCGATTGCTTCTGGGCCCTTATCAATCGGGATGTGTGTTTGTAAATGGCGCATAATTTCCGGCTTCTCTTTCCAGGCCTCAGAGCAGATTGGGCATGCTTCTGGGAACTTAAATGCTGGTTTGCGATTTTTGCTCTGATATTTTTTTCTTTTACGAGCAGGTTTACCCTCAAAGTCTTTATCACTATTTCCTCCATATTCAAAGCTGTCCTGGTCACCAAGACACCTACAGCGAATAAAAAAGAAACAAAAATAAGCATTAGAGGTGTTGCAGTCTCGAGTGATGCACGTGTACAATGTTTTAGATGTAAAGTGCAGAAGGGTGCTTCTGTGCAATTTGTTCCATACGAAAAGCCTTTAATCAGTTTATTTCATCCACAGATAAAAAATATCTGAATATGACCATCCTGTTTTGGTAGTGATCCCTTGAGAACTATTCTTCAATGGTCACATCCAGAGATTTTTTTTAATTTTTGTACGAAAGAAAGTGATTAAAGTTACTTCTGGACCATTGCAACCATTGCAACCATTGCAATCATTCCTATACACCCAGTAAAATAAGTGGGCACTATTAGTATTATAATTAAAATTCAACAAATATTTAATATAAACTTATCTTTCATATATCAAAATAGACATTTTAATTAATCCTCTTTAAGAAGATATGCAATTGCAATATCATTCACACATGAGTGAGCATAGCCACTTATCAATAAATGAGTCTCTGAAGAAGAACAAAAAAATTTTTAAAGGGCATTTTATCACTTGAATGTTGATGGGCATTACCATCTTGTAGAGTCAATTAAACACAATGAACAAAACAAAAATGAGAAACACAAAAGGAGAGGCATCTTGACTGTGATTGTCAATACCATGCAGTTGACATGCAGAACTCAATCCTCATTGCTGCTTATAAGTATCGGCTTGCATGGTGATGTAGATATGCAGTAGGCTTGCGGTTGCACCATGTGAGAGAGAGGTAGGATTGGGAGTCCTGAAAGGACCCACGGTAATCTTTCTTTCTTGAGTGTGTGTAGTCCTGAAAAGGACTGTTGGTGTAGTCTTGAAAAAGTCCACACCCCGGTGACTCAAGCCCACACGGTCACGTATAGTACCCCCACGTCCGCAACCCGGTGACTTAAGCTCACGCACGCCAGCTATTCCCCACTCCTGACGACGGATAGTCAACCTGTTCGAAACGTCAAGCCCCTCCTACCACCCATCCTCTCCAACCAGCACTATAGTTCTCCTTAGAACTATAAGCTAAGAAAGATAACCAACAGTCTTTTTCAAGACTACACCAACAGTCCTTTTCAGGACTACATACACTCAAGAAAGAAAAATTACAGAGAGTCCTTTTCAGGACTCCCCAATCCTCCCCCTTTCTCACATGGTGCAACCGCAAGCCTACTGCATATCAATCCTCACTGTTTCTCATTCTCTATTTTCAATGTTGTACAAGAATATCTTACAAATGTTCATTAACACTTTAATGGCTACTTGGTCGATTTTTGCAATTTCCTTAATGAGACCTTCTAATAGTTAAATAAATGTGCCTATCAAAATATGAGCGTTCAAAACTTGATCTTACTTGATGTTGGTAGAGTATTAAGTCTTCTTCAATTTGATATATATTTTGTTATCTGTATATTTTAATGATATTTTATATGAATATTTTGAACAATAAAGAGTGTCCGCATTTTTTTGTTGTTGGCCGAGTGTACATGTACATACAGGACACATTGCACAGAATCGTCCTGAAGTGTCTTTGGGAATTGGTGACATGTACATGTATGTACCTTCTACTCATGTACTAGCAAGGCTGTATGATTATAGCCTTCTCTATCGCCAAGAAGTGTCTTTGGGAATTGGTAACATGTACATGTATGTACCCTCTACTCATGGACTGGCAAGGCTGTACGATTGTAGCCTTCTCTATACGGTCTGACTGCGGGAAGTTGTCTCAGGATCTTCCTGTTTCAATGATTCTCTCTCTTGTATGCTGCCGCATGTGTATCCTGAGATTGCTCCTCTGAGTGAACGACTCATCGCAAATCGAGCAAGGGAAAGGCTTAACAGCACGGTGGATTGCTTCATGTACCTTGAGAGCAGATGGCGACCTGAAACCCTTCCCACATGTTGGGCACTTGTAACGATCTGGAACATTGTCCATGTGTAGCCTAATATGTTGCCCAAGGTACTCCTGGTGCTTGATCTTGATAGGGCACTTGGGACATTGGACATAATCCTTTTCATCTACCTGGATGTGGGACAGTTGGTGCATCTTTAATGAGCAACCCTTAATCATCTTTCCACATTGTGTGCACAGGGTCTGGCGCCTCCTCTGGTGGACATTACTCATATGGGTTTGTAAGCATGAGGAGAACTTATCACACACCTCACACCATCCCATTCTCCGGGTGTAGTCCTTCCCAATTTTCTTTTCAATGGCTTCAAGAGCCTCTTTGAATGCTTGCCGACCCTGATCTTTTGGGATGTGTGTCTTTAAAAGAATAAGGAAATGATTTTAAAGTCATACAATTCCAGGTAGAGTACCTCAAACATTAACTAGGCAGGCCTCCACAATACCTTTTTGCCATAGGGGGTCAGGACTGAGATTCTAAGCAGGACAACAACAGAATTTGAGGTCAGGGTACGTCTAGAGGAGACTTGGAAACACACGTGCTGATGATCATGCTAGAAGAATTTGACCATCTGCACAACTTGGGCTTCAAACGAGCATCACAACAGAAAAGGACCAGCTAGTTCCTACAATTTGATCAGAATATCTGCAAAGTATTGACATTCTGGTCATCTCGCTCTAATGGGCTTCTTCAGTTGTTTCAGATTGAAGTTGGCAACTGAATGAAATAGAACTGTTCGGCAATAGCACAGGTACAGGTGACACAACCAATGTCCTTTGATCAATGAACATGGAGAATTCCTACCTCAGTGCATTTTAGAATAGTCAATCCCAAAGTAATGAAGGTGCGTGATGAATTCCTTTCGTTTGCTCTCTTGTATAGGGTAAAAGCCCATATTTTTGTGGATGGTTTGTGTGCGCTCTATAGGCCACATTTCTCAAGGGATTTTGTTCAAATTTTGAACGAAGGTGTATCTTCGTACGATCTACAAGCCTATAGATTTTGCTGATGCTGCCTCCAGTGTTCCATCTTTTATAGGGTCAAAGGTCATATTTTGATAGATATCTTGTGTGCACTCTTAGTGTGTGGTCTAACTGCATCATTTCTTAACAGATTTCTTTCAAATTGAGTATGGAAGTGTATGTTGGTAAAATCTACGCACCTATAGGTTTTGGTGATGCTGCCACGAGTGTCCCGTGTTTTATAGGGTCAAAGGTCATATTTTGGTGGGTGTCTAGTGTGCGCTCTGCAGGTCATATTTCATGACGGATTTCTTTCAAATTTTGAAAGGAGATGACACAAAATCGCTGCCACTGCTGGGGGGATACATTCGCATTGCGCGGCAATACAGATTGCGATATTTCTAATTTTGTGTCCCCTATGTTATAAAGTATTGTGTAGTTCTGAACATATAATTGACATGAAGTACATGTATGTCATCATTTCACTTCATAATTGGTCTGATCTGATTTGAGCTGTACTAGGGCAATTGAAGGGCAATCTAACCTACCTAATGAGTTCAGTTGTATGAAAACATTACAAATATGAGAAACAGAAGGGCGAAAGTTTGAATTAAATCAAACTAATAATCAGAAAGTTATGAATGTTTGAAATATCATAAATTTCTGTTTTTCTCCTCTGCGCCTCTCCCTTGGGGCACCACTCAAAATATATTACAGATAGCATATATATTATTAAACATGTTGGTCCTATTAAGACAAAAGAACTTTCTGAGTAATATATTCTGACAAAATTGTAATTTTGTGTGTTGGTACAATGAGAGACATGTCCGCCACTATATCATAAACTCACATCTCCCTGATCACAGTGACATTAATACCGATTCGGCAATTACATTACACACGTATAGTGATTTCAACTTTTTTTTATAATTTGTCCGATTTCATTCAAACTTTCACCAATCTGCTTCTCCAATGTATCTGCTTTATTTTCAGAGCAATTTGCTATCAATATCAGATTTTCCTGTACTGTATGCAAATGATCAGATACCGGTACACTAATATTTTACATGTGATGGGAGACATAAGGGGACAAAATACCATGGAGTTTCCCCATTGATGTTTTCTTATAGGAATACTTACGTGGAAGACTTAGCCTTGCTGGATCCTGGTTTATCCTTGCTGTTCTTTGACTGTTGTAAATAAATGAAACCAAGAGATTATACGTACATTCATTTGAATGTGATAGTGTCAAGAAATAGGGGATCCAAAATATGTATGACATGATGGTCTTCAAGTAAACTGTCAGGACTTATTGATGTATACAGACAAATAAAGAAATAATACTATAATATTTATCTTCAGAGTTCCAACAAGTTTATGAACATCTATGTAAATTATGGGGGGCACAATTTTTCTTGCTTTTCCCTAGCTCTTTCCACCACTATTATTGAAAACTGTTGGTATGGTAGATAAAATAACTAACACATTTTTGCTGCTCCAAATTTATAAGAAACAATAACAGGCCTTACAGAAGAGGCGACATATACCTTTGTGCCTAGATGAAGGGGGTGGGAATTTTTTTTGTCGATTATAAGTGAGTTTTCGAAAACAGGACAGAGGGCAAAGAGGACAGTAAGCAAGGCGCAGTATCGGTCTGCACATGTGCAAAATTGTACAACTCACTGTCCTGTTGATTTTCAGAACGATTCTCGGCTGAAACGACGGCCTGGTCAATCTGCCCCCTGAAATTTGGACCACCTGGTACATCGTTTTTCAACTGGGATGCCACAAGAGAATTTCAGTTTATGTATATCAAAAATATATCTTGGAATAATGTCAACTTCATAAAAACAAAGTGTCAGAATCTGCATGGTGCCCAAATATACATGTATATCACTTTAGGTATTTTGATGAGGAACTAACAATTCAGGAAAAGTAAAGTGTCTTTTACTCGCTTGCTACGCTCACACGTAAAATTTAGAAACGGATAGTTTTAGGCAGCGATATCCAGGAATATTCCCATATAATGATATCATGATAATTTGGCACCTCACTGCCCGAATATCGCCATGCTTCGGGCAGCATGGAACCCGAATATAACCTTATTTATTGTATTTTCATATAGAAATTATATTAAAAACACAACATAGTATCTTTTTCCCCCTCCTTTGCTTCACTTCTCCCAAAATTGATAAATGAGATGATCGAATATATAATTTTAATTTCATCTAGTGAATATTGATGAATAAATAACATTTTTGCCATACAAACAGAGTCTTTGTTTTTTTTTTACTTGTTTGCTTCGCTCGCTCGCAATATCCATGATTCAGGTAAGAGGCGCTCATGACTCACCAAAAAATGTACCCAAACGTCTATGGGTATGATGGACAAACAAATCCTCTTTAAAGAATTGTGATGTTAACTTTTAAACTCCCAAGGGTGCTGTGACTTAAAAGGTTGAAAAAGATGACATATACACTAAAGACTGGTGCCCCGCCCGAACTGAGCCCACGTTACACCACTGACAAAGGAGTACCGTAAAAGACAATCGCATGACCTCGTGTCACTGTCCCCAAAATTACACGGTTTACTTGGCTCAATGTTGGAAGACATGTTTTTTCACATTATATTTAAAAATTCATGTTTGTTTTCACATTATATTTAAAAATTCATGTTTGTTTTCACATTATATTTAAAAATTCACAATATATATTTACCGAATGTTGGGGCATACTGCCTGAAGGGTCATAAGTAGGGTCTGAACGCTCTTGAGCTTCATAGTCTATTTCCTCATCATCTTCCATTTCATCCTCTTCATCCTCCTCCTCCTCGTCCTTCTCCTCTTCCTCCTCTTCATACCATCGTGTTTCAGAATGCTTGAGCTTGCTATCAGATCCAAATTCTTGGTCCTGCATTGGATCAAAGACTGACTCTTCCTTATCAGAATGCACCGAGTTTGATTGCTCTGATTCTGACAAAACTTCTTCTTTCACAAAGACTGCAACCGGATGATCTGTCGCTTCTGACAGCTTTTTGTCAGGATCAAGTTCTTTCGCATCGTCCAATAGCATATTACCATCATCATAGATATAATCCTCTGTATTATCTTTTTCATCAATGCACTTAGCCTGACGGAACTCTAGATCAGGCAACTGCTCAAAGTCTTCCATGGATTCAACAGGTTCCATCTTCACCACTTGAGTTGATCCAGGAATACCTTTGCCAGTCAGAAGGCCCTGGCCTGGTACCTGTACGACACATCTTGCTGGGGGCTGAGAAGATCCTGTAAGGGTTTCCTGCAGAGGCTGTGCTGCCTGCAAGTTTGAACCAATCTGCATTAGATTATTCAGAGCCTGTGGAGTCATGCGAGAGTCTCGTCTCAGAAAAAGTGAATTACTAATGCGATCCACAAGTCTCATCTGCTGTGGACCACTAGGTTGTATCCTTGCTAAAGGTGGCACAGGTTTCGTGGGTGGAGAGCTACCACAATGGCTACAGCTGTATACATCAGGCATGGTTTGAGTTGATTGATCTACACACATACTCTTCTTCGTGTGCAGGAATCTGGAAGAGAAAGAAAGAAGATAAAAAACATTTTCAGTTTAAAGAGAAGGCTCATTGAAATATAGAAAATAGGCAAAGTATACCTCTACAGATTGCTGTGAACATTATCACGATGAGTAAAGTACTTTTTAAGCCCTCACTATTGTGAGGAATAAATTTAATGCAATTTGATACCCTTTCCAGAACCCACTCACAAAGTGAAATGACGGCGTTATTTACATACGATAATGTGACGTCACAATTTGAACAACCTACATCACACATTGATTCGGGACAATGTTGGATACCCATTGCAATTTTTAGATATGGGTTAACGTTGTTAATATATTTACCGCCAGTGGTGATATTTCTTCATTTTTTGCATTTTTAATGAGATACACTGAATAAATATTACTTTCTACAAATGTTTGTTCATTTTTATGTTATTTTCCGTCCCATTTGAGCATAAAAATTGGGAAAATAATCACATATCCTGAGGGCAGGTCAGCGTGTACATGTATGTGTCTCATTTGGGAGTGCAGAGGACATTTTGCATGCTAACCTAACGATTCTTTGGAGCAAAATAGGCGACATATCTACATAAAATTGTCCAGATATTCATTACAAAAATGTCTGTTTAGGCCGATTAATTTAGATTTACCAGATAAATGGGGAAAGGGGGAAACCGATTCACGGCTTGATCGAGCGCCGGGCTAGGCTGGCTACGGCAAGCAAGCTGCGCAAGATGCAATGCAATGCAGGCAGGTTGTAAGTACGTATATATACGTACCCGTAATAAACAGACAGGCCTACAGTATACTTGAACGCTACATCGACGATATATCCACTCGCTATTTGGAAGTTTTGAAATTGATCTATAGTCTAGAGATCTCCCATATCTCCATTGTCGTTGTCGATGTCCAAGGTAGGGTCGGCTCCTCTCTTTAGGGACAGAAGCCGGCAATAGGGTCTCCTGTGTGAGAAGTTTACTGGCACAATCGTGCCAGTAAAGAATGCGCCAAAATTTCATTTTAGCAGAATCATATCCGATGCATTTATACTTGAAAATACATCTGTTCCACTTACCAGCTTGACTGAATGATGCGTTTACATTACAATAAGGGTCTTTTTTCAGGACTTTCTTCAGCAAAATTCAACTCCGTGTTGAAATTCTTGCAGCTGTATTTTAAACTGTTAGCAGAGTGTCTGATCGCGGACTCGGTTTGTGTGCTAAAATCCTTCCCATAGAGATTGCACGCAACCCTATGCAGTCTACGTGCATTGCGCGCTCATGCAAAATTGGTCAATGTTTTTATTACCAAATTGAGATTCAAACCTTTATCGCTCGTGATCCTGAAGGTGATACTCAATAAATGAGGTGTCATATGAAAGAGCAGGTTTTTCTCCATATTCCCCAAAGGGGTTCATCTCGGAACTCTAAAAATATCTTGTTTAAAACAGCGATTTAAACATTGTTTCCATCGTAGCTCCGAGATTTACCACTTTTCCTGAAGTGAGCCCCCGATGCTTATGTAGGGCTAGACGTAAGGATAATATGCGCTTATTTTTTCGCTAGCCTCAAGGGATCACAAGCGATAACAGTTTGAAAATACCCTTCCCCCCATTTTTTGGATCAGCTAAATAGGGAACATGAGCTCCGCTTAGCCTCAAACCTACGGTGACAATGCGTAAAATCTGCACATGCATTCAGACCGCGTGTTTGTGAATTGGCGAACGGACCCGCACGGAAGACAGCGGAGGTGGAGCTTGCGATCGCGCTCAAGTTGTGCATGCAGGTAAGCAACACGCGTACGCTTGCATATCGCGCGATGCAGCTGTTTAGCTATAATTAACAAAACAAAATAACTCTGCGTGTACGTCTTTTTTGTCTATTCTGACAAAAATTGGATGAATATTTCCTAGATTTTAGGGGGCTGTATCTTTTGATAGAAACATCAGTGAGTCTTGAAATTTGAAACGTATTATTCTGAGTAAATTATTTTTTCAAGTATCTAACCATAATGGTGAAAAACAAACCAAAGGGAAAATTGAAAAATCGTTCAGACACCCTCCTGTTAATGTTACTGCGCATGAAGGTCTTGAAAGAAGACGTCATTTATTTACATTATAGTATAGGGCTGCAAGAATTTCAACACAAATTCGAATTTTGACGAAGAAAATCCTCAAAACGACCCTCAAACGCATCATACAGTCAAGCTGGTAAGTGGAACCGATGTATATTAGCCTAGCCTAGGCCTAATTTTCTAGTATAAATGCATCAGATATGAATCCGCTATTATTTTAGCGCATTCTTTACTGGCACGATCTGGCACGATCGTGCCAGTAAACTTCGCACAGGAGACCCTATGCCCGGCATTTGTCTCTAAAGAGAGGAGCCGACCCTACCCAAATAAGAGGCTAACGAACGAAAGAGACAAAAATTTCGGTCTACTCGTCCTAAGAATTAGACAGAAAATTCAGAAATAACCGTCTGGTATGGGTCATTCTTTAATCATGTTAATAACACTGACATTTGTCAACATTCCCCATACACAGACTTATGGCTCGCACAATGGGGCGGAGATTGCTACCAATGTTGTACCACATCTGGTTATAATGTAAATATATGCAGAATTGTTTGATCTAGTCTTCTAGAGCCTAGAGGGGCAAAACTTTTAGTTACGACTAGGCCTATATACTGTATACAGTACAAGTAGGCCTACGACTATACAACTATTACGAGTACGAAGAACGAGTTGACTTAATACATTGTGAGCAGCAGGCTGATTACTTTTTTGTTACGAATTTCCTCCGAATCATCGTGGAACACACAAATATTTTTCGGCTTATGCTTTTCCCGGTACCATTGATCCCTTGCTGTCTTCTTTCTTTTCCTCGCTGAGTCGCTCATATTGTTAGCTCATATTAATTTGTGACTAGTAAAGTAGTAGGGTCGAATACTATTATATTTATTAGTAGGCGAACAGAAAACGGAGTCCAAATGTTCGTAATGTGTCGAAGAGGGCGGTATAGCGGTTATTTTTCAAGTCGATTCAGAAGCGTCGAAAGCCCGTTAAACTTTGTTAAAAATCTTCATATAATTCAAAATTGCGTGATTTAATTTCGGATTTGGGGCATTTTAGTTGGATAGTCCATACATACAAACATAATGTTATGTGTTTTGCATCCTGATTTAACAGATTTTTGAAATCAACCATCACAATGTTAACCAGAAAAGGTTAATAATATGATAAGGTTGTCTGAAAATTGGCAATTTTAAAATAATCAGGATCACTGTAGTACCACCACCCATAACACTTTTAATTTTATTTATGTTTATATCTTTTACAATATAAAACTAGAAAAGTCAAGCAAAGCGTAGCATCCTCGCAGGGTACAAATGGCATACATGTATATACGTCAGAACAAGTTACCTCCATTAGACTATACTATTATATTACTAGGCAAGGAAGTTAACCACATTTTCACATATTAGGTGTTTTTGGATATTTAATGAGCTATGACCTTTCACCTTTGACCTACATAGTCGAAATCGAACTTAGGCTGTATTTTGATACCATGTACCTTCACATTAAATTTCATTAAAATTTATCAAACATTACTAAAGTTATTGAATGGAAACCAGATTCGCATATTTAATGAGCTATGACCTTTGACCTACATACTCCAAAATCGAAATTAGGCTGTGTTTTGATACCATGTACCTTCATATCAAATTTCATGAAAATCTGTCAAACATTATTAAAGTTATCGATTGGAAACCAGATGTGTATTTTTCGCATATTTAATGAGCTATGACCTTTGACCTACATACTCCGAAATTGAACTTAGGCTGTGTTTTGATACCATGTACCTTCATATCAAATTTCATGAAAATCTGTCAAACATTACTAAAGTTATCGATCGGAAACCAGATGTGTATTTTTTCGCATATTTAATGAGCTTTGACCTACATACTCGAAATCGAACTTAGCCTGTATTTTGATACCATGTACCTTCATGTCAAATTTCATTAAAATCCGTCAAACATTACTGAAGTTATCAATCGGAAACCAAATTTGTTACGAACGGAAGAACGGACGCACGGACAGCAGGGTTTCTATATCCCCTCCGACTTCGTCGGCGAGGGGATAATAACGTCTTCAGTACAGACATAAAAAACGCACCTTTCTCCAGCTGAGGAACTGTCAACATCATGGTCATTGAGTTTGCCACGGTCCCGTCGTTTGCCATGGTCCTGAAGTTTCCTGAAGAAATATGATTTCAATGCAAAGAATTTGAATTGATCATTTCTAATCATTAACAGAAATGTTATAGTCAATGTATGTTGCAGATGTGAATCTGGCATTTTTTGCAAGTTTTACTTTAAAAATTGCCAAAAATGTAATAAATTGTAAGGTAATGGACAAATTTGTTTTAACTACATGTATTTCAAGAAGTCTTACCTGTCACACCTGGGAACAAGAGGGGATTTGAAGAAGGGCAAGCTGAAAAAGATCCATACAAGAACAAACGCAGTCATGAATAACTCAGATATAATATGGTATAATCGATAATTTCATGGAATTTTTAAATATCAAGATTTGTGACACATAAACAAAAATTAAAACGAACATCTTTGAGATTAGGAAAAGGACAGTACAAAAATAATTACAGAAATTACATTTGTCTTTATAAGTTGATGAGAAATAAATAATAACCAATGCAACCACACTCGGAGAACAATAATATTGGGGGTAATGTTGGTATCATGTAAAGTAATTGCCAGTAAGTTCAGTAGCATATCTACGATGTCTATCATTGTTGAATATGGCCTGACTTTGCCTCTATCAAAAACACAAAGAGTGTACCAGTAACACAACCTGCGTCTTGTACATGTATAATATATATAAATTTACTTTTTATTTAATTTCTCAACAAACCACTTTACATTCTTACAGATGTGGATGTCAATTTTTTTTTTTTTTTGCATTTGGGGGGTGGGTTAAAGTGCGGGTTCAAAGAAAATCATAAATATGGCAAATAATGTATTACTAGAAACTGGTAAGCTAACAGATGGCCATCGTACAAGTTTTAGGTCAACTACATATCGGGTGATTTATAAAAATACAAATAAAACCACCTCCATAGCATCTGGGATATGCGAGAGAGCCAGAAAAATAACGATGTTTTAATGCCGTCACAATATGAACCAATCCTGCCCAAGCAGACGACATCCCATAAAGAATGAACATAATTGCAATGCTATTATTTCTCAAATTATAATGAGTTTAGTGTATATAAATGTGATGGAATTTTACACCATTCAAAAGGGATATGAAACCGATTCTGATAACTAAATTCTTTTGTTTGTAAATACACAGGATAGGGGTTAATGAACAATCAAAGAAACCACACTTTCAAATTTAAAACCCCCCGGAATGATAGCATGGACGCATTTGTTCCCTCTTGAAACGCCGAACATACCGCGGTGTATGCAGCTGAAAATACAATGGCGTCTTATTTTGTTTACAAGCGACGGATTCCTTTATTTTTATCGCTGCATTTTTCATCAAAATAATACCATGCGCGGGGTTTAGAGTGAGGCAATAGATTAAACATTTAGCCTGACGGTAGTGAAGTAAGAGAAATAACTGAAGAGAAGATGACGAAACAGGCACTGAAAATGTGTGAGATGTCATGGGACATCGTCTGCTTGTGCAAATCATGTTCAACATGTGACGTCACACATCTCAGCAGCGATCGGAGAGCATTTCAGGTGCTATGCCGGGGCTGTATTTAAGCGTTTTGTAATTCATAATAATCATTACTTGAATGTTTCCAAGCATTGAATTTTGATAACCTTGTCAAATCAAAGTGTCACCTTTGCAATAATGACAATAAAGTTAGTGTTTAAAATCAATGAACCTTCTCTTTAAGAGTACAATCAATTATTCATACATGTGTTGTTTGTGTACCTTACCTTTCAATGGACATAGGTGCTCTCACTCCAGGGGTGGCAGAAGAAGCAGATGATATTGGTGTTGAAGCATTGAGAGGTCTAAGGAATAAACATGAATAATTCAGAAAGAGATTTATACATCTACTTATTTTTTCCCAAAAACACAGATGTTACTCAACAATTAATCTGTTTACTCTCTACCTTTCTATCTTACTGATAGTAACAGAGAGATACTTTAGCTATTACTTTTGCACTAATATGGGTAAAATTTGTGAACAAAGACATTCAAGAAAATTTGATAAGTTTGGTGAAAAATTACTGTCTATGGTTTCAATGCTACATGTATAAAGTCAATGGGATAATTTTCTGACACTTATAAACTCTTTTATGACCCATTGACCTTTGATAGTAAACCTCTTGCAACCAAAACTAATCCCTTTATACAGAATTGATCCAAGTTTGGTTGCAATATCGCATTAAAAAAAAAGAAAACGGTCAGACAGACCCAAAAACCCTCAACATAAGGTCTCTAGCACCACAGCAGCTTTCTATAAAACATCTTTAGGTAAACAAAAAACAATGTTATACCCCATAAACAGTCTATACAACTACTTCCAGCTACTATATTCAGTGTTTCGTATAAATAATCTCATATTACATTCATTTTATATGTCATAAATTAGGGTATAGAGTACCGAAGCTGTGACGTCATAAAAATCTATTTTTTGAATTTCTCAATTTTTTCTTCATTTTCCGAAAGAGCACCAAAAATAATATCCAAGTGTCGAAAACCAATTGAATATGTTAAGTATTGGCTGAGATATGACCATCTGAATAAAAAGATTGCCTATGGGAACTCAGTGTTATATTGCTCTGGTTCATAACATTAGGAGCCAGAGCAATGTAGCACTGAGTTCCCATAGGCAATCTTTTTATTCAGATGGTCATCTCGAATACTGTATTCAATTATTTTGGTGGTCTTCGGAAAATGAAGAAAAATTAGAAATTCATTTTTGATGACGTCACACTTCACCACTCTATTGCATATCCAAGAAGAGAAATAGTAAAACTCATATTAAAAAGAGAAGTACCTTCCTGTATCCAAATCCTTCTTGCAGTATCTGCAGAAAAAGCACAGATGAATTCATTTTAAATGAAATGTATAGGAGGGGGGGTGGGGGAGGGACCATAAGCTACATGCATGAGCATGATACACCTTGAAGTATACTGGGTATAAAGAAGCATTAAATTTAGTACTTCATCCACATTTCTGTTTCTATCTTGGATCTACAATAACTGCCTAGGCTATACTAGAGTATACTTGTATAAAATAAGTCATCTTTATAACAGTGCAAGAAAATCAAAGAAGTTACATGGGAAATTTCCATGCATGTCCTCTTATAGAATAAGAGAAATAATTCTTCCTCAATGGAAAAGAGGCACGGTCACAAAGACAATACAACAAGAAATCAACAAAGATAATTTTAAAAAATACAACCTGTACAAGCAAAGGATGACCAGCGAATGTCAACAGCGTACTAGTAGTACGTAGTAGTACTAGTAGTAAGATTTTACTGAGCTACAGAATAGTCCTACAAATACAATAAATACTTAGTTACTAGTAGTAGTATGGTGGTGTGACCATAGTTGGAAAACTATGGTCACACCACCTACTACTAGTTCTACTATAGTACTAGTAACTAAGTATTTACGCTGTGGCTGCTTGCTACCACACATAGCTGCATTACTATCCTGGCTGTGTATTAAAAGCTGTGCTATTGATTCTCAACATTTCAAACACCACTGTACAAAACTCAACTGATTTCACTAAAAATTGGTACTTTAGTGACAATTGATGACACGTAAATGGCAGTAAAATACAATTTTTTTCAACTTACCAATGTTAGAAAGAATAATTTAAAATTCAAATTCTGAGTCTACTGTCAAACTTGCCGATCAGCCACACCCTATTCATTGTGTGCATTTGTGTAATGTGTGTATTTACTATGTTCATGTGTGCAATTGCTGCCTAGTATTAGTATTAGCATGTAGTACAGCGCTAGAGGTCAATACGCATTAGCATTGACTCTCTTAAGAGTCTTAGACAGAAATATACCATCAGGGCTGCGTCTCGAAACCGTTATAAGTACAAGTTCATGACATCCCATTGAAACGTGTTAAACTTAATACGCATTTCAATGGGATGTCGCTAACTTGTACTTATGACGGTTTCGTGAGACAGCCAGCCAATATGGGTCATTCTTTAATAAAACTGACATTTGTTGACATTTCCCATACAGAGGAGCCAGATGCAATCTCAGCGGAACAACCATCGATATCAGAGACTGAAACTTTCGGTCTGAGTTGACTCTCTATGCTTTGCTGGAGTGCTCATATAGTCAGGTGGCTTAGTCAAATTTATCGATTATCGTTACTTGCGGGATAAAGCACCATTTTTGGTACAGGGCTTCCTTAGGACTTACTAAACGATATTACGCTAGGAGCCTTCAGCAAAATTCAATTTAAGGGTGTGGGGCGGGCGTCTTTGGAGCCCCAAAATTTTATAACATTGATTTGTTGTTGTACAAATGCCATTTTGGTACAGGGCTTCCTTAGGACCTACTGAACGATATTAGGTGGGAGCCCGGTAAAAATATCATATAAGGGTGTGGGGCGGCGCCGTAGCCCCAAATAATTAGAAGGTAATATAACATTTATTTGTTGTTGTACATATGCCATTTTGGTACAGGGCTTCCTTAGGACATATTGAACGATATTAGGGTAGAGCCCCGGCAAGAATGTCATATAAGGGTTAATGAGGCGAGCGGCGCTTCGTAGCCCCCAATATAACATTTATTTGTTGTACATATGCCATTTTGGTACAGGGCTTCCTTAGGAACTACTGACGATATTAGGGTGAGCCCCGGCAAGAATATCATATAAGGGTGTGGGACAGGGTCGTGGCCAGTAGTCCACAAATAATTTGTAAGGTAATATAACGTTGATTTGTTGTTGTACAAACGCCATGGGCCCCAATCACATATATGATGATATGTATGCCGGGGCTCCTACCCTACCATCATTCAGCAGGTCCTAATGAAGCCCTGTACCAAAAATGGCGTTTGTACAACAACAAATCAATGTTTTATTACCTACAAATATTTGTGGACTACGGACGCTAACACCCTTACATGTATATGATATTCTTGCCGGGGCTCCTATCCTAATATCGTTCGGTAGGTCCTAAGAGCCCTGTATAAAAATGGCATTTCAACAACAAATCAATGTTTTATTACCTTCTAAATTATTTGGGGCTACGAGCGCCGCCCGCCCACACCCTATGATATTCTTGCCGGGGCTCTACCTAATATCGTCAGTAGGTCCTAAGAAGCCCTGTACCAAAATGGCATTTGTACAACAACATATGAATGTTATATTACCTTCTATATTTGGGGCTGCGGCCCATTATGTGATATTTTTGTCTGGGTCACCCTAATATCGTTCAGTAGGTCTAAGGAAAGCAAAAATGGCATTTTTAACAACAAATCAATGTTATGAAATTATTTGGGCAAAAGACGCCCACAAATTGAAATTTTTGCGAGGCTCCTAGCCTAATCGTTTAGTAGGTCCTAAGGAGCCCTGTACCAAAATGGTGCTTTATCCGCAAGTAACGATAATTAAAGCCCCTGACTAATAGTAGGGTGTCTGATCGCGCACGATGTTGTGTGCTAAATCCTTCCCATAGAGATTGCACGCAGCCCTATGTAGTCTACGTACATTGCGCGATCATACAAAATTGGTCAATGTTTTATCACCAAATCGAAATTCAAACCTAAATCGCTCGTGATCCTGAAGGTGAAACTCAATAAATGAGTGTCATATGAAAGAGCAGGTTACTGTGGGTATCACAAACACTGTAAATAAAAACCTATAGCTATACAGCCTCTACAGGCTACAGAATGCAGAGTACAATGTCAGGGAGCTCCGTGCCGGCTTTCTTGGGGGCGAAGCTCCCTGGAGTTAGGCCTAGGACTGAGTTACTTACTGCGTCGATCACGACAGCTGCCGCTTCACCGACGGTCAATCTTTCGGAACAACTTTAGAATACCCCACCATGCGGATTTAAGGGTTTTTTTTGTCCACCAACCCAACGCTTCAACCTGTCAAACTACTAGGTGCCGAGATATAGTCTTGAATGGCAATCCAAAATCGTACCAACGTGCCAACATGCGCGTGCCAACGTACGTCTGACATAAGTTGAGAGACGGGACTTGAATTTAATTCTCCAACGTGCCAACGTGCCAACAATTACAAGCCAACATAAGTTGAGAGACGGGACTTGATTTAAGTCGAACATTAGCGTGCCAACGTGCCAACATAAGTTGAGACTTGAATTTAATTCTCCAACGTGCCAGCGTGCCATCGAGCCAACATAAGTTGAGAGACTTGAATCAGGAAGCTCATCTTCCTGCTTGAATTTAATTCTCAAACGTGCCAACGTTCCCAGCCAACATAAGTTGAGAGACTTGAATTTAATTCTCCAACGTGCCAACGCATATGCGCCAACGTAAGTTGAGAGACTTGGATTTAAGTTGCCATCGTGTCAACGCTTGAGCCAACATTAGTTGAGAGACTTGAATTTAATTAACGTGCCAGTTCCAACGAGCCAATATAGTTGAGACATTTGAATTAAATTCTCCAACGTGCAACGTATCAACGAACCAACATAAGTTGAGAGAGTTGATTTTAAGCAACGTGAATAGCAACATAAGTTGAGAGACTTGAATTTAATTCTCAACGTGCAACGTTCCAGAACCAACATAAGTTGAGATTTGATTTTAAATCGCCAACGTGTCAACGCAAGCGCAAGCGTAAGTTTAGAGACTTGGATTTAAGTTGCCATCGTGTCAACGCAACGAGCCAACATTAGTTGAGACATTTGAATTCGTCATGGCAAAAGTGCCAACGAGCCAACATTAGTTGAGAGACTTGAATTTGTCGCCAACGTGACAACGCGCTTGACGTGCAAACCCGACATAAGTTGAGACTTGAATTTAAATCGCCAACGTGCCAACGAGCCAACATTAGTTGAGAGACTTGAATTTAAATCGCCAAGCGTGCTAACGCGATGCTAAGTTGAGACTTGAATTTAAATCGCCAACGTGCCAATAATAGCGTACTTAGCGAACATAAGTTGAGAGACTTGAATTTAAATCGCCAACGTGTGAACATTAGTTGAGAGACTTGAATTTGAATCGCCAACGTGCGGACGTGCCAACCTTTTTTTATTATTAGAAGATAACACTATCTTTGTATAAGCTCTCTTATGTTACATTATCTATAGCAATTACACAAAAAATTACAATTGTAAGGTGCTATATACATGTATACTGAATATCTAAGTACAATTTGCTTTAAATCCTGATAATAAAAAGAACAGTTTATTTTCTGATTGTTATCAATTACTAATCCATTTTATTATTTTATGTTTGGAAATAATTATATAATCAGCTTTCACTATTTTTGAGCCATGAGGTATTGAAAAGTTAAGCACACTTCCTGGTATTTTCTCAATACACATCTCGCACCTCTTTTGATATCAATATCAACTTAGAATGCTTTATCCATGTGTCCTTGTGCACTAGCAATATTATTGATCAATAACCTTTACTCCCTTATAATTATAAAGACCACGAAATAAATTTTACCTAACGCTCTATACTGAATACTTCCGACATCGCGTTTTAAGATGAGCCACGCCAGGCTTATTACATACATTTATACATTTTGTCGGTTATACTGACTTACTTCTCTTTATTATGTTATGTCCTTGTAATTTCCTCCATAAAATGACAAACAATGTTACATTTGTTATTTAACTTTATGCCCTTTTAATTATTATTACGCCTTATTATGTTATTTGTCACTGTCTTTAATTATTATTAGTTATGTTATTGTTTGTACGTACTCCTGGTAGTATCTATATATTAATACGCAAAATCGTCGCGGGGTAAAACGGTTGACGTCTTTCTGACCGCGTCCGCTGAACCGCCGTGGCAGCGGCAGCGACACAATTCCACAGGCATGTCTCCGTATCCGCGTGCGCGTCGACCCGTGGTCGCCGTCCATGTCGTTAAAAGGTGGTTTCGGGGTCGGGAGGACGGGCGGACGAGACACGGCCGGCGTCGTCCGTGCAAGGAGGCGACGAACCCGCGAGAAGTCGGCGAGGCGTGCACCCGCCCTCTGCACGTCTAATCAAAGAGATCACACTATCAAGAGACGGTCCAGTCCATGATGTGTTGTAGCAAATATGCACGTCGCGAAGGGTCGGGCCTATCCCGTGTTAGGCATCTTGCTATATGCAGTCTAATCAAAGAGATACACTATCAAGAGACACGCCACTCACGTCATGTAGCGTAGCACAAGCATGATGCGATGGGTTGGGCCTATCCCGTGTGAGGCATCTTGCTATATATACGCATCAGCCAAACTGACGTCAACGTAATACGTGGTTCTACGCTTCTACGTACACACACAGTCGAGATAATTCGTGCGACGGTTACAATATATTGGCACAAACAGTCCGATTTTTCGCGTAAAATCTTTACTTTGAATATATTTGTACAAATTCTGTGGACCATGCCAACATAATCATAGTCCAAGCTTCTGCTTTATTGGTCTTTTATGAAAACTACATTGAAATCACAACAATAATAACGCAAATAGATTGTAAATGTCGAGACCATATAACTGAAGAAGAAAAATTCAGCGAGCTTAGGTAATATCACATGCCTCCGCACGGGCAACTCCCGGTGTCAGGATCACGGCTCACACAATGCAATTTAACCTATGCAGTAACTGCAGCACTCTAGCTATACTGCATGTAGTACCTGTATATAGCGTGTATTTAGATCATTCAATGTTTCATGTTTGAGCCGTGCAATTGTTGTTTTCTTTTATTTCTTTTTTGAATGTGATGTGAATGTGAGTACAGTACATGCTATTACAGAAGTGTGCAAGGAATGATAGGCCTACAGGTGGAAGCAGGCGCGGATCCAGGGGGCATGCAGGGCCTGGTCCCCCCTCCCAGCAAAGAAAAAAAGAGAGAAGAAAGAAGGGAAAGGAGAGAAAGGGAAAGAAAGAAGAGGAAGAAGAAAAGAAAAGGTGTAAATAAGAAGGAGATGGGGCGCGAAAGGCCTTGCCTCCCGGGCTGTTGCCTCCCCACCCCTCATCAACAAAATAAGAGAGAAGGAAAGGGAAAGAAAAAAGGAAAAGGAGATAAAGAGAAAGAAAAAAGAGGAAGAAAGGAAAAGAGGGGATATCAGTTGCAATTTTCTCGCCAACAAGTTGAATCGAGGGCCAAAAAAACCTTGCCTCCCCCGCCAACAAAAGAGAGCTAAAATGGAACAAAAAAGAGTAAGAAGAAAAGGGTGAAAAGAAGGGAGATCAGTTGCGATTAATCCCGCCAAAAACGTGTGAATCGGCCTCTTGCCTCCCTTCCCAGCACACCTAAAGAGAGAGAAAGAAGGAAGGGAAGAAAAAAAAAAGAGAAGAAGAAAGGTAGGGAGATCAGTTGCGATTTTCCCGCCAACAAGGTGTAGATCGGGCGCTTACTGTGAGCTTGGGTGCTTGGGGCCTGCCCCAAATGAAATTTAAACGTGGTTTATTTCTAATTCGATACCGGTGATTTACAAATGTTGCTGAAATGACATAATTTTCCGAGATTTTTAGTACATTATACTTTATGCGTTTGTTGGAAAATGACAAATTCCCAAATTTACAGTCGGGCAAAAAATATACTTATTTAGAGGCCTACATGTCAGGGTCCGCAGAACGGCAGGGCTCGGGGGGCTCGAGCTCCACCCCCTCCCCACTTTTTGTGGAAAAAGTATATTAAAGAGAAATAGAAAGAGAAAGAAAGAAAGATAGACCTGCCAGTGTCACAAAATAATGAGGTATCAAAATATGCTCATCTGACCGTGATTAAATGCCTAAACCCCCTGAGCTTCTGGGGCTCCCCCCTGGACCCCCGCCAATGAGTGACCAGTGCCACAAATAAGGTATCAAATTATACTCATCTGACCGTAATTAAATGCCTAAAAACCCTGAACTTCGGTGGCTCTGCCCCCTGGACCCACTCAATGGCCCTAAGGCGGACCCTGGATGCTTATCTGACGGTAATTTAATGCCTAAAACCCTGAGCTTCTGGGGCTCCGCCCCTGACCCCCGTCATTATGAAAAACGTTGAGCGGGGCTTGCATGTAAGAGTGGGGTGATGCGGATGTTTGTCTGCCCCGCCTCCCCAAAAAAAAAAAAAAAAACGTTTTGCTCATTACGTACCAATATTTGGCTCGCATAACTTCAAATTTGGCCCCCTAAGGAATCCTGGATCCGCGCCTGGGTGGAAGGGATATAAAACAAATATACAATGACTCATTCTGGAACAAGCTAAAACTATTCGCACTCAGGAACATCAATAGTACTGTTCTCTCTGGGACCGCGATCGATGGCCCTCGGGATAATATAATACGATTTGATGTTCCTTCGATGCGAATAGTTTTAGCTAGATCCTCGAGTGTCATTTTATATTTGTATATTTGTATATTATTTTCAGTGCATGCATGACAACAATATTCGTATAGATAACGAGAGTGAGGATCGGAAAGGAGAGTGAAAAAAGTAGGAACGAATTTAAGTGACGACAATAATCGTAATTAACGAAAGTAAAAGAAAGTATTAGTCTAAAATATATGCATCAATTTTAATTACAACTTATTGATTTCACTGTTTTCTTCCAATTTTCAAGTTTTATTACATGATACATATTTATGAAAAAAATTCAAAATGATACATGGGACAGCAAACAAAAGGTTGATATTCTAACGAGTACAATATTAATGAAAAGAAAAGAAAAATTATAAAATGATAAAAAGAAATTATCTTTAAAAAATATTATTAAAAAAAAAAAAAAAAATCAAAAAAAAATATAATAATATTGATAATAATAATCGTTAGCACATATCTATTTTCAACCCCACCCTCCCTACAATCCCGTGGATTTTCCACGGGTCCTGCTAGTAATAAATAAAAGGGGTAATTACCGCTAGGTGAAAGGGCATAATAACGATGAAGGGGGTAACTGTGTGTGTGAGTATGAAGTGAGTAATTTTGCTCTTAATCCCTGATTGCCGATGAAAAAGAGTAGAAAGTCTTGGGACTAACCGCTCTTAAATCGCTGATTGCCGATGAAAAGGATATTATTAAGTAGAATATATTGCTATTTATTATAAAGGAAAAGGTAGATTTTCTACCGGTATTTGAAACTGCAACTATCACATTTTAATTTAGGGTATCATCACATTACAAAGGAAAAGGGCATTTATCAAATTAAATATATATATATATATTAATTGCAGTAAAACAATTATTCTTCGTGCGTATAATTAGTCATTTTGGAAAAACTTTAAAAGTAGGCGTGCGGGACTTCGTGCCCCCCTAAATTGCCCACATACAAACAACCATCACACATAATTATGTTCATAATTTTTATAAACGTTATAATTCTAAATGAATTTCCAGAATCTGTAGTAGTAGTACTCAGGGGTGGATCCAGCCTGCGGCAGAGAGGGGGCCAAAAGGGGCTCACCGTGCGAAAATTTGAAAATCGCGGCGCCGATTTTGAGCTCATGAGGGGTGGAGGCGGGCGTGGGGTAGTGAGCACAATTTTTTGTTGCTCCCAATTTGAAAATCGTGCCGGCGATTTTTAGCTCAGTGGGGGCCTGGGGGAGGAGGGGATATTGAGCACAAATTTTTATATTGCCCCGAAAATTTGAAAATCGTGCGGCGATTTTTGCTCAACGGGGCAGTGCTATTTTAAAAAATCAACATCAAGCGCCAGAGAGAGCCCATCTTCTTCTTTTACTACAAGGGTGTTTTTACCTGTGAAGTGTGATATATCACTGTAGAGGTGAAGGTACATGAATCATGCGCCAAGATTTAGATGATGGAAACAAATTTTGAATCATTAATTAATGTTGTCTATGCAATGAAAAGTCGTGGCTGAGAAATGAAAAGACATCATTTATTTCTGTATTACAGTATTAGAAATTATATTTGTTGAAAAATGTATAACATGAGAACAACTGTCCTATGTTACCCTAGGACACCAGGTTCCTTTCTCCTTTTTCCAATTCTATCTTTTTTAAATGAAAGAAAAAAATTAAAATAAAAACCAACAAAATGTCGATTTTGTATCCTGCAGGTTACCCAGTAGTCCTGTCCGTTCTAAGACACCGTCCTGTCTCTGTGTAGACAGGGGCTCCCTTTGGGATACATTAATAATCTTGGAACTCGAAAGAGGAAAGGAATTGATCGATAATTTTAAAATCAAGAAGGTTCTTTTCGGTGAAATTGGTTTGACCTCGCAACCTTTAATGAACTTTTAATCTAAAACAATAAAAATATAGTGATATTTTTAATACTGATTGCATTGGATAATTTAAAATTTTAAGGGAAACAAAATGTGGGCTTTTGTGAATGATGGTGCCCCCTCCAAAAAAAAGGATAAATGCCTCATTAGATGCTCATTTTGGGTTCAAAAACGTTTCGTTCTTTGAACGAATCGGTATAAAGCATTTTGAACGTTATTTAGCATCTGATGAATTTTAGAGTCTTAAAATTTCTTCAGGATTTATACAGTTTGTTTCAGCGAGTAGCATGGCTCTTTCAATTATATATTTCGGGCATTTTGCGATAAAATGTTCAGCAGGTTTCTACTCGGCACTAGTTACAGTGTCCCGTTGGGTGGATTTTCATTCGCCTAAATCCGTTAAGATGTATCCTAGAATTCCTAGTTAATCGACGTATTACCTTTTCTTTTGCCCGCTCTAGTTTGCAATTAAAGGTTTGTGAAACCGATCTTTGGATTGTTTTGTAGTGTGTATTGGGAGAACCTTGCCATCTTGATTGCCACAGCTTGGTAAAATGCCTCTAAAATGCCGTTCACTTCTGAGATATTTAGGTAGTCACGTTTGTTCATTTCAATGTGTTTACTGAGGGCTGCCTTAGCATAAAAATCCGCACATTCATTTCCCGTTATACCACAGTGGGAGGGAATCCATTCGAAGCAAACAGTTATCATATTGAACAGGCACCTGAGCTGAGCACAATACTGCTGGAGTTACAGCGCCCCAGCGTAGGGACTAGGTAGCAGTGGCGGATCCAGGGGGGCCGGGCCCCCTCCCCTAGAAAAAAAACGGGTAAAATTAAACACCCTTTTTTGTGAAAAAAAGAAGATGGGCCCCTCCTGGCTCAAGGGTGTAGTTAAAAAATAGCACCCCCGTTGAGCAAAAAAATGAGTGCTCACTACCCCACTGAGCGAAAAATTGACCGGCACGATTTTCCAATTCTCACTACACTACCCCCCATTTGTAGCAACTGCACATATTTTGGCATTTAGCAGTGTTTAGAAACTTTAGCTTTAGACAGTGCAGTGTTTTGTTACATTAAAGTCATTATACACATTTAGGGTCTAGTCTCTAGACTACTAGGTCTATATCATATTTTGTGAACTCAAGTTTCATGTAAATACATCGTGAGCTCAGAGGTACGAGGTGGTGACATACATTTTCGGCATCGAAAACTAATGCAAAACACGAATTAACACTACGTTTCCGACTCTGACTGAGCTAAAACAAAATACAACGTGTGGGTATCACATAGTCTAGATCTACACTGTAAAATAAAAACCTACAGCCTACAGGCTACAGTAATGTCAGGGAGCTCCGACGCCGGCCTTCTGGGGCGGAGCTCCTGGAGTTAGGGACTGAGCAGTGCAGTATTCGAGTTTACTTACGCGTCGATCACGACAGCCGCCGCTTCACTGACAGTCAATCTTTCTTCTCGTGCTATTTCTTGTAGCTTTTCATAGTATTCCGACTTCAGGTATAACCTTTCATGAGTGCTTTCAAATCTTTTCTTTCTTGCTTTCGCCACCCGCTTCTCGGAATCGGTTTTCTTTGGCCTCGGCATGTTGTCGTAACAGTCGCGTCGGTCACGTCGATCGTTCAACTGCTAAAAACAATACAGTTCCCCGGCCCGGCCAGCCCCATCCCAGGCCAGGCCGGAGGTCCGGGCGGCTAGATCGCGAGCGCGCGCCAAACACGCTCTGCCTGACGACTTTGTCGCCAGTCGCTGCTTGGTCACTTCAGTAAAATAGACGCATACGATGTACGTCTTGTACCGAAAGAGAGAGGTATGCATACTTTTAGAATTCAAAACTGTAATAAACCGTCAGGCGAACGGAATACTGATTTCGATTTTCAATCATAAATATCAAATTTATTTGTGACATGAAATTCATGGGATTCATGTATGACCCAAAGGTTTATAATTATGATTGCAGCATGAGCTAAATCAACGATTTGGTTTAAGGATCTGAGACAAAGCTACTGGATCCCTTTAGTTTAAAGTTGATACTTATAGGAAATAAAATCAAATAAAAATAGTTTATTTTATAATTGAATGAGTTATTAAAGCAATTTATGCAGCTAACATGCCATGAAAGTGTGCAGTTTGTGTTTGTTGAAAATCAAATTTCACTAAATTGACTCTATCCTGACCTACGAAATCGCCTAGGGAAAGTAGCTATGTGAGTGACAGGGGCGGATCCAGCCGGCGGCAGGGAGGGGCCTAAAACGGGGCCCACCGTGCGAAAATTTGAAAATCGTGCCAGTCGATTTTTCGCTCAGTGGGGTAGTGAGCAAAAAAAAATTTTGGCACCGAAAAAATTTTCCCTCCGAGAAGGGTAATTTTTTTCCACCACCACCCCTTGGGCGCCAGGGGTAGTGAGCACAATTTTTTTTTGGCACCTGAAAATTTTTTTCCCTACGGGAAGGGTTAATTTTTTTCCACACCCCTTGGGCGCCAGGAGGGCCCAACTCTCTTTTTTCAAAAAGGGTGTTTTTACCTGTTTTTTTCTAGGGAGGGGCCGGGCCCCCCTGGATCCGCCACTGGTGAGTGATATTAGCTATAACAAGTATTTCTGAAATAAAATTGTCTTTTTGTTTTGATAGCTATACTAGCCGAAATTTTTTGCTCAGTGGGGGGTAGTGAGCACTAATTTTTTTTTTTGCTCAACGGGGGTAAGTGCTATTTTTTTCAACCTCCACCCCACCCCCATGGGCGCCAGGAGGGCCCATCTTCTTCTTTTTTACAAAAAGGGTGTTTTTACCTGTTTTTTTTTGCTAGGGGAGGGAGCCGCCAGCATTATACCCGCCATGGAGTTCGGCTCTATAGGAGGATATGTACCGTCTGACAATCTTTGATTGTTGGTAAGAGAAGTATAAGGTATACCTTATACTTATACGTACGTATAGGCCCTAGTGGCCCTACACAGAAAGCTGCAGAACAACTTTAGAGAGTTATAATTTGGAACCATCTGTAAAAGTTGGCTATACCATTTTGTGTTTATTATCTATAAACTTCTTTGTTGCAAAAGTAATGGATTATCATATTTGTTTATCTGACTAGCCAATTCAATTAGCTCCGTTAAAATCCATGGGGGAAAATTTCAGGGGTTTAAATTTCTCTACAGAAAGGCGTTTGTTAGAGCTATCTGTTCGATAGCCAAACGGTTTGTTACAATGTTTTCCTTTCATATATTCATACTGCCAACAAGGTTGTAAGCTTTGAAAAACTGGATGCTTATAGCTAGGTTGTTGATCTATGATGTGCTTGTATTTTAGAGCTAGTTGTTGCTGTCTCCTAAGATCTAATGGGGCTTCTCCCATTTCTACTTGAGAGACGCTAGTGAAGCTAGTTAACGGAAGGGCACCTGCACAGATCCTTAAGGATTGGTATTGAATTTAATCTAACACCTTCTTTATGTTTTCCGATGCATGTCGTAGGCTTCACACCAAAAGTCCAAAAGGGGTCACCAAGGGGCGGATCTACGGGGTGGGGTTACAAAAAAAAGTACTACACTGGAGAGAAACCTTTCAAGTGCACTGCTTTTTATGGTCTCCATTGTGTTAGTAGATGCCAGGAAAACTTCACTTACGGGCCGGGGGGGGGGCCGGGGTTCAAACTGGGAGCAAAAAAAAAAATCGCCTCGCCGCTACCATCGTCATTAGGTCAACCCCTAGCAAAAGCTAGACTCTGCCCCTGGGGTCGAATATAAGCTCTATAAACCATCATTTATTGGATGAACTGCCCCATGAAGTGCCAGTTAAACATCTTAAAATTTTCTCTCGCAACTAGTGGATATATTATCCTATATGCTGGGTCCAGGTGAGTTTTTAAATCAAATAATATACCTAGAAATCGGTGTGTATTTTCACATTTTATTGGTATTTTGTTTAAAGTAAGGTTTATCTCATGGGTTTTGGTACTTTTAGTTAATAGTAGGGGACAGTCTTCTTTTGGGATAGTTGGAGATCCCAGGACGTGAACATGCAGCTATGAAGGACATCAATATTGTTTTGCATCTTTTTGGTAATGAAAGGAATATTGCTGCGTGAGACCCATATCGCGCACAATCATCGGCATACAGGGCTATTTTTATCGAAGGATCTGTTGGGATATCGTTCAGCATTATGTTAAAGAGTGTGGGACGCTACCTTGAGGGAGCTGACCTCTATCCATCTTGAACTCGTGCGATAGTTGCTTACCAACACGTACCTGATCGATACGTGCGGTCTTTTAAAAAGTTGTGAAGAAATCTAAGCATATGTTTTCTTGAATACCTATATTTTTAGTTTGTGAATTAGACCTTCTATCCATACTGTATCATATGCCTTATTTATGTCTATATAAGAAAACGGCTAAAGTATGCTCTTTATTATGAAGTTTATACTCTTCTGGACATCGTTTTCAAGATTTATTATGTTGTCTGTTATACTACGGCCTCTTCTGAAACCACTCATAAAAGTAGGTAGTATCTCATGTTTCTCTAGAAACCAATCAAGTCTTGATTTAATCAGTGTTGCCATGATTTTAATCAGACATGGCGATAACGCTATGGGTCGATATGATGATGCCTCGATCACTAGCATCTCCGTTATGTTTTAGGACTGGGACCATTATGGCGTGTTTAAGCTGGGGTGTATGGGATTTGTTTGGATTCCCAGATTAAATTGATGAAAATTAATGTAGTACATACTCTCTCGCCACAGGGGCAAGTTTTGGTATACTGAATAAGGTATTTTGTCTTTTCCATGCAGGAGCAGAATTTTTTCTTCTTTTCGATGGCTCTATTAAATTCTGTTAATCCGAATGCTCCATTCAGAATAATGTTCCTCTAATGTATTAGCCTTATATCCCTGGTCAGGCTGCCAACTTCTGTTTTTTCTGTTAACTTAGAGGCTTCTGTAGTAAAAATTGTATGAAAGAAACCTCATCCACCTTAATTGTCTTGGTCCGACTGTATAACCCTTTCTTTGTCTTTCAGTACTGGAATTCTTTTTGTTTTGGTTTGTATGCCATTCGATCTTTTAATGCATGTCCAGATGTTAGATTCCGGGACAAATCGGTTAAGTTTCTGGCAGAAGTTGTTCCAGTATTGTTGATCAAGTATAATTATTGTTCACATTGACGAAGGAATTTCTGCGCCTCTGCCTTTTTCTTCAAAACCTCGTTCAAATTTTCAATAGAATGATATTGTTCTATTTAGTTTCTTTTTAGTTCTATATATTTCTCTCCTTTATTTTATCTGAGCACGCCTAGCTTATTCCTCAAAGGAATGGGTTTTCGTTGTCGTTTTCCTTTTTTCGGATGGGTTTTCTGAATAACATCAGCTATCGTCTTGATAAAGTGTAGATATAACTCAGTTGGGTCTTAATTTACATTCTTTACGTTTTCCTGATGAAACATTTTTTACACTCTTCCGAGAAAAGTGCCCAGTTCATGTTTCGAAAAGACCATCTGAATGATCTGATATCTTCCATTTCGTCTTGCCTATTATCGTTGTGTGTTTTATCTAGTATGATATGTAAATAGAAATTGGGTAATGATCGCTTCCAAATTTGTTTTGCAAAGCACGCCACTCACATCTGCCAGATAAGAGGGGGGACGCAATTGAAAGATCTAAAACTGATACTTTTGCGTTCTTCGGATCCATTCTTGTACCGGACCCATCATTTAATAAAACCATATTTTTTCGTTTATGAAGTTTTCAATAATCTTGCCATTGAGGTCCGTTTTTCACTCCCCCATAAAGTATTGTGTGAGTTAAAGTCTCCTATACGGTGATAAATTTGTCGTATTTTTGGATACTCTTTTGAAGTTCTTGCATAATAATTTGGTTTACTGTTTGCATGGGTTATAAAAATTCACAACTCGATGAATAGAATCTGCGACGTATAATTATATGGATTGTAATTCTAAATCCGTCTCATCTCTAGAGGAGTGGTCGTATTATAGAGTCATGAACATAAAATGCACATCCACCTCGATATTGGGATTTTCTGTTTTGGGGGATACACGTATAGCCTGGAACTTCTGGAAGGGATAAGTTCCTAGTGTCATTGAACCAAGTCTCTTGGATGCAAATTAAATGAATTATTTTATTTGTTCTATTATTACAGTCTACAAATTTTAAAAGCTCATGTCCATGTACGGACATGTATTGTGCGTTCCATTGGAGAATGGATAGCACCAGTGGCGGATCCAGGGGGGCTAGCTGGGCCCCCTCCCCTAGAAAAAAGGTAAAAACACCCTTTTTAGAAGAAAAAAAGAAGATGGGCCCCCTCCACTGGCACTCAAGCTCAATGGGAGGGGGAGTGGAGGTTGGAAAACAAAATAGCACTCCCCCGTTGAGCAAAAAAAAAAAATGTGCTCACAATCTATGTATAGAGGATAGTATACAATACAAATAATGAATGTTCATTTTACTTTCTAAGAAGTGCTCCGATTTACATAGAAAAAGTGCCCCTTAAAGTTCCCATTTGCAGGCCAAAAAATGAAAAGGTTAAATTCCAACGGCATTTGAAAGATAATACTGATTTAGACTTAAGAGCTATAGAGCCAGTAAGTAATAGTCTGATTTTCAGACCATTGTACCGAATGGTCGTACGTTTTATGCTGCGCAAAGGTTCAATCAGTTTAATTTTGGCCATTACAAGAAGTGGGTTATTGATGTAGACAAATGCTCATGTACCCTTTACAGCTCATTTTATGTACCGTATGTTATTACCGAAGAAAAAAAAAGATGTCAGTCAGTCACTCAATTGTGTCTGACAGTGAAGTCTAGCAAGTAAACGGGTTTCCTTGCATAATTTGAATATTAGGACACTACTAACGTTTAAATTTCACAGATAGGACATACATATGACATATTCATAATTCCTGCAAAGTTCTACAGAATTTGATGTTGGCTGCAATGTTTTGACACATGCCCCTTTCCCTTCGACAAGTTCCCATTTTCCTTTGCAATAAGTGTCGACTTTCCATTCTCATAAGTGCCCTTTTAAATCTCTAGTAATTAGTGCCCCTTTTCACCTCTGATGATTGCCCTATTCAAATCTCAGAGGCACCCCTTTTCCTTGGTAAGAAGTACCCCTTCCCTGTTTAATATATATATATACCCCTTTTTAAATCGGATAAGTGCCCCTTTTCATCTCGGGGTAAATGACCCTTTTCAGGTACGAGAACTTACCCCTTTTCACTTCAGATGCCCCCTTCACCTCCGATAATTGCCCCCATTCAAATCTGAGAGATGCTCGTTTTACTTTGAAAAGTGTCCCTTTCCCCTCCTGATAAGTGCTCTTTACATCTCTGATGCGTGTCCCTTTTCACCTCTAATAACTGCCCCTTTTCCTTTCTAATAAATGCTCTTTTTCCTTCTTATAATTAAGTGCCCCTTCCCCTTTTCAAAATGTGTTACAGAGAACGCCATTTCACAGGACATTGTTTTATATTGCTAGTCTTATATCCAGACTCTATTTCTAACTTGAGGATATTACACCCCCTTTCTTCAAAAGATCATGGTTTTCTTCTAATTGAAATAAATTTCAATAACAAATTCTTCATATAAACCTAGTGTCTGTCTTGTTAATATATCAAGAGTTATCACTGTCAATGCCCAAACTTGTTCCTTTTTACTGCAATTGTGCTTTAACTGTTTTTACTCGAACTTTTCCTCAATTTTCCTTGTGAGTTTCCAAGCATGCATGTATGTAAGCCACATTCACATGTATTACACTGATACAAAAAAATGAAACTTAAACTACCCTTCATCAATTTTATCCACTGTTCTTCTTTGGATTATCTTTCTATTTATTTTCCTTTTTGTCTGCTACAAAGTAATTGTTTCTCTCCTAGTCTCCTTTATCTCAAAAGTTGGTCTTCTTCTTCTTCTTTCATATGAGGTAGTAGTATTATATATCAAGTTATTTCTTGAAGCTGGTTAAGCCAGTTGACTTGTGCATCCTTTGGGCTTGATAGAACAGTCATCCCGTCAGGGGGGTTGGAGAACAGGGCAGTTGTAGATGACATGGTCTGCTGTCTGCTCATCTGCACCACAGATGCATGCCATTGCCTGTGATTGCCGAAAGTTGGTAACATAATCTTTCAAATAGGATGGTGGTTTCCTCATCCTTGTTGGTCATAACATATGTGTTTCAGTTCCATTCTCTTGTTTTGGGGTAAGTCTATGTCATAGTTCATAGTTGATATCATCCATGTTGTGCAGTTTCAGTCGTGACACATCATCGTCGTCCTTCTCAGGCTGTGTGCTTTAGAGTAGTATTTCTCCCCAGTCTTCTTGATCTTATACAAAAAATACACAGGTGTGAGTGCGTTTTGGTCGATGCAGTGCATGACGGTATTCACTACAGTGCAATAAAATTCACGGCGTAGCGAGTGTATTTTGTGCCATTGTGAAGGTACCCGAATCGCCATAACGTCAGGAACGAAAACCTGCGTATTATTTGTTTTATAAAATGGGTCGACAATCTTACTTAGCAAGGCGATATTACACTGTAAACCTGCAACCTTACCTTCATAACAAATAACGTGCGCCTCGTAAACAAACAATGCAATGACAAACATCCATTGATTTACACAAAAGCGTGGATTATGCCTTTTCTGTTGCGTCTTTTTTGCACGGTTGTACCACCCGTGCGCGTATGGTTAAAATTAATGCACGCACCGTGATCCATTTTGACGCTTCTCATTGGCTACATTCTTGAACCCATTTTATAATGTTGCCTATTATACAAATGATGCATGCGCATGAGTTCATTATACGATCTATCCGCACTCGAGTTGAGGCTGTGTGTATCTATTGCACGAAGCCGTTAGGCTGAGTGCGATAGATACACACAGCATCAACGAGGGCGGATAGATCGTATAATGAACGAATGAAAACATGCATCATTTGTTTTATACAACGAAATTCCTAGATCCTTGTTATTTGATGTAAAAGAATTCAGTCAAGATTATTTCGTGACAGTATGGCTGACAAATAAATCTCAAGTTTAATAAGGCTTAATTTAGTGTGCACACATAGCTATAGTAAGCGCACTTACCTCTATACCCAATTACGCATAGTGCTGCGCAAGCATAGGCCCATATGCACACACAGTATTAAGCGCCCTCACCTCTACGCGCACTACTGCGTGTACATGTACATGCATTAAAAAAAAACGTTGGATAGTATTGGAAACTATTGCACGCTTTTTCATGAGAAACGTGGGATAGTCTCAGTAAATGAATCACACGTGACCGCGCATCACCAATCATTTGATTAGGATCTAGGAGTGATCATCTCATCTAAAACTAAACCTAATCACAAAAGTGTACCAATCACATGGAAAAATAATTGTACATGGTTAGAGTGTAACAAAAAACTCAAAAGAATTCACCTTGCATTCTATATAGCGGTAAGGAGAATAACAATTAAAGGATAACATTAAATCGTGCACAAGTCTGACTTGGGTTCTTTGCGAGCACATTCGCATGCATCGATGAGTCTACTCAACAAGTCATTTTATGTTTACTGAGAGTGTACTTAAACTGCATCAGCTTTATAGATGTAATATTCCAAGCTCATATTTATAAAGACAGTATATGGAACCACTGTATTGAGAGCAAATCATTTGGTGATTGGTACAATATAAAGCAAATATATCGTACAGTATATTTCTCTCATAATTTTATTGGTAGTAGCATGATCAATATAATCAATGTAAAAATAGTACATTCCATATACTAGTCGCAAAACTCTTCACTTCATAAAATAAACATCAAATCAATCCATACAACAGCATCTTGTTGAAGGAAAAATTCCCTTAAAGAGAAGGTTGAGTTCTGGGAAGAGGTGAAAAATAATTTGTGAGCGTTATCATTGTATTATGCAAGTGTGGAAGAACATCAGAAACAAAATGTTCCCTGAAAAGCATGGCTCTTCAAATGCCTTAATATTCTAAATATGGCATGTAACATCATAAAAATCGGGACAGATTTTTATGCCACAAGTTCGTGTAGTCCCATATACATCTTTCTGTGTACAGTGCTTGTAACTTTACCAAGACTGGGCCAAATTTCTTATCATTTTGATGATTCCAGAACCTTGCAGTACACAGCAATACTTTATGCTAGATGATCAACCTTTTCTAATCGATTCCACAACGTTTCTTTCACAATGCAATCCCATGACCAGAACTCAATTTTATCTTTAAAGGTATTACAAAGTTTTGGTATGGGGTTATGAATTTGGTTCAAAGGACATATTGGAAGCATATGCGATTTTACAATATTCAATGATCGTTGTCGCGGTTGATATCGAGTCTAAAGTGATGAAATTATAAATAAACTCTTTTGTGTTGTATAGCGCCCTCTCAAGACTGATATTACTTTAGCTTTAAAACAATGTTTCTTGACTACAATCGACCGATTTGCTATTCCCGTTTGGAAATTATATATCGGAACTGCATATTCTGAGATTTTCATGGTCACAGCTACCATGGAATGGGCTTAGGCATATGTATAACATTGTATCAGATCATTTGTTTGCTCTATTCAGTGCCATCACTTTTATTTGTCTCAGGATCTTCCTTTTTCAATGATTCTCTCTCTTTCCACCAGTCAATCCCATGCAGTTTCTTCTTGTGGTTCTTTAAGCTGACCTTATTAGTAAACGCCTTCTCACAAAACTCACAAACGTACGGCTTATCTCCTGTATGCTGCCTCATGTGTGTATTGAGATTGCTACTCTGCGTGAACGACTTGTCACACATCGAGCATGGATAAGGCTGAACTCCACTGTGGATCACTAAATGTCGCCTGAGATGTTGCCGATTTTTCAAGATCTTGCCACAGGTCGAGCACTGCTCACTCCTCGCTTTATTGCTGTGGGCATAAGTAATGTGACACTTGAGGTATTCCTGGTGCTTAAACCTAGAGGGGCACTGTGGACATTGGACGTAATCGCTTTCCTTGATCTCTAGGTGTGAGATCTCATGCATTTTGATGTGCGAACTTTGGATCATTTTACCGCACTGCTGACACAGTACATTATTTCTAGGATTCTTGGTGTGGCATCTGTTAAGGTGTTTTCTAATGCGCAAGAGCAGTTTTTTGCACTCCCCACACCATCCCATGTCAAAAATGTCCCCCTTTGTAAATTTGCTTTTGATTGATTGGAGAGCATCCTCGATTGCTTCCGGGCCCTTATCAATCGGGATGTGTGTTTGTAAATGGCGCATAATTTCCGGCTTCTCTTTCCAGGCCTCAGAGCAGATTGGGCATGCTTTTGGGAACTTAAATGCTGGTTTGCGATTTTTGCTCTGATATTTTTTTCTTTTACGAGCAGGTTTACCCTCAAAGTCTTTATCACTATTTCCTCCATATTCAAAGCTGTCCTGTTCACCAAGACACCTACAGCGAATAAAAAAGAAACAAAAATAAGCATTAGAGGTGTCGCAGTCTCGAGTGATGCACGTGTACAATGTTTTAGATGTAAAGTGCAGAAGGGTGCTTCTGTGCAATTTGTTCCATACGAAAAGCCTTTAATCAGTTTATTTCATCCACAGATAAAAAATATCTTAATATGACCATCCTGTTTTGGTAGTGATCCCTTAAGAACTATTCTTCAATGGTCACATCCAGAGATTTTTTTTAATTTTTGTACGAAAGAAAGTGATAAAAGTTACTTCTGGACCATTGCAACCATTGCAACCATTGCAATCATTCCTATAGAGTACGAAGCTGTGCGTCATAAAAATCTGTTTTGGAATTTCTCAATTTTTCTTCATTTTCGAAAGAGCATAAAAATAATGTCAAATGAAAAACCAATTGAATGATGTTAAGTATTTGCCGAGATATGACCATCTGATTAAAGATTGCCTATGGGAACTCAGTGTTATATTGCTCTGGCTCATAACATTAGGAGCCAGAGCAATATAACACTGATTCCCATAGGCAATCTTTATTCAGATGGTCATATCTCAGCCAATACGTAACATATTCAATTGGTTTTCATTTGGACATTATGGTGATCTTTCGAAAATGAAGAAAAATTGAGAAATTCCAAAATAGATTTTTGATGACGTCACACTTCACTCTATACACCCAGTAAAATAAGTGGGCACTATTAGTATTTATAATTAAGATTCAACAAATATTTAATATAAACTTATGTTTCATATATCAAAATAGACATTTTAATTAATCCTCTTTAAGAAGATATGCAATTGCAATATCATTCACACATGAGTGAGCATAGCCACTTATCAATGAATGAGTCTCTGAAGAAGAACAAAAATTTTTAAAAAGGGCATTTTATCACTTGAATGTTGATGGGCATTACCATCTTGTAGAGTCAATTAAACACAATGAACAAAACAAAAATGAGAAACACAAAAGGAGGCATCTTGACTGTGATTGTCAATACCATGCAGTTGACATGCAGAATTCAATCCTCATTGCTGCTTATAAGTATCGGCTTGCATGGTGATGTAGATATGCAGTAGGCTTGCGGTTGCACCATGTGAGAGAGAGGAGGATTGGGGAGTCCTGAAAAGGACGCACAGTAATCTTTCTTTCTTGAGTGTGTGTAGTCCTGAAAAGGACTGTTGGTGTAGTGTCTTGAAAAGTCCACACCCGGTGACTCAAGCCCACACGGTCATGTATAGTACCCCCGTCCGCAACCCGGTGACTTAAGCTCACGCACGCCAGCTATTCCCCACTCCTGACGACGGATAGTCAACCTGTTGAAACGTCAAGCCCCTCCTACCACCCATCCTCTCCAACCAGCACTATAGTTCTCCTTAGAACTATAAGCTAAGAAAGATAACCAACAGTCTTTTTCAAGACTACACCAACAGTCCTTTTCAGGACTACATACACTCAAGAAAGAAAAATTACAGAGAGTCCTTTTCAGGACTCCCCAATCCTCCCCCTTTCTCACATGGTGCAACCGTAAGCCTACTGCATATCAATCCTCACTGTTTCTCATTCTCTATTTTCAATGTTGTACAAGAATATCTTACAAATGTTCATTAACACTTTAATGGCTACTTGGTCGATTTTGCAATTTCCTTAATGAGACCTTCTAATAGTTAAATAAATGTGCCTATCAAAATATGAGCGTTCAAAACTTGATCTTACTTGATGTTGGTAGAGTATTAAGTCTTCTTCAATTTGATATATATTTTGTTATCTGTATATTTTAATGATATTTTATATGAATATTTTGAACAATAAAGAGTGTCCGCATTTTGTTTTTGTTGGCAGTGTACATGTAACATACAGGACACATTGCACAGAATCGTCCTGAAGTGTCTTTGGGAATTGGTGACATGTACATGTATGTACCTTCTACTCATGTACTAGCAAGGCTGTATGATTATAGCCTTCTCTATCGCCAAGAAGTGTCTTTGGGAATTGGTAACATGTACATGTATGTACCCTCTACTCATGGACTGGCAAGGCTGTACGATTGTAGCCTTCTCTATACGGTCTGACTGCGGGAAGTTGTCTCAGGATCTTCCTGTTTCAATGATTCTCTCTCTTGTATGCTGCCCATGTGTATCCTGAGATTGCTCCTCTGAGTGAGCGACTCATCACAAATCGAGCAAGGAAAGGCTTAACAGCACGGTGGATTGCTTCGTGTACCTTGAGAGCAGATGGCGACCTGAAACCCTTCCCACATGTTGGGCACTTGTAACGATCTGGAACATTGTCCATGTGTAGCCTAATATGTTGCCTATGGTACTCCTGGTGCTTGATCTTGATAGGGCACTTGGGACATTGGACATAATCCTTTTCATCTACCTGGATGTGGGACAGTTGGTGCATCTTTAATGAGCAACCCTTAATCATCTTTCCACATTGTGTGCACTGGGTCTGGCTCCACCTCTGGTGGACATTACTCATATGGGTTTGTAAGCTTGAGGAGAACTTAATGTATCACACACCTCACACCATCCCATTCTCCGGTGTAGTCTTTCCCAATTTTCTTTTCAATGGCTTCAAGAGCTTCTTTGAATGCTTGCCGACCCTGATCTTTTGGGATGTGTGTCTTTAAAAGAATAAGGAAATGATTTTAAAGTCATACAATTCCAGGTAGAGTACCTCAAACATTAACTAGGCAGGCCTCCACAATACCTTTTTTCCATTGGGGTCAGGGCTGAGATTCTAAGCAGGACAACAACAGAATTTGAGGTCAGGGTACGTCTAGAGGAGACTTGGAAACACATGTGCTGATGATCATGCTAGAAGAATTTGACCATCTGCACAACTTGGGCTTCAAACGAGCATCACAACAGAAAAGGACCAGCTAGTTCCTACAATTTGATAAGAATATCTGCAAAGTATTGACAGTCTGGTCATCTCGCTCTAATGGGCTTCTTCAGTTGTTTCAGATTGAAGATCTACAAGCCTATAGATTTTGCTGATGCTGCCTCCAGTGTTCCATCTTTTATAGGGTCAAAGGTCATATTTTGATAGATATCTTGTGTGCACTCTTAGTGTGTGGTCTAACTGCATCATTTCTTAACAGATTTCTTTCAAATCGAGTATGGAAGTGTATGTTGGTAAAATCTACGCACCTATAGTTTTTGGTGATGCTGCCACGAGTGTCCCGTGTTTTATAGGGTCAAAGGTCATATTTTGGTGGGTGTCTAGTGTGCGCTCTGCAGGTCATATTTCATGACGGATTTCTTTCAAATTTTGAAAGGAGATGTATCTTGGTACAATCTACACATCTACACTTTTGGGCGATGCTGCCCTCATTGTTCCGTCTTTTATATGGTCAAAGGTCATATGTCTTTTATGCGCTCTAACTGCCACATTTCTGGACGGACTTCTTTCAAATGTTGTATGGAGGTGTGTCTTAGTACAATCTACACATCTTTAGTGTTTGGTGATGCTGCCACCTATGTTCCGTCTGTTATAGGTTCAAAGGTCGTATTTTGGTGGCTGTCTTTTGTGCGCTCTAACTGCCACATTTCTTCAAAGATTTCTTTCAAATTTTCTACAGAGATGCATTATACTCTAATCTACACACTTATTGGTTTGGTGATGCTGCTCCTATCCTAGTCTTGACAATACATGTAGTCCGAGCCATTTTTTTTTTTGTTTGTTAATGTAAATATGATTTATCGTAGCGAGTACAGTATGGCGGCCATCCAACACTCGCTGAGAAAGATGGAAAAGTATCAAGTATTCTCTTAATAGAAGCCAATTTTTCATGGAAAACTGATGTGTTGTGATGACCTGAAAATCAATATTTAGCAACTTTGTGTGAGTAACATCACCAAAATTTTTAGATAATCATGCGCCATACGTCCTTTTCAGAGCTGCCAACGCGGTGTTGCACGCCGTTTTTTTAAAGATTCATAGCGCCACATAGGAAATTACTGATTTATTCCCCAAATTACCGATTTTGAGCCTTGTGATTACTGATTTTCTGTTCTGGAAGTTGGAAGCTCTGCCTTTTGTTTCAGGGAGGGGAGAGGGGATCTTTGTCCCTTCTTGAACATAAGGATGACACAAAATTGCTGCCACTGCTGGGGGGATACATTCGCATTGCGCGGCAATACAGATTGCGATATTTCTAATTTTGTGTCCCCTATGTTATAAAGTATTGTGTAGTTCTGAACATATCATTGACATGAAGTACATGTATGTCATCATTTCACTTCATAATTGGTCTGATCTGATTTGAGCTGTACTAGGGCAATTGAAGGGCAATCTAACCTACCTAATGAGTTCAGTTGTATGAAAACATTACAAATATGAGAAACAGAAGGGCGAAAGTTTGAATTAAATCAAACTAATAATCAGAAAGTTATGAATGTTTGAAATATGAAATCCGTACATCTGTGTGAATCTCAAATTGGTAATTTGGTCAGTAGATTGTCAGGGACAACTCACCCATTTGTTGTGTACAAAAATATCATAAATTTCTGTTTTTCTCCTCTGCGCCTCTCCTTGGGGCACCACTCAAAATATATTACAGATAGCATATATATTATTAAACATGTTGGTCCTATTAAGACAAAAGAACTTTCTGAGTAATATATTCTGAAAAAATTGTAATTTTGTGTGTTGGAACAATGAGAGACATGTCCGCCACTATATCATAAACTCACATCTCCCTGATCACAGTGACATTAGATTCGGCAATTGGATATTACATTACATGCGTATAGTGATTTCAACTTTTTTTCATAATTTGTCTGATTTCATTCAAACTTTCACCAATCTGCTTCTCCAATGTATCTGCTTTATTTTCAGAGCAATTTGCTATCAATATCAGATTTTCCTTTACTGTATGCAAATGATCAGATACCGGTACACTAATATTTTACATGTGATGGGAGACATAAGGGGACAAAATACCATGGAGTTTCCCCATTGATGTATTTTTATAGGAATACTTACGTGGAAGACTTAGCCTTGCTGGATCCTGGTTTATCCTTGCTGTTCTTTGACTGTTGTAAATAAATGAAACCAAGAGATTATACGTACATTCATTTGAATGTGATAGTGTCAAGAAATAGGGGATCCAAAATATGTATGACATGATGGTCTTCAAGTAAACTGTCAGGACTTATTGATGTATACAGACAAATAAAGAAATAATACTATAATATTTATCTTCAGAGTTCCAACAAGTTTATGAACATCTATGTAAATTATTGGGGAGGGGACAATTTTCTTGCTTTTCCCTAGCTCTTTCCACCACTATTATTGAAAACTGTTGGTATGGTAGATAAAATAACTAACACATTTTGCTGCTCCAAATTTATAAGAAACAATAACAGGCCTTACAGAAGAGGCGACATATACCTTTGTGCCTAGATGAAGGGGGTGGGAATTTTTTTTGTCGATTATAAGTGAGTTTTCGAAAACAGGACAGAGGGCAAAGAGGACAGTAAGCAAGGCGCAGTATCGGTCTGCACATGTGCAAAATTGTACAACTCACTGTCCTGTTGATTTTCAGAACAATTCTCGGCTGAAACGACGGCCTGGTCAATCTGCCCCATGAAATTATGACCACCTGGTACATCGTTTTTCAACTTTTTCCCCCTCCTTTGCTTCACTTCTCCCAAAATTGATAAATGAGATAATCGAATATATAATTTTCATTTCATCTAGTGAATATTGATGAATAAATAACATTTTTGCCATACAAACAGAGTCTTTGTTTTTTTTTTACTTGTTTGCTTCGCTCGATCGCAATATCCATGATTCAGGTAAGAGGCGCTCATGACTCACCAAAAATGTACCCAAACGTCTATGGGTATGATGGACAAACAAATCCTCTTTAAAGAATTGTGATGTTAACTTTTAAACTCCCAAGGGTGCTGTGACTTAAAAAGGTTGAAAAAAGATGACATATACACTAAAGATCGGTGCTCCCCGCCCGAACTGAGCCCACGTTACACCACTGACAAAAGGAGTACCGTAAAAGACAATCGCATGACCTCGTGTCACTGTCCCCAAAATTACACGGTTTACTTGGCTCAATGTTGGAAGACATGTTTTTTCACATTATATTTAAAAATTCATGTTTGTTTTCACATTATATTTAAAAATTCACAATACATATTTACCGAATGTTGGGGCATACTGCCTGAAGGGTCATAAGTAGGGTCTGAACGCTCTTGAGCTTCATAGTCTATTTCCTCATCATCTTCCATTTCATCCTCTTCATCCTCCTCCTCCTCGTCCTTCTCCTCTTCCTCCTCTTCATACCATCGTGTTTCAGAATGCTTGAGCTTGCTATCAGATCCAAATTCTTGGTCCTGCATTGGATCAAAGACTGACTCTTCCTTATCAGAATGCACCGAGTTTGATTGCTCTGATTCTGACAAAACTTCTTCTTTCACAAAGACTGCAACCGGATGATCTGTCGCTTCTGACAGCTTTTTGTCAGGATCAAGTTCTTTCGCATCGTCCAATAGCATATTACCATCATCATAGATATAATCCTCTGTATTATCTTTTTCATCAATGCACTTAGCCTGACGGAACTCTAGATCAGGCAACTGCTCAAAGTCTTCCATGGATTCAACAGGTTCCATCTTCACCACTTGAGTTGATCCAGGAATATCTTTGCCAGTCAGAAGGCCCTGGCCTGGTACCTGTACGACACATCTTGCTGGGGGCTGAGAAGATCCTGTAAGGGTTTCCTGCAGAGGCTGTGCTGCCTGCAAGTTTGAACCAATCTGCATTAGATTATTCAGAGCCTGCGGAGTCATACGAGTCTCGTCTCAGAAAAAGTGAATTACTAATGCGATCCACAAGTCTCATCTGCTGTGGACCACTAGGTTGTATCCTTGCTAAAGGTGGCACAGGTTTCGTGGGTGGAGAGCTACCACAATGGCTACAGCTGTATACATCAGGCATGGTTTGAGTTGATTGATCTACACACATACTCTTCTTCGTGTGCAGGAATCTGGAAGAGAAAGAAAGAAGATAAACTAGATGGAACTTCAACTGCGCGCAGTCGAAAAATGCCTCCGCCATAGAGCAATTTTACAAACCAAAATGGAAGCAATTTTTAAAATTCAAGTTTGATTGTAATCCATCTGTTGGTTCTAATGATAACGATCACGAGCTATTTTAGGATACATAATGAGCCCTGTGACCTTTGACCTCGTGACCCCAAATCTAATCAGTTCATTGACTCTGCAAGATACATACATGACCCAAGTTTGGCGGTAATCCATCAATCGATTCTTGAGATAACGTGATCACAAGCTATTTTGCATACATAATGAGCCCTGTGACCTTTGACCTCGTGACCCCAAAATCTAATCAGTTCATTAGCTCTGCAAGATACATACATGACCCAAGTTTGGCGGTAATCCATCAATCGGTTCTTGAGATAACGAGATCACGAGCTATTTTTGCATACATAATGAGCCCTGTGACCTTTGACCTTGTGACCCCAAAATCTAATCAGTTCATTAGCTCTGCAAGATACATACAGGACCCAAGTTTGGCGGTAATCCATCAATCGGTTGAGATAACGCGATCACGAGCTATTTTTGCATACATAATGGACCCTGTGACCTTTGACCTCGTGACCCCAAAATCTAATCAGTTCATTAGCTCTGCAAGATACATACATGACCCGAGTTTGGCGGTAATCCATCAATTGGTTCTTGAGATAACGCGATCACGAGCGGGACGTACGCACAGACGTGCGTGCGTGCGTATGTACGCGCACTGACAACCAGAAAACATAATTCCCCCGGCTACTTTGTAGCGGAGGCATAAAAAAGTAACCATGTATTGCCATTATAAAGAATTAAAGCTCGTTTTCATTTGATTTTTTTTTAAAGAATGACATGCGCTGCATATGAAATTCAATTGTCAGTGCCTTTTGCTTTTTCTCATGAACTGTGTACCCATAAGACATTGAGTGATTTCAAGTACGGTGTTCGGTGTTGGTGTTGGTGTTGAGAGCATGGAAAGGCTGCTAAACCGAGCTCCAACACCGACGGTCAGTTTAGAAGGACGATACCGATCGCGTTATCGATAGCTCAACACCAGCCTCAACACCGAGTGACGTCATACTCTACAGGCGAAAAGTCTTGCAATAAAAGCATAATCCTTTCAGAAATTCCATTAAAATTACATCATATCGAATATCAAATGTAAAGTCATATTAAACGAGCTGAAGACATGGAATTTCACAAGTTGACCTCTGTGACCCTTGACCTACATGCTCCAAAATCTAAACAGATCGTCTTCCTATGGTGATACATACTATCATTAAGTTTGAAGTGAAAATTCTCCAGTGGTTCTTGAGATATCGCGATAACGATCTCAATGTATGGAATTTCATAAGTTGACCTCTGTGACCCTTGACCTTTGACCTACGTGCTCCAAAATCTAATCAGATTGTCTTCCTATGGTGATACACACTATCATTAAGTTTGAAGTTTAAATCTCCAGTGGTTCTTGAGATATTATGATAACAATCTCAATGTATGGAATTTCATAAGTTGACCTCTGTGACCCTTGACCTTTGGCCTACGTGCTCCAAAATCTAATCAGATCGTCTTCCTATGGTGATACATACTATCCTTAAGTTTGAAGTTTTACATCTCCAGTGGTTCTTGAGATATCATGATAACAATCTCAATGTATGGAATTTCATAAGTTGACCTCTATGACCCTTGACCTTTGACCTACGTGCTCCAAAATATAATCAGATTGTTTTCCTATAGTGATACATACTATCACTAAGTTTGAAGTTTAAATCTCCAGTGGTTCTTGAGATATCATGATAACAATCTCAATGTATGGAATTTCATAAGTTGACCTCTGTGACCCTTGACCTTTGACATACGTGCTCCAAAATCTAATCAGATCGTCTTCCTATGGTGATACATACTATCCTTAAGTTTGAAGTTTAAATCTCAAATGGTTCTTGAGATATCGCGCTAACAAACTCAATACAAGGAATTTCATAAGTTGACCTCTGTGACATGTGACCTTTGACCTACGTACTCCAAAATCTAATCAGATCATCTTCCTATGGTGATAAATACTATTCCCGAGTCTTAAGTTTAAATCTTAAATGGTTCTTGAGATATTGTGATAACGGTCAAACGGGACGGACGTACGGACAACCCAAAAACATGATGCCTCCGGCACCACCTTCGGTGGCGGAGGCATAAAAACATTTTCAGTTTAAAGAGAAGGCTCATTGAAATATAGAAAATAGGCAAATTATACCTCTACAGATTGCTGTGAACATTATCACGATGAGTAAAGTACTTTTAAGCCCTCACTATTGTGAGGAATAAATTTAATGCAATTTTGATACCCTTTCCAGAACCCACTCACAAAGTGAAATGACGGCGTTATTTACATACGATAATGTGACGTCACAATTTGAACAACCTACATCACACATTGATTCGGGACAATGTTGGATACCCATTGCAATTTTAGATATGGGTTAACGTTGTTAATATATTTACCGCCAGTGGTGATATTTCCTTCATTTTTGCATTTTTAATGAGATACACTGAATAAATATTACTTTCTACAAATGTTTGTTCGATTTTTATGTCATTTTCCGTCCCATTTGAGCATAAAAATTGGGAAAATAATCACATATCCTGAGGGCAGGTCAGCGTGTACATGTATGTGTCTGATTTGGGAGTGCAGAGGACATTTTGCATGCTAACCTAACGATTCTTTTGGAGCAAAATAGGCGACATATCTACATAAAATTGTCCAGATATTCATTACAAAAATGTCTGTTTAGGCCGATTAATTTAGATTTACCAGATAAATGGGAAAGGGGAAACCGATTCACGGCTTGATCGAGCACGGGCTAGGCTGGCTACGGCAAGCAAGCTGCGCAAGATGCAATACAATGCAGGCAGGTTGTAAGTACGTATATATACGTACCCGTAATAAACAGACAGGCCTACAGTATACTTGAACGCTACATCGACGATATATCCACTCGCTATTTGGAAGTTTTGAAATTGATCTATAGTCTAGAGATCTCCCATATCTCCATTGTCGTTGTCGATGTCCGGTAGGGTCGGCTCCTCTCTTTAGGGACAGAAGCCGGCAATAGGGTCTCCTGTGTGAGAAGTTTACTGGCACAATCGTGCCAGTAAAGAATGCGCCAAATTTCATTTAGCAGAATCATATCCGATGAATTTATACTTGAAAATACATCTGTTCCACTTACCAGCTTGACTGAATGATGCGTTTACATTACAATAAGGGTCTTTTTTCAGGACTTTCTTCAGCAAAATTCAACTACGTGTTGAAATTCTTGCAGCTGTATTTTAAACTGTTAGCAGAGTGTCTGATCGCGGACTCGGTTTGTGTGCTAAAATCCTTCCCATAGAGATTGCACGCAACCCTATGCAGTCTCGTGCATTGCGCTCATGCAAAATTGGTCAATGTTTTTATTACCAAATTGAGATTCAAACCTTTATCGCTCGTGATCCTGAAGGTGATACTCAATAAATGAGGTGTCATATGAAAGAGCAGGTTTTTCTCCATATTCCCCAAAGGGGTTCATCTCGGAACTCTAAAAATATCTTGTTTAAAACAGCGATTTAAACATTGTTTCCATCGTAGCTCGAGATTTACCACTTTTCCTGAAGTGAGCCCCGATGCTTATGTAGGGCTAGACGTAAGGATAATATGCGCTTATTTTTCGCTAGCCTCAAGGGATCACAAGCGATAACAGTTTGAAAATACCCTTCCCCCATTTTTGGATCAGCTAAATAGGGAACATGAGCTCCGCTTAGCCTCAAACCTACGGTGACAATGCGTAAAATCTGCACATGCATTCAGACCGCGTGTTTGTGAATTGGCGAACGGACCCGCACACGGAAGACAGCGGAGGTGGAGCTTGCGATCGCGCTCAAGTTGTGCATGCAGGTAAGCAACAGCGTGCGCTTGCATATCGCGCGATGCAGCTGTTTAGCTATAATTAACAAAACAAAATAACTCTGCGTGTACGTCTTTTTGTCTATTCTGACAAAAATTGGATGAATATTTCCTAGATTTTAGGGGCTGTATCTTTTGATAGAAACATCAGTGAGTCTTGAAATTTGAAATGTATTCTGAGTAAATTATTTTTTCAAGTATCTAACCATAATGGTGAAAAACAAACCAAAGGGAAAATTGAAAAATCGTTCAGACACCCTCCTGTTAATGTTACTGTGCATGAAGGTCTTGAAAGAAGACGTCATTTATTTACATTATAGTATAGGGCTGCAAGAATTTCAACACAAATTCGAATTTTGACGAAGAAAATCCTCAAAACGACCCTCAAACGCATCATACAGTCAAGCTGGTAAGTGGAACCGATGTATATTAGCCTAGACTAGGCCTAATTTTCTAGTATAAATGCATCAGATATGATCCGCTATTATTTTAGCGCATTCTTTACTGGCGATCTGGCACGATCGTTATGATAAACTGGGAGACCCTATGCCCGGCATTTGTCTCTAAAGAGAGGACCGACCCTACCCAAATAAGAGGCTAACGAACGAAAGAGACAAAATTTCGGTCTACTCGTCCTAAGAATTAGACAGAAAATTCAGAAATAACCGTCTGGTATGGGTCATTCTTTAATCATGTTAATAACACTGACATTTGTCAACATTCCCCATACACAGACTTATGGCTCGCACAGTGTGGGGGCGGAGATTGCTACCAATGTTGTACCACATCTGGTTATAATGTAAATATATGCAGAATTGTTTGATCTAGTCTTCTAGAGCCTAGAGGGGCAAAAACTTTTAGTTACGACTAGGCCTATATACTGTATACAGTACAAGTAGGCATACGACTATACAACTATTACGATCGGAACGAGTTGACTTAATTGTGAGCAGCAGGCTGATTACTTTTTATTCGAATTTCCTCCGAATCATCGTGGAACACACAAATATTTTTTTATGCTTTTGGTACCATTGATCCCTTGCTGTCTTCTTTCTTTTCCTCGCTGAGTCGCTCATATTGTTAGCTCATATTAATTTGTGACTAGTAAAGTAGTAGGGTCGAATACTATTATATTTATTAGTAGGCGAACAGAAAACGGAGTCCAAATGTTCGTAATGTGTCGAAGAGGGCGGTATAGCGGTTATTTTTCAAGTCGATTCAGAAGCGTGAGCCCGTTAAACTTTGTTAAAAATCTTCATATAATTCAAAATTGCGTGATTTAATTTGGATTTGGGGCATTTTAGTTGGATAGTCCATACATACAAACATAATGTTATGTGTTTTGCATCCTGATTTAACAGATTTTTGAAATCAACCATCACAATGTTAACCAGAAAAGGTTAATAATATGATAAGGTTGTCTGAAAATTGGCAATTTTAAAATAATCAGGATCACTGTAGTACCACCACCCATAACACTTTTAATTTTATTTATGTTTATATCTTTTACAATATAAAACTAGAAAAGTCAGCAAAAGCGTAGCATCCCCTCGCAGGGTACAAATGGCGTACATGTATATACGTCAGAACAAGTTACCTCCATTAGACTATACTATTATATTACTAGGCAAGGAAGTTAACCACATTTTCACATATTAGGTGTTTTTGGATATTTAATGAGCTATGACCTTTCACCTTTGACCTACATAGTCGAAATCGAACTTAGGCTGTATTTTGATACCATGTACCTTCACATTAAATTTCATTAAAATTTATCAAACATTACTAAAGTTATTGAATGGAAACCAGATTCGCATATTTAATGAGCTATGACCTTTGACCTACATACTCCAAAATCGAAATTAGGCTGTGTTTTGATACCATGTACCTTCATATCAAATTTCATGAAAATCTGTCAAACATTATTAAAGTTATCGATTGGAAACCAGATGTGTATTTTTTTCGCATATTTAATGAGCTATGACCTTTGACCTACATACTCCGAAATTGAACTTAGGCTGTGTTTTGATACCATGTACCTTCATATCAAATTTCATGAAAATCTGTCAAACATTACTAAAGTTATCGATCGGAAACCAGATGTGTATTTTTTCGCATATTTAATGAGCTTTGACCTACATACTCAAATCGAACTTAGCCTGTATTTTGATACCATGTACCTTCATGTCAAATTTCATTAAAATCAATCAAACATTACTGAAGTTATCAATCGGAAACCAAATTTGTTACTGAACGGAAGAACGGGCGCACGGACAGCAGGGTTTCTATCCCTCCGACTTCGTCGGCGAGGGGATAATAACGTCTTCAGTACAGACATAACGCACCTTTCTCCAGCTGAGGAACTGTCAACATCATGGTCATTGAGTTTGCCATGGTCCCCGTGTTTGCCATGGTCCTGAAGTTTCCTGAAGAAATATGATTTCAATGCAAAGAATTTGAATTGATCATTTCTAATCATTAACAGAAATGTTATAGTCAATGTATGTTGCAAATGTGAATCTGGCATTTTTTACAAGTTTTACTTTAAAATTGCCAAAAATGTAATAAATTGTAAGGTAATGGACAAATTTGTTTTAACTACATGTATTTCAAGAGTCTTACCTGTCACACTTGGGAACAAGAGGGGATTTGAAGAAGGGCAAGCTGAAAAGATCCATACAAGAACAAACGCAGTCATGAATAACTCAGATATAATATGGTATAATCGATAATTTCATGGAATTTTTAAATATCAAGATTTGTGACACATAAACAAAAATTAAAGCGAACATCTTTGAGATTAGGAAGGACAGTACAAAAATAATTACAGGAATTACATTTGTCTTTATAAGTTGATGAGAAATAAATAATAATCAATGCAACCACTCAGAAACATAATATTGGGGTAATGTTGGTATCATGTAAAGTAATTGCCAGTAAGTTCAGTAGCATATCTACGATGTCTATCATTGTTGAATATGGCCTGACTTTGCCTCTATAGATCAAAAACACAAAGTGTACCAGTAACACAACCTGCGTCTTGTACATGTATAATATATATAAATTTACTTTTATTTAATTTCTCAACAAACCACTTTACATTCTTACAGATGTGGATGTCGATTTTTTTTTTTTTTT